>CM021104.1:212097252-212114580 GCA_007115665.2 Sequoiadendron giganteum | reverse complement strand
TAGTGTTGTGGTAGGAATAGCCCACTTTTTCACTACACCTCTAGTTGACCACCCGTGGTCTTCGACATCTTCAAGGGCATGGTCCATGTCAGCCTGGGTCCAAGCCCACCTTAGTGCAACCCTTTTGGTTGATACAACTGGGTTAGCTTGGAGTACAGATTCGGTTGGCTGCTCCACAACAATTTCTACCTCCTCCTCACTACTTGGTTCTTCACTTGGCTAGTGAAGAGGAACGACAACGTCCTTGTCATCACTATGAGGCAGATGCACACTTCTCTTGTATGCAGGCATAGTTGTCTTCCTCCGCTTTGGTACATATCTCCTTGTTATAGGTCACCTAGTATTTGTTTTCGATGTTTTCTTCCTCTGCATTGAACCAACATAGTGATTCATAAACTATTACAATGAAGATAATGATACCAACTGAAACAACAAATTCATACATGTAATATTGAGTGTAATTGGAGAAAAAACTAACCATGCACCTAATTGAGTTGATTTCAAATGATGAAGGTTATGTGTGCAATGAATAAAGCAATGCATGGTATACAAATTTATGATACAAATGACACAACATTATGATACAATTTTATATGAACCTGAAACAATAGTATGATACAAATATGTATATCTTCAAAAAGTATAAGGACATAGGAAAGGGTTAGAAATATTTCTATCACACTATTGTTTCAAGTTGTGTAAATGTTTTTTAATTTTGTTTCAGAAATGGTTACCATACAATCAATTTAATTGAAGAAGAAACAAAGCATACATCTAATTAAGTTGAATGTAAATGAAGAAGGGTATAGGAAACTTATGTATTTATCTATCTCTGCAATAAATATTTGAACACATCATTAGTGTATGGTATCTTTGAGCTAGGGGGTCCACTTAATCTAATTAAGTTGATGGTGGGTAGGGTAACTTTGAGCAAGGGGTCCATGTCATCAACGTTCGAGTCGGCTTTTTTTTTTTTTGCCAGGTTCGTTGACCGATGAGTTGGGAGTATGTAAATTTTATTTTATCTATCTATCTTACTATTGTTTCAAGTTATTTATGCTCTTTCATAAATGGTTATAACATAAGTAGGAGTCATATGCTATCACAGTTGGCTGTAAGGGAGAGGGGTTAGTTAAATTGATGAACAAAAATATATATATATAAATAGAAGGGAGAGGATCTATGTGTGGGCATAGGAGCCAACCGTGGGTATATATTTGGACATGACATATGGTGGGTATGGTATGTGATAGCCTGGTATACGAAACATGTATACACTGTAAATTTAATTGAAGAATAAACAAATAAACAGAGGAGCTTTTTTGCCCTATAGAGAATGTAGTGAAGTGGTATAAAGTTCATGGAATTTTCCATGAAATTAAAATTCATGGTATTTGCCAAGAATTTATGTCATGGTATTTTCTATGGATTTTATACCAGTTCTAACTGCATGCACTGCAGGGAAAGAGTGTTATGATGTGACATATACGTCGATGCGTGCATATATATATATATATATGCATATGTACATTCAACGTAATTCGATGTATGCTTTGTTTTTTGTTTAATTAAAGTGACTATAAATATTGTCCCCTCTCCCTTATAGCTAACTGTGATGATGGTTGACTCCTACTTATGTTATAACCATTTATCAAACAACATACTAAATTATAACTTCATACAACATATAAATTGGAAATAAATATAAGTTGATATACATATATTTGTACATTTTGTTTATATATTTAAATATATATGCGTGTGTGTGTGTGATTCCTTTTAAAAAATTTATGTAACATAAGTAGGAGTTAGCCATTATCACAATTGGTTGTAATGGATAGGGGCTGATATTTACAATCACTTTAACTAAACAACAAACAAAGCATACATCTAATTAGGTTGAATGTAAATGAAGCAGGATATGGGTGACATACATATCCATCTATCCTTGCAATATATATATATATATATATAAAATCTATAGAGATAGATAGATACGTAAATATAATGTAAATGAACAAGGCTATAAGTAATTTACATATCTATGTATCTCTCTATACATATATGTATGACAATGTTGTATCAAACAGGGTTTGATAAATTTGAACCATACTACTGATGAACTGTACAGTATTATATAAATTTCATTATGCATAGATAGATAAATGTGTAAGTTTAATGAAAATGAAGAGGGCTATATATAAATTCCATTATATATATATATACGTTTGTTTTGTTTGACACAGTGCAAGGAAGAACTCAGTTCAAATTAAGAACCCAGTTCAAGTATAAAGACATACATATATATAAACTTGTATATATTGTAGATATAGATAAATGCATAAGTTTCTTCATTTTATATATAAACCTATATCTATTGTAGATATAGATAAATGTGTGTAAGTTTATTCATTTTATATATGAGCCTATATATATTGCAGATATAGATAAATGTGTATGTTGCATAAAAATGGACAGGGGTTTAGGAAACATGTGTAAGTTTCATGAAAATGGATAGGGCTATAGGAAACACACATTGTTTTTTTTCTGCAATATATATCCATATGTATCGTAATTTTTGATTGGAAAGGGTTCAAAATATTTGAACCATAACACTAAGCTTTGAGGGAGATTGGTTGATGATAGCATAAAGTATTGCTATGAAAATGAACAAGTCTTCGATTCATTTAATGGGAAGGAAGGTATATGGAATGCAGTTTATATTATTGGGAAGGTAGGTATAGAAACTTATTGTAGAAGTTGAAGGAGGAGATTGCATATATTTGTTGGAGGTCATCGTCGCTCGGGAGTATCTAGCAGAAAGTGAGAAATTTGAAATTCTTTAGTTGTAACTTGCATTGCACAACTAAGGATTGGTTGGATAAATAGGTTTATAGAATTTGAATTCATAGCAAGTGGATTAATTTGAATTATGGGATGGAATTTGATCTACATTCAATGGATTAATGGTAGAAGTGATAGGTTGATGGGTACGTAGGATTTCTAGTTCGTGATTATAAATGATATTAATATTTTATTGAATTCTAACCAGTTCTAATTATTTTTTATGATTATTGTTTTTTATGTTCATTTGTAAATAATATTATAATAATTAAGTGTTTTAATGAAAAATTGCAACGCATAGTAAGCCTGAGAGTTCATTTTTTTCAATTTTGCAGACAAATTCAGAAAAAAATTGGTTAATATGGACACCCAAGAACTAGTAGTTTGTAAAAAAAAGATGAGAAATGGAACATTTTGAAATGTATTTTTTTAAAATATATTTGGAATTAAAGCAGTTGGCAATGTCTTGTGTACATGTCAACTCACTTCAAGAGTGCATGCCAACTCACTTTTAATGCAATAAGACTTATATTTTGGATAAAATATATCCGTTTACAATAACCTTTTATTGGGAAGGTGGCAAATATTATTTATATTATGGAAATAAGATTATCATGATGCATTCACTTAATATTGTAAAGGTGGAAAATAAACGTCAACTTGCATTCACCTACTATTGAGAAGGTGGCAACAAAAAATTATACCTATGATAGGACATATGTTGAATTTAATATGAATCTATCATATCATATTCAAAAGCATATTTGAAATTTGTATTGGCATCAAAATTTCCCAATGGTGGGCCCTAGGCTGTCCATATCTATAACCACGATTGGTGCTATGCCCACGATTGGGTCCTCTCCCTTGAGAGGGTCAAACAAAATTTAAATTTGAATTGATCGAGTCCACCGAGCGCATGTAGGAATGGATAATTTTGATGTCGGATGAATACGTTGAATGTGTGGATGTACAACCATCGATTGAAGTGCTCTATGTCATCTCACCTGTCGTTAGCCATTCTCTGTCATTTTCTATTTGTCGTCAGTGCCATGCCATGCTCGGTGCATTTTGTCCAGTGCGCTCCTATGATGGCATCATGCATTTTTCTATGTTACATGCCATGTATAGATGCATTTTTTTAGGAGATTAGTTTTTATATATTATTTAAAAAAAACATTAAGATGTGAAATAAAATAGAATCTAGACATTATAGTTCAATATTCACAGAGAAAGCTAATGCATAGACAAAAAGCACCTATGTATGTAACATGATATCGTACCCCCCATCCCCCATCTCATGCACTGGACAAAATTCATCGAGAAAAAGACTAGGGAAAACTAACTGGTGAATCTTCACCAATTGGCGAATAATTGAAATTGGGACCTCCATAAATGGCGAATAGGACAAACTAAAAAGGACGTTGAATCGCCAAGTTTTTACAAAAAATTAATTTTGCATCGATTAATTTTCCTATGCATTATATTTTAAACAATGTGTCATTGGAATTGATTTGCCAGTAATTTATATTGTAATTACAAATATTAATTTAATATTCACCAATAATATTATATTCCTACGATTAATTTTGGGGCAAGATCGCCACTAATAATAAATTACCATTTAATTTTAAGGAAAGTTTAGCCTTTGATAGGGATTTTATTTATTGCCATTAAATCATCAATTAGCTTTTTAATCATATGGTTGTAGATTGATTCTGCGACCTATATGCACATGCTTTTTACAAGGTTTGTTGAGGCCTAGAGTTTGTTTTGGGCCACACGATTAGATTTAATCGTGTGGCCCAAAACAAATTTTGGGCCTCAACAAGCCTTTTAAAAGTTACATGCATATAGGTTGCGAAATCAACCTACAGCCATCCAATTAAAAAGATAATCAATGATAACAATTTCACTTTTCATTTAGTTTTATTTTTAAAGTGAGATTTTAAAAAAATACTTAATCCATGTGTGATCCAATGCAAAAAACAAAAAACAAAAAAAATATGGGGGAATGCAAATTTTTAAAGGAGAGATTCGCCATTGTAATTAATATTTTTAGTGATTATTCACTAGGATTCGCCATTGTGATTATTATTTTTACCAATTATTCATTAAGATTCATTAGGATCTTACAATTTTTTTTAATAATGTGCATAGATTCGCCAAAAAAATTAATAATTTTTTCAAATAAAAGGAAAGATTCGCCAGGATTTTACACCTTCGCCGAGGGGGAGTTTCTTAAAGTTATCCCTAAAAAAGACTTGATGAATGGAAATAAAAATGAGCGGTAATTTTAAAAATTAAAAATGAGGGGGAAGTTTGGTTGCGCAGAAGGTTGAAAGCCCAGTTTGAAAAAAAATCCACCCCAGTTTTTCTATTGTTTTGTTTTGTAGGTTTGATGGCGGATGAATATGTTGCAAAAAAAACATAGCCTGCTGATCTTTTTGGAGTTTCCTGGAATTGGTATAGCAAGAAATGGTATGTTGTAGAAATCTCATGCAGGCAATCAATGAAAGCAAAATGTAAGAACCACATGAAAGCATGGTGTGAGGAATCAGATTGAAATGCAACAGGTAAGTTGGTTTCAATTTATATATTTATGTATATGTTGTGGAATAAAAGTGGGTCATCAAGTTTTGATAGGTGTTGATCAATTTGTGTTTAGGGCTCATGCCCCATGGATGGTGTTGTGGAAAGCCTTCCATTTTAATAATTTTATCTTGCAAAAAGGTCATGTAATATGCTTGTTTATTTACTGATGCATTTTTGTTCTCTGCTAAATAGGTTTTTGCTCCTTTACCTAGCACGAGACAATGGAAAGACTGCACCCTTGTGGGATGGTGGTAATTACCCAACCTAGGCTTAATGCTAATATAAGGTGTTCTAGATGTAAGATCGATCATTGTAAGGGAGAAACATGAAATGTGGATTTAACACTATCGAAAAGCACTTTCCACAATGGCAACCATCTATTTGATGAATGTATCCATTTATTTTTATTACTATTTTTCTTTATTTTATTTTATAGATAAATTCTTGTCAACTAGCAGCAACATTTAGCATGTTCAACCTCACATTTATCTACTTGCAGATCGTTATCCACTCAAAGCTATTACATATTACTATTGTCTTTTATATAAAGCATACAAAATTACTTACCATATTCTATTACTACAACCACAATGCATAACTAAAATAATAAAGTTTGCTCACATACATTTGTATTTTTCCTTTAGAAACAAAAATCATGTTATAGGTCAATAGGTGTTCATCTGATCCATTAGGTACAATGTAAATTAACACTTGTATAATTCGTTTAGTGAGATTTAATTTTCAAATTTGAAAATCTTTTATGCAGTTTAATTGAGTGCTAATTATATGCGTTCATTTTTTGTGATGTTTTGTAGAACTACAACAGCAACAAGCAACTAATGGAGTATCTTTTGGCTTGATGGTTGTTCATCTCATGCATTATGTGTGATGTTGATGAGGGTGCAACCTGAGACACAGAAAATCACACAGAAAACTGAGATCCTTATTATTTTCAAAAATGAAAATCTTACATGCAAGATCTCAAATCCTCGAGTTCTGCAATACATGCAAATTATAGAAAGAAACTACAGAATTTCCCCTATTCACAACATGTGATCCTCTTTTCCCAAAAAAACTCCTCACAAAAATCAGAAACTACCCCATAAATAGCCCCATTTCCTCCGGAAGCCCTAACTCAAGATCTAATTGTCAGATCTTCAATGATAATACCTTTTCGGAAAGGTCTTGCGAAAATGAAGTGCCAGAAAGTGGGGCCTAAAGGCTGACCACTTTCGTTTTCCACCAATTTTCAGGCCCATCCGGAGCCTTTAAGTCCCTCAAAATTAGCTCTGAAGATTTTGTAGGGCAAAAAGCAGAAATTGAAACTTGAATAACTTTTTGAACCGGGAATGATCTTCACCTGATTCTTTCACCAAAGTGTTTATTATTTTGTCCCGAAGCTTCCCTTAAATTTCTGTCTCCTCACGCCTTCAAAATCATACCTGCTAAAAATAGCAGTCGAGCAGAAAAAGCAGAAAAGTAGTTCTGAAAGTTGGGAATTCTTCTTCGACGAAAAGGGTATCTAGAAATGCAAAAACATATACAAAACTTGAAATGAAAGTAAATATATTTTTGGGTGATGTAGGATTGCCCTTACACCACTGGATGCTCCTGCATCAGATGTAAATAAATATCCCACAGTATCAGTCTTGTTAAGTGAGGTTTATTTCTCAAATGTAAAGCTTTGAGATGCAAATCAATAGAAATCTCTTGAAAGTAAGCTTGCACATAACAGGATGTTAAAAATAATGTATATGCAATTATACATATCGTTTCATATTGGGTTCTAAAATTTAATGTAAATGCATTGATACTAATAATGATTATCTATTTTATCATAAGTCAATTCCATAACATATGTGAAAGCTTAATGTCTCCTACAAATTGTGTGCAGTCCTAAATCTGATACTGCTATTCTAATGATAGACTGTCTATTTTGATGATAGACTAAGTGTGACCTAAATCTGATGCTGATATTCTCTATTCTAATGGTAGACTATGTGTTATCTAGAACATCAATTAAAAATAAATACAATTTGATTTCATGGGAAAATGGTAGCAAGATTTTTTGAGAGGATTTGATGAACTTTATTGGGTATTGGGTTTTGAGGAACTTTGCTTGTTTTCTTTAGTTTAAGTTAAATTCAATGTATTGGGTTTTGTTTTCAGTTTACCGTTGTAGCAATCTATTTTTATCCACTTAAGGTTATAGAACCTATTAAAATGTATGATTTTGAAGGTCTCTTCGCTTTGTGCTTAGAGATAAAGGGGCAATTTTTCCTGCGATTTTATTTCTTTCTTTATAACAAATATGTGTTTAGTATTATCTTGGGAGAAGTGGGTTTTCATTATTTGATATAGATTTAACAAGTTCTACATTTTTTTGTAATGTTTGCACCTGTAATGTTTAGACTTGTAATATTTGGTGTGTATATTTTGTATGTGCAAGTCCCATTGACCACTCTTTAGATATCTGTGAACTTGAGTATTCTTTCTTTCTTTTTCTATTTTAGAGCTTATGCTCAATATTTATCTTGTGAGAAATAGGTTTTCGTTCTCTTATAAAGATTTAGCGAGCTCTACATTTTTTCTATAATAATATATTGTATGATTTTTTCATTTTTCAAGCTTTGCAAGTTATGACAAGGAAAGGACAGTCTTGTGGTATTTGTTTATAAAGGAAGCAAACTTCACAATTGAAAGAATTCACAATATAAACGAAGCCTTTCCCGAGATTTGGGAAGAAAATGAGAGCTATGAAAATATTGAACTCATTGAAACTGTTGTAGATGCATAAAATATCTCATTGTAGAGAATGAATCATTGTCATTTAGGGTTTTTCTTCCTATTAGAGGAATATCTTCCTCATTTCTATGATCTTGAATTGTATAAAATATTTGGGGATGACAACCCTTCTATGTAGCATCTTTTTAATCTATATAAAATTGATGTTATCAATAGATTAACTTTTCATGTACGAAATTTTATCCTCTTAAAGAATAGATCAAATTCCTTTTTCCCTTTCTACTGCATGCTCTCCCCAAAGCATCTTATTACATGGTGGCCAAACATTTTTTTCTTTAACAAAATATAATTCCTTAATTTTTTTGATACGGTTGGTTGTTCTCTTGCTAACATAAGATAGTTCATAGTGCTATTACTAAAAACAAAGTATGCACTTGAAATTGTGCTACTACTAAATGACAACAAGTAAAAGAGAAAATAAGTACCACATAACAAGTAATGAGTAAACAAAGATATGCCAAAATAAAATTTCATAACATAAAGAAGAAAACAAATGGGTGATAATGGACAAATATGACTTAGAGCATAGAAATGTTATAATGTAGGTAATGTTATTGTCCTATATCAGCATCCAAATAAACATGAAATTGTGGGTGAAAAAAAGAGAGATAGTCTCAATCACATGCACTAGTATCCAAAGTATTACAAAGAAGAAATTGAATTTCTAAAATGTTGGATTCACAAAATAGTGGTAATTCTTAATTTTATGTATCATCCTCAAAATATACAAATATACACTCAAAACATACCTAGATGGTTATAAATCACATAAAGTATTAATAATATGTGTATACTAACACAAAGTCTATGTAACTAGTAGGCAATAACATTTGTATTATTGACAAAATGTGTGCCACAAGTTTCTTGGGTTCATCTACCAAATTAATGTCACCATCATATGAACAGGGGAGGGGTACATTATTAGAAGATAGTTATGACACCTATATCAATTAGGTGTTATATTTATGCTTTAGTGCTTTGCATTGATTAGTAAAATAAGATAGCACTTAATGATATATAAATAAGAGAGAGGTGTTGAATGACAATGCTTAGGACCTTTCTTATTCGCATGAGGAAGTAGGATGATCAATTGAGATTCTAAAAGAATGGATAAGATATGTTTAGGGAGATCACCATGGTGTATAGGATCATTGGTTATGTTTGGATGAAATGAAAGAAGTTCGGTTACTTAATAGGGGCTTGCAAAAAAGTTATTATTTTCAAAAACGAAATGGTACCAAAGGGGTAGTTAGTAAAGAAGGTGGAGCAATGAAATGGTCAGGGTTTTTGTCAATAAGGGGTGGCTCGTTTATAGTGGGAATATAGGGTTGAATTATATATTGTTAAAATAAGGTGAACTATTACAAATTTTAATGCTCCAAGAAGTATGCAAATCTAATTTTATCAATACAACATTGGGTTCATAAAGATACAACATGAAAGCCTAAAATTAGCAAATAGAAATTAGTTAACCATATGATATGATTGAAAAACACAGTGGGGTTGTGATTCATATGATTGTTCTTGTTATAAGCTCAAGGGTGGAGAGATTGAGAAGGATTTGCAGATGGGGGATACATAAAACTAATAAAATTGACCTAAGGGGTGACTAACCAATCGGGTTGTTAAGTGTAGAGGGTTTTACAATAGTATGTGGGTTGTAGGTTTCATAACACCTGGTATTTTCCACCATGTAATTATTGTAATGAAAACCTTTTTCTATTTAGAGAGTACAAATGTAATGAAAGGAACCTTCAAAATTTACCACAACTTTTACTTAGGTAAATATTGTGCTTTAATTTCTTCATATGATGAAAAAATAAATGCACAAAGTAATTGCAGGTTCAAAAAACACAATGGGTTGTGAGTGATATGATTGTGCTTGTTCTAAGATCAAGGGTGGAGAGATCAATTGGGTTGTTACTTGTAGAGGTTTTTACAAAAGTACGTGGGTTGCACTTGTTTCATAATACACATTGTTTTCCAGCCTATAATTTTATAAAATATTAAGAATGTAATGAAAAACCATGTGTTATTTACACAGTAGGAATGTGATGAAATTCACCTTCAAAATTTATAACAAGTCTTAGAGTAAAAATTATGTTTGAATTTTTTCATATGCTCAAAAAATAAATAACTTTTCATAAGGAAATAACTGATAGGGGACAGTGTGTTTTCCAAAACTGCAAATAATGTGAGCATTTTTCTATTCCAATCAGATGAAGAAAGTGAAATGCCATTTTTAATGTACCAAAGATTTGTTCTAAAATTTTAAGGTGGACTCCATTACATTCTTGGTGCATACGAAACAAAAACTTTTCATTAAAAATAACTGACAGGGGATAGTGTGTTTTCCAACACTGTAAATAATGTGAGCATTTTTTTGTTCCAATTAGACATGAAGAAAGTGAAATATTATTTTTATTGTACCAAAGAGTTGTTCTAAAATTTTAAGGTGGACTTCATTACATTCTTGGTGCATACGAAAAAAAAAAAAATCATAAGGAAATAATTGACAGGGGACAGTGTGTTTTCTAACACTACAAATAATGTGAGCATTTTTTTGTTCCAATCAAATGAAAAAAAAGTGAAATGTCATTTTTACTGTACAAATAGTTGATCTAAAATTTTTAAGTTGCCTTCACTACATTTTTGGTGTGTACGAATCAAAAACTTTTCATAAGGAAATATCTGACAAGGGACAATGTGTTTTCCAACATTGCAATAATGTGAGCATTTTTCATAAGGAAATAATTGATAGGGGACAGTGTGTTTTCCAACACTGGAAATAATGTGAGCATTTTTCATAAAGAAATAATTGACAAGGGATAGTGTGTTTTCCAACACTGCAAATAATGTGAGCGTTTTTTTGTTCCAATTAAATGATGAAAGTGAAATGCAATTTTTACTCTACCAAATAGTTGTTCTAAAATTTTAAGGTGGACTTCATTACATTGTTGGTGAGTATGAATCAAAAACTTTTCACAAGGAAATATCTAACAAGGGACAGTGTGTTTTCCAACACTGCAATAATGTGAGCATTTTTCATAAGGATATAATTAATGGGGGACAGTGTGTTTTCCAACACTGGAAATAATGTGAGCATTTTTTCATAAGGATATAATTGACAAGGGACAGTGCATTTTCCAGCACTGCAAATAATGTGAGCTTTTTTTTGTTCCAATCAAATGAAGAAAGTGAAATGCCAAGAAATATCTAACAAGTGACAATGTGTTTTCCAACACTACAATAATGTGAGCATTTTTCATAAGGAAATAATTGGCAGGGGACAATGTGTTCTCCAAAACTAGATATAATGTGAGGATTTTTCATAAGGAAATAATTGACAAGGGATAGTGTGTTTTCCAACACTGCAAATAATGTGAACATTTTTTTATTCCAATCAAATGAAGAAAGTGAAATGTCATTTTTACTCTACCAAATAGTTGTTCTAAAATTTTAAGGTGGACTTCATTACATTATTGGGGTAAGTGCATGGATCTATGATACAATTTTGGTGCCAAATTGCAAAAAAAAAACCCATAATAGGCCATATTGCGGTCGCCAAATTTGGCGCTCGCCAAATGGCTTGAATTTTGAAATGAATGAACTTGTGAACTATTTATTTTTGTAATGACTTTTGGAATGCATTTTTCTAAACTCTTTCATTTTCTCCTTCTCTGCCAAGGAAACTATGTACATGAAATAAACATTTAAGTATAAGTTGACATTTACATATGGAAATTTACTTTCTTATACTTTAAGTTATATTTCATGTATATAGTTTCAAAATGTTTAAGAGTGGTTTCAGATCTCTAGGAGTTATAATGCAAATTCTAGTTTCTGGAAGATCTTAAAAAATTCATACATAGTCAAATTTTAGTAATCAGCAATTCAAATTTTAGTAATCAGGAGGTCAAATTTTAGTAGTCAGCAAGGGGTGATCCCACAAAGCTAGTTTACAATTTCTGGGAGATTCTGATTTTTGTTGAAATCACATATTTTTAGAAAATATAATGATTTAAGCCTTAACAAGTTCCATTTTAATAATTTCAATTCAAGAGGGTTTTATCAAACCACCTTAGATCAAACCCCCTTGGATAGAACCCCACTAGTTTTAAACCATACCTACAACAAAGTCTCCTTTAAACCTATCAAAATGCTGATTAAAAAACACTTTTGATTTACCTTTTGGGGGATCAAATAAATTCATTTAAAATTTATTTCAAATGATCGTGGTAGTCCTCGGAATTAGCTATCCAATGAATATAATTTTAATATGTTTTGGTTTTATTATGTATGTGTTTTTTTAGTTTTATTAAACATAGGTTTTTCACCGAAAATCAAGCTCTTTGTTTTGCACATGTGGAAAAATAACATATTATCAAAATAAAATTTAAAAAATATGTTCAGGCTAGGTATTGATGTCCTTGATCCATTAAAAAAATAAAATTGAATTTCAATACATACATAAAAGTTATGTTGTATACAATCTGCCTATGTTTCAATTGTAATTGGTTTGACTTTGAAACTTGATTAAGGAAAACATATTTAATAAAACACTATGAAACCAAATGAAAGTGCTAGATATCGTAGTTACAAATCTAAATTTGAAAAAAATTAGAATTTTATCCTTTATACAAAAAAATTTATGTTGTATATGGTGAGCGTCACTCCTTAAAAATGTTGTTATTTTAAAAAATCTAGTTTTTGAAGGAAATGGAAAAAGAAGGGAAATCGGATTCCAATTTTTTTGAAAAAAATATATTTAGAATCTATAGAAAAAATGTCACAAATCACTAGTTTACATCATCTTCAAATTCCTCACGGTTTAGCCACTATAGGAGCCCGAAAGTGAAGATTTAGTTAAACAAAATCAGTTCAGTGTCCAGTTTGCCCAAAAATTGTAAACCAGTATTGTGGGATCACCCCAAGTTGTATCATCTTTCGCTCACTCTCTCCTTATCTCTACTCTCTATCTCTCCACTCCCTCCCTCTCTCTCTCACACACACCCCTCTATCTCCTCCCTACATCTGCCTCCCTCCCTCCCCTCTTTACTTCTCTTTATCTCTTCTCTCTCTACATCTCCTTCCCTATCTACTTATCTTTATCTCCCCTCTCTCTCTCTTTGTCTTTACCTACCTCTCCCTCCATCACTTTGTATCTCACTTATGTCTCCTTCCCTACCTCTTTCCCTCTCTACTCTCTATTTCTCCTCTCCCTCCCTCTACCTACATCTCTCTCTCTCTCTATCCATCTCTTCCCCCTCTTTCTCTCTAGATCTCTCCTCTCTATCTCATAATTCTCTCTCCCTCCCTCTCACTCTCTCCTCTCTATCTCACCACTCTCTCTATCTCTCTCTCTCACACAAACCTCTATCTCCCTTGCTAACACTCCCTCCCTCCCTCCTTCCCTTTCTACTTCTCTCTATCTCTCCTCTCCCTCCCTCTCTCGACCTAACCCTCCATCCCCTTCTTTTTGTCTCTCCTCCCAATCTCTCTCACTATTGTCCCTCCCTCTCTCCCCCCTCTTTCTCTCTCAATTTATTTTTTTCTCTATCTCACTCACACACACACTCTATCTCCCTCCCTACCTCTCCCTCCCTCCCCTCTCTACTCTCTATCTCCCCTCTCTCTTTCCCTCTCTATACCTACCTCTCCCTCCATCACTCTCTCTCTCCATCCCTCTCTATCTCACCTAAGTCTCCTTCCCTACCTCTTTCCCTCTCTACTATATATCTCTCCTCTCCATTCCTCTACCTACCTATCTCTCTATCTCTCCATCCCTCTCTTTCTCTCTCACTTTCTCCTTTCCATCTCACCCCTCCTCTCTAAATCACCATTATCTCTCTCTCTCCCACTTTCTATCCTTCCCTCTCACTCCCTCCTCTCTAACTCGCCATTCTCTCTATCCCACTTTCCCTCCTTCCCTCTTTATGTTTCACTTATCCCTTTCTACCTCTCCCTCCCTCCCTCTAACCTCCCTCTCTTTCTTTATCTCTATTTCTCATTCTCTCTACTCTCTATCTCACCACTCTCTCCATCTCACTCTCCCTCCTTCCCTCTCTCCCTCCTATCCCTTCCTCTCTCCTTCCCTCTCTCCCCTCATTTTCTCTCATCTCACTCTCTCTCCCTCTCACACACACTCACCTCTATCTCCTCCTTTCCTCTCCCTCCATCCCTCCACTCTATACATCTCTCTATCTATCATCTCCTTCCCTCTCTATTTATCTTTATCTCCCCTCTCCCTCTCTTTACCCACCTCTCCATCAATAACTCTATATCTCAACTATGTCTCCTCCCTACCTCTTTCCCTCTCTACTCTCTATCTCTCCTCTCCCTCCCTCTACCCCTCTCTATACCCCTGCTCTCTCTCTCTCTCTCACACACACACACCTCTATCTCCTCCCTACCTATCCCTCCCTCCCCTCTCTACTTCTCTCTATCTCTCCTCTGTCTATGTCTCCTTCCCTCTCTACCTATATTTATCTACCCTATCCCTTTGTTTACCTACCTCTCCCTTCATCACTTTGTATCTCACCTATGTTTCCCTACCTACCTAGGTTTGAGGCATTAAGGATTGAGGGTTGACAATTGAGGGTTGAGGTTTTAATGTATAGGGTAGAGGGTAGAGGGTTTAAGGGTTGAGGGTTGAGGCTTTAAGGTTGATGTAGAGGGTTGAGGGATTAGGGCTGAGGGTCTAATGTATAGGGTAGAGGGTATAAGGGTTGAGGGATTAGGGTTTTAGGGTTTAATGGTTGAGGGTGCAGGGTAGAGGGTAGAGGGTTGAGGGTTTAAGGGTTGAGAGATTAAGGGTTGAGGTTTGAGGGATTAGGGTAGAGAGTTTACTTGGGTTTAAGGGTTTAAGGGTTGAGGGTAGAGGGTTAAGGGTAGAGGGTAGAGGGTAGAGGGTATATGGTTTAAGGGTTAAGGTTTGATGGTTGAGTGTTTAAGGGTTTAAGGGTTGAGGGTATAGGGTTGAGGGATTAGGGTAGAGAGGGAGGGAAGGATGGAGGGAGAGATGGAGGGAGAAGTGAGATAGAGAGAAGGAGAGAAGAGGAGGGAGGGACAAAGATATATGAGGGTTGAGGATCCAATGTATAGGGTAGAGAGGGAGGGAAGGATGGAGGGAGAGATGGAGGGATAATTTAGATAGAGAGAAGGAGAGAAGAGGAGGGAGCAATAGAGATATATGAGGGTTGAGGATCTAATGTATATGATAGAGGGTTGAGATTTGAGGGTATAGGGTTGATGATTTAGGGTATTGTGTTGAGGGTATACGGTTGAGGGTAGAGGGTAAAAGGCTTAAGGGTTTAGGGTTGAGAATTGAGGGTATAGGGTTGAGGGTAGAGGGTATTGGGTAGAGGGTATAGGGTTGACAGTTTAGGGTATTGGGTTGAGGGTATGGAGTTTAGGGTAGAGGGTATTGGGTTGAGGGTAGAGGGTAGAAGGTTTGAGGGTTTAGGGTTGAGGGTAGAGGGTTTAGGGTATATGGTTGAAGGATTAGGGTTGAGGTTCTAATGTATAGGGTAGAGGGTATAAGGGTTGAGGGTTTAGGGTTTAAGGGTTGAGGATTGAGGGATTAAGGGTTGAGGGTTGAGAATTGAGGGTTAAGGGTTTAATGTATAGGGTAGAGGGTTTAAGGGTTTAGAGTTGAGAGTTTAAGGTTGAGGTCAGAGGGTTGAGGGTCCAACATATAGGGTGGAGAGTGTAGGGGTTAAGGGTTTAGGGTTAAGGATTCAAAGTTGAAGGTAGAGGGTTGAGGGTTGAGGGTTTAAGGGTTGAGGGATAAAGGGTTAAGGGTTGAGGGATTAGGGTAGAGATTTTAATTGGGTTTAAGGGTTAAGGGATTATGGTTGAGGGTAGAGGGTATTGGGTTGAGGTTAGAGGGTAGAGGGTTTAAGGGTTGAGGATTGAGGGTTTAGGGTTTAGGGTTGAGTGTTTAAGGGTTTAATGGTTGAGGGTATAGAGTTGAGGTATTAGGGAAGAGAGGGAAAGATGGATGGAGGGAGAGATGGAGGGAGAAGTGATATACAGAGAAGGAGACAAGAGGAGGGAGGGACAAAGATAGATGAGGGTTGAGGATCCAATGTATAGGGTAGAGGGTTGAGAATTGAGGGTATAGGGTTGAGGATCTATAGGATTGATGGTTTAGGGTATTGGGTTGAGGGTACAGGGTTGAGGGATTAGGGTCAAGGGTAGATGGTATTGGGTTGAGGGTAGAGGGTAGAAGGTTTAAGGATTCAGGGTTTAAGGGTTTATGGTTGAGGGTTTAGGGTTCAGGGTAGAGGGTTTAGGGTATAGGTTTGAGGGATTAGGGTTAAGGGTTGAGGGATTAGGGTAGAGGGTATAGGGTATTGGGTTGATGGTAGAGGATCTAAGGGTTGAGGGTTGAGAGTTTAAGGTAGAGGGTAGAGCATTGAGGGTATATAGTTAAGGGATTAGGGTTGAGGGTAGAGGGTTTAAGGGTATAGGGTTAAGGGTAGAGGGTTTAGGATAGAGGGTTAATGGTAGAGGGTTAAGGGTTTAGGGTTTAAGGGTTAAGGGTAGAGTATAGAGGGTTAAGGGTAGAGGGGAGAGAGATAGAGGGAGTGAGTGAGTGAGAGAGAGAGAGAGAGACTTGAGAGAGGGAGAGGGGGTAGGAGGGAGATACTTGAGAGAGAGATAGGGAGGAAGTGGGAGAGAGATAGAGGGAGGGAGGGTTAAGGGTAGAGGGTAGAGGGTTTAAGGGTTTATGGTTTAAGGGCTAATGGTTTAGGGTTTAGGGTTAAGGGTAGAGGAGAGAGAGAGAGATAAAGAGAGACCTAAGAGAGGGAGAGGGGTAGGATGGAGATGGTTGAGAGAGAGAGAGGGAGGGAGTGGGAGAGAACTAAAGGTAGGGAGGGTTTAGGGTTTAAGGGTTAAGGGTTTAGGGTTTAGGGTTAAGGGTAGAGGGTTAAGAGTTTAAGGGTAGAGGGTAGAGGGTTAAGTGTAGAGGAGAGAAAGATAGAGGGAGTGAGTGAGTGAGAGGGAGAGACCTCAGAGAGCGAGAGGGGATAGGAGGGAGAGACTTGAGAGAGAGAGGGAGGGAGGAGGAGAGAGATAGAG
>CM021104.1:212030086-212097152 GCA_007115665.2 Sequoiadendron giganteum | reverse complement strand
GAAAGAGGTATATAGGGGTAGCTTAGATAGAGAGATGTAGAGTGAATTTTGGTGGAAGAGAGAGAGGAGGGAGGGATAGGTAAAATGGATAGTTGAGATAGATAGAAGGAGAGAGCAAGATAGGTAGAGAGAGGGTAATGAGAGATATAAAGAGGGAGAAGGAGATAGGAGGGATAAGGAGGGATAGAAAGAGGGGGAGGGAGGGAGAGATAGAGAGAGTAGAGAGGGAGGAGAGAGATAGAGAGAGGTGATAGACATAGAATTAGAGAGGGAAAGAAGGTGGAGATATTGAGAGAGAGGAGGCAAGGTCGGAGAGAGAAATAGGTATAGAGGGATAGCTAGGTAGAGAGAAGTAGATATGAAAGGAGAGCTAGAGAGAGAGGTAAGGATGGAGAGAGAGGTGAGACAAAAACATAGAGAGGTCTAGGTAGATATAGGGAGGAGGAGATAAAGAGAAGTATAGAGGGAAGAAGAGAGGGAGGAAGAGGTAGGGAGGGAGAGAGAGAGGTGAGAGAGATAAGAGAGAGGAGGGAGGGACATGTAGGGAGAGAGAGGTGAGATAGAGAGAAAGAGAGTAGAGAGGGAAGAGGAGAGAGATAGGTGATAGAGATGTGTGATGGAGAGAGAATTAGAGAGGTAAGGAGGAAGGTGGAGAGATTGAGAGGGTAGGAGGGGGGAGAGAAAGAGGTATAGAGGGATAGGTTAGATACCGAGTAGTAGAGAGCAAAGGTGGGTGAAAGAAAGAGAGAGAGGGAGAGAGAGAGAGGGGGAGAAAGAGACGTTAGATAGAGATAAGTAGAAAGGGAAGGAGAGAGAGGGGGACATAGAGAAAATTAGAGAGGGAGGGAGCGAAGGAAAGAGAGGTGAGATAGAGAGAACTAGAGAGGGAAGGAGAGAGAGAATGGTGAGATAGAGAGTAGAGAGGGAAGGAGAGAGATGGAAGCAGAGAGTGGGAGAAAGAGGGGAGAGAGAGGGAGAGAGGGATAGGTAGGTGTAGAGAGAGGTGATATAGAGAGTAGAGAGAGATATATAGAGATAAAAGGAGAGGGAGGGGAGATAGAGAAATGTAGAGAGGGAAGGAGGGAGGGAGGGAGATAGATATTAGAGAGGGAAGGAGAGTGCCAGATAAAGGGATGGAGATAGTGTGAGAGAGAGAGGTCTAGAGAATAAGAGATGAAAATGAGTGAGATAGAGAAAGAAAGATGAAATTTGATCTCCTGATTACTAAAATTTGACTTCCTCATTACTAAAATTTGACATGCTAATTACTGAAATTTGACTAAGTCTGAAATTATTTAAAATCTTCCAAAAACTAGAATTTGCATTATAACTTTTACAAATTTGAAACCACTCCTAAACATCTTGAAACTATATACATGAAATATAACTTAAAGTATAAGAAAGTAAATGTCCATATGTAAATTTCAACTTATACTTAAATGTTTATTTGATGTATATAGTTTCCCTAGCAGAGAAAGAGAAAATCAAAGAGTTTAGAAGAATGCATTCAAAAATTCATGAATGACATTTGGCGATAGCCAAATGAAGCAACCCATTTGGTGAGCGCCAAACAAGTTGCATTGGGAAATACCAACCCAATGGGTTGGATTTTTCATTGGGCATCTAACCCAAGGTTTGGACAACCATTTCATGCAAAAGACTTGATTTTTTGAAAGGGTGCCAAATTTCCTCATATTTTCATCTGTGCTCCCCATCTCATTTGCACGTCTTTCAATGCAAATTTATAAAAAAATTGCGATAGCATTAACCTCTCTCTTAGCTATCTAAATATATAATTTTATTTTTTTTTGATTTAGTTAAGGTTTTGATCCATAGCTTCTATTGTAAATGCCTCTGTTTTTGGTCAAAAGCCAACATGTGCTATTTTTATGATAGATTTTTACTTGTTCATCAAAACAAAAACCAAATTATATATTTTTTAACAAGACTCCATTCTATACATGAAAAAAATAAAAGTCAATTTTCAATTAGTTTTCAAAAAATTTAGGGTGGAGCATGCTCAAATTTCAGCTTTTCAAGATGTGTCCACTTTGAAAATTTATAAATATTATATATTCATTAAAAAAATTATCTGAAAGAATGAGGATAAACTACATGGTGTTAGCTAATTTCTCACTGTTTGGATTTTTGAAATTCTAAAAAAAAGTTAATCAAAAAGGGGGGAGCCCTCAAGCGCTATGCTATTTTTTTTATAAAAACAAGACCATTCTCAATTTTGAGACCCTTAATCTTCATTAATTTCAAAAAGAATTAGTAGCTTAGAAACTAGACTTGGAGCAATTCAACTTTTGTTCTTAATACATCTTGAAATTTTGAGTGTAATTATCTTCATTTTCTTGTGCAAATAAGATTTTTCCGATTTCATAAAAAAGTGGCATCTTAAGAGCCAAAATTGTGTCACAAATCCATGCACTTACTTGTTGGTGTGTCCAAATCAAAAACTTTTCATAAGGAAATATCTGACAAGGGACAGTGTGTTTTACAACATTTCAATAATGCGAGCATTTTTCATAAAGAAATAATTAACAGGGGACAGTGTGTTTTCCAACACTAGAAATAATGTGAGCATTTTTCATAAGGAAATAATTGACAAGGGACAATGTGTTTTCCAACATTGCAAATAATGTGATCATTTTTTTTCCCAATCAAATGAAGAAAGTGAAATGTCATTTTGTTCCAATCAAATGAAGAAAGTGAAATGCCAATCAAATGTATCACGTTAAAGGATATATGACATTTATTTTTGGGAATCTTGGTCATGGTAGTATGAGAATAAATTCATACATGGGTGATCCCACAATACTGGTTTACAATTTTTGGCCAAACTTGACACTGAAATAGTTTTTTTACCTAAATCTTCACTTTCAGACACCTATAGCGGCTAAACCGTGAGGAATTTGAAGATGATGCAAACTAGTGATTTATGACATTTTTTTTGTAGATTCTAAATATATATTTTTCAAAAAAGTTTGGAATCAGATTGCACTTCTTTTTCCATCTCCTTCAAAAACTAGTTTTTTTCAGTAAACAACATTTTTAAGGAGTGATACTCACCGTATACAACCTACCTTTTTTTCCATGAAGGATAAAATTATATTTTTTTCTAATTTAGATTTGTAACTACGATATCTAGTGCTTCCAATTGGTTTCATAGTGAACATTTTACTGAATATTTTTTCCTTAATCAAGTTTAGAAGTCAAACCAATTACAATTCAGACATAGGCACATCGTATACAACGTAGCGTTTTTTGTTGGATTGATCAAGGACTTCAATATCTGGTGCACTCATATTTTTTTTTTTTTAAATGATAATATGCTATTTTTCCACATGTGGAGAACGAAGAGCTTGATTTTCGGTGAAAAACCTATGTTTAATAAAACTAAAAAATAAATACATAATAAAACCAAAACATATTAAAATGATATTCATTGGATAGCTCATTCTGATGAATACCATCATCTAGTTGGGTCTATGAAGTCTCCTCCATTTTCATCCTCACCCCGATCTTGAAAGGGAAAAAATATGGAGTTTTTTGGTGCCAGAGGGTGAGAAGGTGGGAAAAGGGGGGTTCAAGAGAACCAGCGGGGTTCGAGCGAACCCCCTTTCAAAAAAGGTTTTCTTTGTGTTTTTTTCCGGGAATGGTGGGACCTTGCATCTAATAGGTTCTCTCAAACTCGGGTTCTAGCGAACCCTCTTTTGGTTCACTTGAGCCAAATAGTTCGTTCGAACCCCAAAAACCAATTTTTTTTTGGGAAAGGGGTCATTTTTTGCAAATTTTCTTCCTCACTCAAATTGTAAACCACTTTTGTGGGTTTACCCATATTTGTATAAAGAGAATACTTACACTATGATGAAGGACAAAAAGAAACATACTTTAGTGATGGATGATTTGATAAACTATTTGAGTGTCAAACTATTTTACCAAGATCTAGATTTGAAAGTAGTTATGACTAGATCATAATAGAGGGAGGGAGAGAGGGAGGGAGAGAGAAGGAGGGAAGGGGTGAGATAGGAAGTGGTAGGGTGGGAAGGATATGAGGGAGAGAAAGAAGGAAGAAGAGAGATAGGGATAGGTATAGAGAGTGGTAGGGTGGTAGGGATAGAGGGAAGGAGGGAGATAGGGAGTGGTAGGGTGGGAGGGATAGGTATAGAGAGAGTAAGAGAGGGAGGCAAGGAGGGGTAGGTGGAGAGAGTTTGTGTGTGTTTGTGAGGGGGAGAGAGGGGGGGATGGAGATAAGAAGTGGTAGGGTGCGAGGGAGAGAAAGAGGGAAGGAGGGGGATAGGAATTGGTAGGGTGGGAGGGATAGAAGGACCCAAAATGGACTTAGTAGGAGGGAGAGATGTGATGGTGGGTTGTGGGAAATTTAGACACCCAAAATGGATTTTATGAGACCAATATTTTATAGAAAATAATTAGTAGGGATTTCATAGGATATCCTTCATAGTACACACTTCACATTGTACATACATTGCTTCATATAAGAAATTGCTCAATGTCAGCAACAAACATTTTCTCATTATGTAGAAGAAGACCAAAGTGTGTGTTGCTTAAAATATGAAATTGCTTCATCTAATTAGTATGGATTTTATATGGTATCCTTCATAGCAAGTACTAGAATGTATGAAATGAAAAAGGAATCTACTCTAAAAGCACTTGAAAACAATAAATGGATTAGTCTATAGGATTTCACTTGTAGATAAGAAAATAAATGGAGGAGGTCAAATAAATTCTTGTAAATCTATTTTATGTATACTATGTTGTGCAACCACACATTTAGGATGATAAAATTCCCTACTTAAAATGTTACTTCATTGTAGTTATTCCTAGTTCTACATTGCATAGTTATTTCTAAACATGTCTTGGGTTCCCATCTAAGACATTTATTGACACATCCTACCATGTATGACCATCCACAATGGAGTTAGAGGCTCATGAACAAAAACTTGACAAGGCACATGAAATTGTTTAGAGCATAAAGTGTAAGTACCAATAAGTTCAATAAATTCTTACATTCTAATAATATAAATATAAAGAGTGACACAAAATTCTTACATTCTAATGAAGAGGGAACAAATGATTTCAATATCTAGCCTCATACACCCTCTTAAGAAATTATTATTATTCTTGATTACCATTAAGGTATGGTAGTGAAATTATTATTCTATTTTTTGTCATGTATAAAGGTCTCAAGGATCACCCTCATAAGTTTTTTACATTCTAAATAAGAAATGGATTCACTGTCTATATAAATATCATTGGTCATGACTCAAAGGTGATTATTTAATAGCTCCAAAAGATATTTTTTTGTTAATATTGGTGAATTTTAGTAGCACATTGTGAAGAGTATTATATCACACATCAACTCAAAATATTATATTCTATATAGTGGTTGTGTATGTGATTCACTAAAGGTTGAGGTATAATTTTGTAAGCCCTTGAGACAAGATAGTAAATGCAATTATATGAATTTATAATTCATATTTTTATTAATTTATTATGTCATCAAATTCTACTGTGAGCGTTTGTGTAATTGGTTGTATGGTTGGATAATCCTTAACTAGATCCTCTAATCACAATTTTATCACATGGTATTGATGTAGTGGTTTTAAATCCCAAAGGACCTGAGAGAGAGGGAGTGGGAGAGACCTGAAAGAGAGAGAGAGAGAGAGAGAGAGAGAGAGAGAGAGAGACCTGAGAGAGAGAGGGGGAAAGGGAGGGAGGGAGTGAGGGAGTGAGAGAGAGAGAGAGAGTGAGAGTGAGAGACAAAGTGACCTGAGAGGCGGAGAGAGAGAAATACCTAAGAGGGATATGGAGAGTGAGAGAGAGGGAAGGAGGGAGATAGGAAGTGGTAGGGTGGGAAGGATAGAAGGAGGGAGAGAAAGAGGGAAGGAGAGAGCTAGGGATAGGTATACATAGTGATAGGGTAGGAGGGATAGAGGTAAGGAGGGAGATAGGAAATCTAGTAGGGTGGGAGGGATAGGTATATAAAGAGTTAGGGAGGGAGCGAGGGAGGGGTAGGTGGAAAGAGGTTGTATGTGTGTGCGAGGGAGAGAGAGGGGGAAGGATGGAGATAAGAAGTGGTAGGGTGGGAGGGATAGAAGGAGGGGAGAAAGAGGGAAGGAGGGAGATTGGAATTGGTAGGGTGGGAGGGATAGAAGTACTGAAAATGGACTTAGTAGGAGGGAGAGATGTGATGGTGGATTATGGGAAATAGGTACCCAAAATTGATTTCACAAGACCAATATTTTATAGAAATTAATTAGTAGGGATTTCTCAAGGTATCCTTCATAGTACATATACAAGTGAATGAAAAAAATTGTGGGTGCTACCACAAAAGTGGTTTACACTTTCTCAGAGATCCTGTTTTTTGTTGAAATCACATATTTTTAGAAAATATAATGATTTAAGCCTTGAAAACTTTCATTTAAAGGATTCTTATTCAAGAGGGTTTGATCAAACCACCTTAAACCATGCCCCCTTGGATAGAACCCCGCTAGTTTTAAATCGTACCTATAATGGAGTCTCCTTTACACCTATCAAAATGTTGATAAAAAACCATTTTTGATTTACATTTTGGGGGATCAAATGAGTTCATTCAAAATTTATTTTTTGTAAGTATGTAGTCCTTATTATAAGCTTACAAAAAAGTATAATTTTCATTAAATTTAATTTGATTATTATATTTATTTTTTATTTCTTGTGAATGTAGGTTTTTCACCGAAAATCAAGCTCTTTGTTCTACACATGTGGAAAATAAATAGATTATCAAAATAAAATTTTGAAAAATATTTTCACGTTGGGTACTGATGTCCTTGATCTTTAAAAAAAAATGAATTTTGATACATACAGAAAAATGTATGTTGTATACAGTCCACCTATGTCTGAATTGTAATTGGTTTGACTTTGAAACTTGGCTAAGAAAAAAATATTTAATAAAACACTATGAAACCAAATGAACTGGTTAGATATCATAGTTACAAATCTAAATTCAAAAAGATTAGAATTTTTTATTTCATACAAAAAAAATTATGTTGTATACGGTGAGCATCACTCATTAAAAATGTTGTTTACTGACAAAAACTAGTTTTCGAAGGAGACGAAAATAAAAGTGCAATTTGATTCCAAAAATTTTGAAAAAAATATATTTAGAATCTATAGAAAAAACTTCACAAATCACTATTTTTCATCATCTTCAAATTCCTCATGGTTTAGCCATTATAGGAGCCCGAAAGTGAAGATTTAGTTTTAAAAAATCAGTTCAATGTCTTGTTTGCCCAAAAATTGTAAACCAGTATTGTGGGATCACCCTTGTCGTAATGAAAAAAATTCATGTCTTGGTTAGTTTTATGTTTCCCCCACCTACAACTCCTCCCCAAACTCTCCACCCTTGATCTTTGAACAAGTACAATGAAATAACTATGTATTTAAGGGTTTATAATTTAGTTCTCATCTAATTAAAGTCACAAGTGCTAATGTGACCATAACAAAGTGATAAATTTTATGCCACCTCATGTCCCTAAAAAGTGTAGGATCTGTTAGAGGTATCACTTACTAGTATAGTTTTATGTTCTCTAAAATCCATACCATGACAAGAGATAAGTGGTTGAAGGAAAATTTACATTCTTGTGCAACATAATAAGTGGTTGAAGGAAAATTTACATTCTAGTGTGTGTGTGTGTTGCCTCCAGTTTTGCATTTCCATTTTTCTATAGCAAATACTGCACATGCTCCTCATCAACTTCTCAAGAGTAGGAAGGATTTCTTCAATCAATACATTATCTATCTCATTCACTTTGGTTTGCTTCTTTTCAAGTGTTTTCAAAGAAAGAGGCAAGGAGGGAGATAGATAGAGGTACGATGTAGGTGAAGTAGGTATAGAGAGGGTTTGGGAGAGAGGGATGAGTAGATGGAGAGAGGTTGTGTTTGTGTGAAGGAGAGAGGGGGAAGGAGAGAGATATGGAGCGGTAAGGTGGGAGGGATAGAGGTACATATAGATTGAGGGTGGGAGAGGTGTTAGGTCTCAAAAATGCAGGTTACAAATCACAAAAGGATGTCGGGATCTATGATTAGACTTGTAACATTTTTTGAATTAACAAATGGAGTTAACCTATATGGTTGATGACTCTGTGCACTTCAGGATCTACTAAACCTAGGTGAGTGAACCTTGATGGATGAAGCAGATTAAGAGCTATATGACTTAGTTGAATTTATGGATCTATCCACGATGGCATAAAGTGGAATAGATGAAAGCTTATTAACTACTCCTACTGAAATTTGAAATGTGAATGTATGGATACGATTTTATAAAATTCTAGAATGAAATGGGTACAACCAGTGTCTTCTCCTATTGGGATAATGGAGTCAAGAGGTGAATGATATGTGACTTACTTACTGGATACAATTCTAATTGTTTGGTACTTATGTTTGTTTACACCTAGTATAAATATGCAAGAATGTGACTGAAAAACTCTACTTATTGATCCAATTGATCCTATCAAGTTACTGTGACTGATTTAAAAGGATTTTAATCCTTCCTTGAAAGAACCAATTAAAAGGAATCACACAATGATAATAAGTGTGTATTGACAAATGAAGTATACCCTCAATTTGAATAACAAGATAATATCGAATTGGAGACAGTGTGGCAATCTTATCAATTACAAGACTCTTCTTACTGATCCAAATGTTACCTCCAAGTTACTGTAATCAATCAAAAATATTTTAATTCTTTAATAGAAACCAATTAACTTGATTACACAAAAACAACAAGTGTGTCTTGATGAAACTAAATATCAACTTGGATACACAGGTTCAAATAACAAAGAAATAACAATGTGGAGACAGCTAGATAATTGTTCAACTCAACAAACAATAGAAACCAGTGTTCGACCACCAATTTATCTATTTTTCTCCATTATATAATTTCAAAATATTTTGCAATACACAACATAATGTTCTATTGAAGCAACTGATCACCCTATCCAACTACCTAACTACTAATCCTAATTCTAATCTTTCCTTCATTTGATTTCATCTAGCATATATACATTATATCTTCTAGGGTTATGACCCTTCACATGTTTGTCTGCTACTATTCTTCATTTTATTTTAATTAATTGCCTTCGGCAAATTAAAATACTTTAATTTTAACTTCATTATCTCTCCATGAAAATTAATCTCGATTTATTCATTAAGCTTCTTTGCTATATATTTTCACCCAATTGAATAATATACTCTCTAGGTAAAATAATTACCCACTGAACGGTTTATATATTTCCTTTTAACCTTCTTGATAAAAAGTCTCCATTTGTATACTTTGACCTAAAAATATTACTTGGGTAAAATAATTACCCATTCTTTGTTGTTTAGGCTTAATGATGTCGTGATTATCATCTTAATAAAACTTCACTTTGTGCACAGTCTATAATTCTTGCAATCATTACGATCATGAAATATCATCACTGTGAGGTGGCTCATCAAACAGGTTTATTGCGAGCACTTATACAACAGATTGGGGCATCGCCATTGTTCATAGAGGAGATATGGAAATCAGAGAGAGTTTTATGCTTTCTACCGATGACATATGTCTTGTCGATGACTTCATCTTACAACAGACCCCTTCTTTTCCATCAGGAAGACCACAGGCATCGTTGGGACATTTTGTTTTCTATTCGATGGTGGATATCATGCCGATGACATCTCTAGGCTTCTCCTTCTAGCTTATCGGCATGACTCTTAGTGTCGTTAAGACACTTTTCTTCTCAGTCCGACGATGGGACTCTTGCCGATAAGGATACAACTTTTATTTATTCCATTGATGTGGTATTTGTACTCCAATAAATCTTGTTTATTATTTATTCTATGACTAAGTTTGAGGCAAAACAACCATTTTATGCTTTCTGAGGGGAGAATGTATTATCGGTGAAACATTTTTGAGTCTAATCGATACACTCGAGTAATTCATTGCATATATTTAGCTTTATTTCTGCCAAATCTACACACTTCATGATCTTAGCAGGAAAATTGAGATCAAGTGATTCGTAGCTGGACCATAATCCGGTAGTCAGAATATATATGTTTATCATCAGGATCCCTAGTTCTCCTTCACGTTCTCAATTGATTAGTGCAATTACTGCATTTCTTACATTAGCCATGTTTTTCCCTTACAACAGGTAACATCATTAACATATTCTTCAAAAGACTCTTTGCATCTGTCATACAACCATTGGGAGTAGTCATGTGGATTCTTCTGCATGCATTTGTTGTAGATAGATGGCAAACCTTCATGCCGTATCCATGGTTTTTTTTTACTGTCTTTATCCTAGAAATTGTGGGCCTCATCAAATCCTGTTGTTGCAAATGTTTGATGAATAGGATGGAAGTTCAAATAATTCACTGAACAGTTGTCATTCTGATCCCTCTGACACTGACACTTGACAGTGAATTTCCCAATTTGCTGTGCATCCTTTATGTGATGAACACCAATTCTTCCTTCAATGGATCCCACCAAAAGAACCGACCTTATCTCTGCTTCTACGCATGTCTGCCTTTTATTCATTCTTCAAATGCTTGAAGCAAGCAGCTTCTAAAACTGAATAAACTGTCTCTGAAAGTGTCTTCGATTGATCTAAATTTTTGCATGTGGTGATATGGCGTCAAACTATAATTTCCTTAATAGCTCTCCAAGATGCAATAGCGAGATCCCCTTTTCAATGAAGATGCCAATTCGAATCCTTCGTAGCTGCTCTTCGAATTTTAGGGTATTGACCACGGTGTGGAATGATATCACCTTTACATTTAAGTGATGAGAAAAAAAAATTAGTTTCTTGAACATGATCCTCAGAATCAAAATAATCAAGATAGTCGCCATATAGATCTATTTTAACTCCGCTATATTTGATTCCACATCTAATAGTTGTTGCCAATTTAGTTCATGCTCGACAATTTTGAAATACATAGACCAAATACTCAAAGCACATCACCTTCTCAATGATTTAACCAATGCATTCATTCACAAGAAGAGTATAAGATTGGCTATCCTCATTTTCAACTCTAGATGTGTTCATCATAATTTCTTACTCCAAAAATTTGCTATAAGATAGGGAATTATCAGTGTTTCTCCAGTCAAATAACCTTCAAATGTTTGTCTTCCTCATCTGTAATGTCTCCAAATCGAGCTCTGGGTCGGTCAATTGTCATAGTTACTGCCTTTATCAATTTGGTTTATTTTAAGCGTCCAATCCCTGGTGTCTGTCTATAACTCCCCAATTACTAAATTGGCAGTTGTAGGGTATTCTGATTCTTTAGTCCAATAGATTTCATTCCACATTTTGAAATATTTTATCCTTTTGTATTGTATTCTTTAGGAAAACCAAAAGTGTGTCTTGGACAACTCCCATTACTGGCTCAGGGTTTGAGAGGAGACAACAATTTGTTGGTTCCATCACTAGGTCCATTACTATAGGACTATGATACATGTGTGTTCCTTCTATCAAGATCGACATAATAAGATAGTGTAACTGAAGGTTCAATTGAAATTTTGAAATAAGGTATAACCTTCACTTTATGTCCAATGATGGAGTTTTCTTTCATGACCATACTAGCAAATGGAACTCAAGGACTTGGTATTGATGAAAACTATTGAAATAAGTTTAGAAGGGAAAGGAAAGTGTGACACCACTATCACAAAAATGCATTCCAGACTGAAATGGGTAATTATTACAATTTTCTTTCTGACATCTTGCACTCTGACCAAAATAATTCAAGTAGCCTCCAAAATTGCTTCGGAAAACTGATAAAAAATTCTCCTTGAACCGTGAAAATGCACCAAAGTGTTGATTTATGATAGGGGAGCATGGATGCATAACGATTTGGGATGAAGTGATCAAGATTGAAAACTGTTAATGCTCAAAGTTGCCTTAATCATTTCTGAAAACTGCCACTTGTCAAACTCAACTAAAACCCACCAACTTGCCCTTTCGAAAAAATATCAAACCTGATCCTGAAAAGCTATAACTTTGGAGATTAGTTCATTTAGGTCACATGAACATGTAGGAAAAAAGGGTTTTCTTCAATCTTCTTCCTTTACAAAATATTGAGCATCAAAGTTGATCTTTTTGCAGCTTTCTAGAAGTGTAGTCATGAAAACTGTCTAAAATCCATTTGATTTTGGTTTTGTAAAAATACCAAATGAGATGCTGGGACCCTAAAAATTTGCATGAAAGCACATTAAGGTGGGAAGAATCTAAGACACCAATTGGTTTGTCATGACACTCTTTCAATTGCTTAATATTGTCCTCCAAAGTTGACCTACTTGTCAGATTTTATTGTGTAGACAGCAAACCTTCACAAAACTTTTCAACTTGATACCTCAAAACATCATCAAATCAGATCATAAGGAGCTGAAATTTGGTAGACATGCTCATATATGGCAGACAAACATGCTTGTAAGCTGGTTTTGCATGAAACTGAACTTGCTTCATTTTATGATTTTTCAAAGTAGGCCATTTGAGTAGATTTCACCACTGTGTTTCTGAACTTTGAAATCAAGTTTTTCATTATGAGAGCCATAAATTTTGCAAGAATTTGCATGAAATTTTATGCTCCAACAAGAGGTATGTATAGAGAGAGTGAGAGAGGGAAGGAGGGAGGGAGGAACAATGTGAGGGGTAGGTGGAGAGAGGTCGTGTGTCTGAGGTAGAGTGAGAGGGAAGGAGGGAGTGAGTGATAAAGGGAGGGGTAGGAAAAAAGACAACGAGGGGGGAAAGAGGGACAAAGGGAGGGAGAGGAAGGTTAGGAGGGATCGTGAGAGAGGAGAGATAGAGATAAGTGTAGAGGGGTGGGGAAGGGAGCAAGAGTTCCTAAAAGTAGTCGGATTATTTAGGGATACATAAAAATAATAAAATTGGGATATGTAGTCGTAAGGTGGGAGGCATAGAGGTATAGGGGGTGGGATAGGTATGCATAGAGAGAGTGAGAAAGAGGGGAGGAGGGACGGAGGGAGGGATAATGTGAGGAATATGTGGAGAGAGGTCGTGTGCATGTGAGGGAGAGAGACAGAGAGGGAACTTGATGTCAAGGAGATAGCAAGTAGTAGGGTGGGAGGAATAGGACCCAAAATGGACTATTGATTTTGCATCTACAAGTTGATAATTGACACATTTTTCCTCATCCCCATTGCTCTAGAGGGAGAGATAGGTACAGAGAGAGTTAGGGAGGGATGGAGGGAGGGGTAGGTGGATAGATATTGTGTGTGTGTGAGGGAGAGAAGGAGGGAGAGAGAGGGGGAAGGAGGGAGATAGGAAGTGGTAGGGTGAGAGGGACAGAGGGAGGGAGAGAAAGAGGGAAGGAGGGAGATAGGGAGTGGTAGGGTGGGAGGGATATAGGGAGGGAGAGGAGGGAAGGAGGGAGATATGGAGTGGTAGGTTGGGAGAAATAGGTATATAGAGAGTTAGGGAGAGAGGGAGGGAGGGATAGGTAGCTGGAGAGTGGTTTTGTGTGTGTGTGAGGGAGAGGAGGGAGAGATAGGGATGTAGGGAGATAGGGAGTGGTAGGGTGGGTGCAATACTTCCTCATGATATGTACCTATCTTAAATTTTAACAAGCATTACCCACTTACTAGTACTTTATACTATTTCTACAATTGTGAAATTTTATATGGATTTGGATATTTTAACCTTTTCAATTTTAACTTATTAACCATCTCTTTTGGCACTAAAATATCTTTACTACCATTGTTCATGTTGAATATATAGAACTTATATTTAGTATTTTATATATTTCTAAAGAGACTTCTCCTTTGTATTAGTTCTTTATCGATAACATCACTGTTTAAAAAAACTATTTTCATGATCAATGACTCACCTCTCTCTAACTTATTTATTGGGATTTATCATCTTCTTGACTCTTTATAAGGATTTTTACTCTTGTACAACCTAAATAGGTCTTCTACCAATACTCAATTTTCTTTGGAAACATTGAAATACTCTATGTCCTTTTATTCCACATAAAATAAGAATTTTTTCAAAATGTGAAATAGTTTGAAAATTATAGAAGTTTTTCAATCAGCCTATCAATCAGGACTTTAGAGAGAGAGAGAGAGAGAGAGACCTAAGAGGGTGTGTGTGAGAGAGAGGGGAGGAGGGAGAGGTAGAGAGAGAGGGGTAGGTAGAGTGAGGGAGATGTGTGGTGAGAGGGATGGAGGAAGGGAGAAAGAAGGAAGGAGGGAGTGAGCCATAAAGGGACAAACATAACATTGTTAGACAAAAATATCTTCTTTTTTTCTAGTTGTGAGTATAAAGCTACTAATAGATGGAATGGAAAAACAATGGTTCCCCATAATTTATGGATTTGGTGGAGTGAATTCCACAAAAAAAGAAAGAAAATAAGAAAACTATATACCATTTCCATCTACTTCCACCCATACCATTGCTAGTAGAAGACTTACCAATTGACCTGAGGGATGATTAACTAATTAGGTTGTTATGTGTAGAGTGTGTAATAGCAATATGTCGGTTGCAAGTATCATAACACCTAGTGTTTTCCAACCTCCAATTTTAAAGTGTCTTTATAATTAGAGAATTCAAATGTTTCTTTTAACAAGTTCTTTACAAGACTTGTCTACCTTTTTAGATAAGATTTCATGTCACCACCAAATTGATTCTCTTTTTATTGCACTTAGATTTGATTTTTCCTTTTCCTTATCATCTATTTCTAATTGTATTTTTTCCATGGAATTCTTAAGTTCAAGAATCTTTGACTTCATTTTTTCAACTCCACTTATAGCATCATCTCTCACTTTCTTTTTTTTGCAAAAATTCATATGCAATACAAAACCTCTTGACTTTATCGACTTCTATATTGACATTTTCCTATTGCACATGCTAAACATGCACCTTCCTCAACTTCTCAAGAGCAAGAAGAATCTCTTTAGTCAATACATTATCTATCTCATTCACTTTAACAAAAATAAATGACATATATCCTTTAACATGATGCAATACTTCCTCGTGATATGTACCTATCTTAAAATTTAACAAGCATTGCTCACTTACAAGTACCTTATGTTATTTCTACAATTGTGAGTTTTTACATTGATTTGGATATCTAAAGATACTTATATTTAGTCTTGTATATATTTCTAAAGATAATTCATTGATCCTCTCCCTCTCTACCTGCCTTTCCCTCAATCCATCCCACCCCACCTCTCTTTCTACCTACCTCTCAAGGGTGGAGAGCTTGGGGAGGATTTACAAGTGGGGATACATAAAACTAATCAAATTGGGTTTTTACTTGTAGAGGGTCTTACAACAATACATGGGTTGTAGGTTTCATAACACATCGTGTTTTCCAACTTGTAATTTTACAAAATAATAAGAATGAAATGAAAAACCTTTTTATATTTACACAGTAGGAATGCAATGAAATTCACCTTCAAAATTTATAACAAGTCTTAGAGTAAAAATTATGTTTGAATTTATTCATATGTTCGAAAAATAAATAACTTTTCATAAGGAAATAATTGACAAGGGACAATGTGTTTTCCAACACTTCAAATAATGTGAGCATATCTTTCTTCCAATTAGATAAAGAAAGTGAAATTCTATTTTTAATGTACCAAAGAGTTCTAAAATTTGAAGGTGGACTTCATTACATTCTTGGTACGTACAAAAAAAAATCTTTTCAGAAGAAAACAACTGATAGGGGATAGTGTGTTTTCCAACGTTGCAAATAATGTGAGCATTTTTTTGTTCCAATCAAATGAAGAAAGTGAAATTTCATTTTTACTATGCCAAAGAGTTGTTCTAAAATTTTAAGGTGGACTTCATTACATTTTTGGTGCGTACGAAACAAAAAAAAATCATAAAGAAATAATTGAGAGTGGATAGTGTGTTTTACAGCACTGGAAATAATATATTCACACCATTTTCCATTTACTCCCACTTTGATGAGAAAGTCTTAGTGCGACAATATATTCATAAGTGACATATATTCTCATCTTTAGTTCATGGACTAATTCCTATACATCTTCATTGTTCCTTGTTGCACTCTAATTCCCTATCCATGCAATTTAATTCCTTCTATATGATTATTCATCACTCCTTACAATGCTACTATGTTGAGGCACATCCACCTTTTCTCTAGAAATCATCATACAAGTGAAACTTTCACTTTTATTCCATTATTCAACAACATCGTCACATTTAGGAGAGGTAGGTATAGATAGAGCTAGGAAGAGAGGGAAGGTAAGTGGAGGGAGGGAGAGAGAGGGAAGGAAGGGGGAGATAGGGAGTGGTAGGGTGGGAGGGATAGAAGGACCTAAAATGGATTGTGGGACATAGGGACCCAAAAACACTTGAAAAGAAGCAGCCCAAAGTGAAAGAGATTAATGCATTGACTGAAGACATTATTCTTTCTCTTGATAAGTTGAGAAAGGTGTGTGTGTAGTATGTGCAATGGGAAAATGGCAATGCAGAGATAGAGCAATAGGTACTGGAATGTATGAAATGTACAAGGAATTTGAAGAAGTAGACCAAAGTGAATGAGATAGATAGTGTATTAACTGAAGAGATTCTTCCCACTCTTGAGAAGTTGAGGAAGGTGCATGTGTAGTATGTGCAATGGGAAAATGGCAATGCAAAAGTGGATAAATTCAAGATTTTTTGTATTGCATATGAATTTGTGCAAGAAAAGAAAGTGAGGGATGATGTTATAAGAAGAGTTGAACAAATGAACTCTAATATTCTTGAACTTAATAATAGTACCTACTACCTCCAGTTCCACATTTCCATTTGCCTATTGCACATAGTGCACATGGTCCTTCATCAACTTCTCAAGAGTACGAAGGATCTCTTTAGTCAATACATTATCTATCTTATTCACTTTAAGTGTTTTTAGAGTAGGAAGATAGTGATGGCACCTATATTAATTAAGTGTTGTATTTATGTTTTAGTGCTTTGCATTGATTAGCAAAATGAACTATCACTTAATGATATACAGCAGAGAGAGGTGTTGAATGACAATGCTTAGGACCTTTCTTATTCACATGAGTCCTAGTGGGCTAAGCTTGGGACATACATTTCAAGAAAGGTTAAGTTTAATGCCAAATTCTAGACTAGGCCCCAAAACTTAGATGGGACCCATACGCCCAAGGTGGCGTATGAGTCCCAAATCACTAAATCTAGGCCATACTATCCAAATATCACTAAATTATGATTGGTAATTAGATATATGTCGGGATTATCCTTGGAAGGCTTTTGGATACAAAAAAGGACTAAGATCTTATGGAAAACCAACATAGGCACAAAATAACACACATAAAAATGATGCAAGAAACAACAACAAGGTACAAGCATACACTGCCAAAGACACAAGAAAGAAAAGTATAAACAAAAGGGGTGGATCAAGATTTGACTATTTGTCCTGCATGTTGTGGATTAGATCTAAGTTGTTTGTCCAAAATATTTACAAGTGGAACACAATGTCCACTATGCATTGAACCAAACCTACGCTCACAAGGGATTTTGGAAAACATGTAAAGCTATCATCATCTCAACTCGATTCCTCGGAAAACCCAATTCTAATGCATATGGATCAAATTTTTATATTGCATCATGTTAAAGGATATATGTCATTTATTTTTGTGAATCTTGACCATTATAGTATGACAATAAATTCATACATTTGTATAAACATAATACTTACACTATGCTTAAGGACATAAAGAAACATACTCTAGGGATGGATGATTTGATAAACTATTTGAATGGCATAAACTATTTTACCAAGATCTAGATATAGAAGTATTTGTCACTAGATCATAATAGAGGGAGGGAGAGAGAGAGGGAAGGATGGAGATAGGAAGTGGTAGGGTGTTAGGGATAGAAGGAGGGAGGGAAAGAGGGAAGGAGAGAGATAGTGATAGGTATAGAGAGTGGTAGGGTAGGAGGGATAGAGGGAAGGATGGAGATAGGGTGTGGTAGGGTGGGAGGGATAGGTATAGAGAGAGTTATGGAGGGAGGTAAGGAGGGGTAGCTGGAGAGAGGTTGTGTGTGTTAGATGGAGAGAGAGGGGGAAGGAGGGAGATACGAAGTGCTAGGGTGGGAGGAATAGAGGGAGGGAGAGAAAGAGGGAAGGTGAGAGATAGGAAGTGGTTGGGTGGAGGGATAGAGGGAGGGAAAGGAGGGCAACATGGAGATAGGGAGTGGTGACAAATTTGGTTTTATATTCAAAAGGACCTTGATATAAGGGACCACATCAAAGTACTAAGCCTTTGCACTATGATCATTATCTAAACCATTCTCCATGAGGTAGTGAAAATGCCTTTGCACTAGAGAAACGTGTATTAGAATGTATGAAATGAAAAATGAATCTGCTCTTAAAACACTTGAAAAGGAGCAAACCAAAGTGAATGAGATAGATAATGTATTGACTTAAGAGATTCTTGCTTCTCTTGAGAAGTTGAGGAAGGAGTGCATGTAGTATGTGAAATGAGAAAATGGAAATACATAAGTGGATAAAGTCAAGAAGTTTTGTAATGTATATGAATTTGGGAAAGCGAAGAAAGTGAGAAATGATGCTAAAATTCGTCTAGGTAGTCATCTCCAAGGTTATATACTAATCAATAGATTGTATAAGTCTCAACTAGGTCATTTATATCTATCATAGATCTCACCACTCAATAGTAGACTTGAATAGCTTGATCTCCTATCCATCTTTGGTACATTTTTATTTAAGGGTTTATAATTTAGTCCTCATCTAATTAGAGTCACAAGTTCTCATGTGACCATATCAAAGTAATGAATTTTATGCCACCTCTTAGGCCTAAGAAGTGTAGGATCTACTAGAGGTATCACTTACTAGTATATTTTTATGTGCTCTAAAGTCCATACCATGACAAGAGGTAAGTGGTTGAAGGAAAATACACTTTCTTGTGTAACATAATAAATATCTCAATAAACTAGTGCTATAGTATCAACTCCCTAAGTAAATACTAAATTTCTCACTCTCCTCAATGATCACTACCTTCACCATCTAAGCATGGTTATATTCTTATCTCTTGAAAAGTGGGTAAAAGTTAAATCAATAACAACCTTTCATAGGGATGGAATGGGACATGAACTTGTACTAAAGTAAGTTGCATCCTAAATGTATCCTTTCGGTTATCATCCCCCATCAAAATTTCCTAGTCTTGTCACTCATCCTATAAATATTGCTTACAACACAAGTCTATCCATTCATACAAGGACATAGTGCAGTGTGAGTGATTGCATCTTCTTGTTCTAATCTTAGGGGTGGAGAGATTGAGGAGGATTTTTAGGTGGGGGTTACATAAAGCTAATCAATTGACCTTAGGGGTGACTAACCAATTGGGTTGTTACATGTAGAGAGTTTTACAATAGTATATGGGTTGCAAGTTTCATAACACCTAATGTTTTCCTACTTGCAATTGTTGTAATGAAAACATTTTCTTATTTAGAGAGTAAAAATTTGTAATGAAAGAAACTTTCAAAATTTACCACAACTATTACTTAAAGAAAATATTGTGTTTCAATTTCCTCATGTGATAGAAAAAACAAATGCACAAAATAATTGCAGGTTGGAAAACATAGTGGGTTGTGAGTGATTACATTCTTCTTGTTCTAAGCTGAAGGGTGGAGACCTTGGGGAGGATTTACATGTGGGGGATGCATAAAACTAATTAAATTGACCTGAGGGGTGACTAACCAATTGGGTTGTTATGTGTAGAGGGTTTTACAACAATATGTGGGTTGTAGGTTTCATAACACCTAGTGGTTTCCAACATGCAATTGTTTTAATGAAAACCTTTTCTTATTTAGAGAGTGTGAATGTAATGAAAGACACTTTCAAAATTTACCACAATTGTTACTTAGAGTAAAAAATTTGCTTCAATTTCCTCATATGATGGAAAAATAAATCCACAAAATAATCACAGGTTGGAAAACCAATGGGTTGTGAGTGATTGCATTTTGGTTGTACTAAACTTAAGGGTGGAGATCTTGGGGAGGATTTCTAGGTGGGGAATACATAAAACTAATCAAATTGACCTAAGGGGTGACTAGCCTATTGCATTGTTACATGTAAAGCATTTCACAGTAATATTTGGGTTGGAGGTTTCATAACACCTAGTGTTTTCCAACCTACAATTGTTGTGATGAAAACCTTTTTATTATTTAGAGAGTACTAATGTAGTGAAAGTCACATTCAAAATTTACCACAACTATTACTTAGAGTATTAACCTCATTTTCTTTTGATGATAAAATATTTTTCTTATCTTTTACTTCCTTTTTTGAGTGGTTGATTTTAGTCTTTTGTTGTTTTGCTATAGTTTCAACACTTCCAACTATTGCTTTTGCATCTACAAGTTGATCATCAAAACATTTTTCCTCATCTACAAAACTCTTACTTGTTAACACCCCTTGCTATTCCTTTTCATGATCTTGTAACTTCTTTTTCATCTTTTACCTTTAGATCAATTTCTCCCTCATCATCTCTCACTTTATTTTCTTGCACAAATTCATATGCATCAATTAGATTGTTACTTGTAGAGGGTTTTACACCAGTATATAAGTTGCAGGGTTCATGACACCTAATGTTTTTCATCATGTAATTAGTGTAATGAAAACCTTCTATTACTTAGAGAGTACAAATATAATAAAAGACACCTTCAAAATTTAGTACAACTTTTAGTTAGAGTAAAAATTGCATTTCAATTTCATCATATTATCAAAAATAAATGCACTAATTAATTGCAGGTTGGAAAACATAGTGGGTTGTTAGTGATATGATTGTGCTTGTTCTAAGCTCAAGGGTGGGGGGTTTGGGGAGGATTTTCAAGTGGGTGATATATAAAAATAATCAAATTAAACTAAGGGGTGAGTAACCAATTGGGTTGTCACATGTAGAGGGTTTTACAATAGTATGGGGGTTGCAAGTTTCATAACACCTAGTGTTTTCCAACCTAAAATTATTGTAATGAAAAAAAATTCTTATTTAGAAAGTAAAAATGTAATGAAAGGCACAATCAAAATTTACCACAACTATTACTTAGAGTAAAAGTTGCATTTTAATTTCCTCATATGATGGAAAAATAAATGCAAAAAATAATTGCAAGATGGAAAACATAGTGGTTTGTCAGTGATATAATTGTGGTTGTTCTAAGCTCAAGGGTGGAGAGCTTGGGGAGGAGTTGCAAGTGGGGGATACATAAAACTAATCAAATAGACCTGAGGGGTGACTAACCAATTAGGTAGTTACACGTAGAGGGTTTTACAACTGTGTTCATTGCAGGTTTCATAACACCCATTGTTTTCCAAATCACAATTATTGCAATGAAAACCTTTTATAAGTGGTTAATTGGAGAATTATACCTAATTATCATTTGAGTTACAAAATTATGATAAATTTAATAAATTGAGTAACAAAAATGACAATTAGGGCCAATTAAAATCAATAAAACAAATTGGAAAAAGTATTTTTTAGGATCAAAAAAATAATATCATCTAGAGACAGGTAGGGGAGGTGAGGTAGGTATAGGGAGAGTTTGGGAGAGAGGGAGGGGTAGGTGGAGAGATGTTTTCTATATGTGTGAGGGAGAGAGAGGGGGAAGGAGATAGGAAGTGGTGGGGAAATATGGTGAGAGAGGAAGGTTAGGAGGGATGGTGAGAGAGGAGAGATAGAGAGAAGTATAAAGGAATAGGGGAGGGAGAGGTCTAGCGAGGTAGGATGGGAGAGATAAAGGGAGAGAGAGGAAATGAGGAAGACATGGAGAGGTAGGTATGTTGGAAGTATGTCTTATATTGTCATCGATGTCACCATGTTGGTCTGGTACCCTGTACCAGTGTGCAAATCACGTTTATCCTATACGGTATTTGATCCGGTATTTTTGGTATTTTTGGTCCACATATTCTCTCTGGTAATCAGTATGATATAAGGTTTGGTAAAAGGCTTATAATGGTTGAAAGTGTGTACCTATGCATTCTCAGATGTTCATATGTTTGGGTGATGCGCTGGCATCATTTTTTGTGGTTACACTTCGATATTAGGTTAATCTTAGCCGGCCTAATATTTAGTTTATAATGGATTGCGGATTATATGTGAGACCTAGCTTTGGTCCTAGCTGACATGATGTTGCATGACATGGTTGAATTACTCTTGAATCCGACCTAACTAATGCATGTGGGTATATATGCAAGGTGGTTAGAAGATGAAGAGGTGTGAATATGTGAAGTAGAAGTGTAGTGTGTGGAATGTGAATGTAAAGAAGAAGAATGAGTAAGTGAAGTGTGCGAACCAAAGACTAGTTTGTAATCAAATACTCTTAGCATACAAGGATCTGAATCAGCACTTGTGGTGTAACTTCATCAGTTCAACTTTGGCAGTTAGCCAATTTTTGTAGGCAGTGTGCCTCCATTTTGGATAGCAAGTCCTTGTAAGCAGTGAGCTTTTGTATCTGGCAGTAAGCCAGTTTTTGATATAACTATATATATTTTGAGCTAATCCTCACTGTGGTTTTTCCCTCATTGGGTTTTCCACGTAAAATCTGGTGTCTCTGTGTTGTGGAATTTCATGTTCTATTATTGCTCTTATCTATTAGATGATGCAAATATTAAATGGTATTTGTTCAATAAGTTTTAGTGGATACTGATTCACTCCCCCTCTCAGTATCCAATTTATTCAAAAATTGGTATTAGGGCTATGGTTCCTCCTAAAAAGTCTAACAGCTTGAGGGAGATCCTGTTGATTGAACAATGGATAAAGAAGAGCTCTGGACTGCCCTTGAAGATCTTGACAAGGCTGAATTTGAAAACGGAGATCTAAAGGAAAATCTAGATGAAGCAAATGAATGTATCTGAAAATTGAAAGAGCAATTAAAGAAATTCAAAGAAAGATACAAAGATGTGAGTGAGGAGTTGAAACAAGCAAATGATGAGAATACTGGACTAAAATTGAAGATAGATGAAAAGAATAAAGTTGAAAAATGTTGAAAATAGTGATACAAAGCAAGGTTGATGTTTGCTCTACGCTTGAACAGGAAGTGATGAATCTGAAAGCGGAACTTGAGAAAGAAAAACTCTATGAAGATGATTTTAAGACAAGCTCCACCAAGCTTGATGAATTAATAGCTAGACAAAAACCTTCTAAGGACAAAAGTGGCTTAGGTAATGATGCTGATGAAAAGATGTAGGACTCTGATCCGGTAAATAATCAGAAAACTCAAGATAAAGGAAAGAAAAAAAGAAACTCTAGAAGGAGATCACCTATCAGACAACCGAATGCATAAATTTACACATCATTTAACGACATTTATTTTTCATGTAATAAATTTGGACATATAAGGCAATTGGTGTAGGAGTAGGTTGAATCATTTTTGTGGTCCCTTCTCCGAACAATGTTATACATGCAAGAAGATAGGACATAAAGCTACTGAATGTAGATCACAAGTAAGGATGGTTATTAGGGTGATGATGAATAGATTCAATAGAGGAAGGATAAATCAATCTTTTGATGGATATTGTTATACCTGTAACATGTTTGGACATAAAGTGAATCAATGCATAATAGGATTGAATGGAAATCAAATAGGACAGAGAAATATTGTCTATTACCATTACAAAAAACCAAGACATATTTCAAGAGTGTGCAGAAATAAAAAGGGAAAGCAGTCTGCTCTGGTGAAAGATGATGAACCGGTGAAAAAGGTCGACAAGGATGAAGTTATGCAGGAAATAAGAAAAATATGGAAAAATAAAGAAGAATCAAAAACTACTGGTGTGTATTTACCCTCATCTAGTATAGATGATTCCTCGAGGAACTAAACCTAGCATGGTCTTAGGGGGAGCTATATTAGAAAATCAATAAAACCCATGGATGTATATGTGTCAGGTGCTAGCATGTGGATATATTGTGAGGAATGACATGATAGAGGTGTTGAAAAAGAAACCAGATGAAAAGGTGTAAGCATATTGTTTTGCAGAGTGAATTAAGGTTTCTTAGTGTAAAGTGAAAGAAAGTTTTGTCAGCTTTTTGCAATTAATGCGAGTTAGGGTGAAATGATGATGTATAAAGGAAATATTACAATCATTTTGATCATCAAATGCATTTGAATGATTTGTAGAACAACTTGGAACTCTCTAGAAGAATTTTTGAAGCGATTTGAAGACCTTCAAAGAGAACATTGTGGACTTTTGAAAGCAGGTGTCGGAATTTTCCTTATCTCGTGGCTACAGAAGAAGGTAATAGCAAAATTTTCTTATTGAATTTTCAGAGCTATAATGGAAATTTCTATCAAAGGATCGAGTAGGAATACCCCTCTGAAGTTGAAAGGAGTCGAGTTGGATGAATTCAATAATCAGAAAATAAAGAAGATGGAATTAGGGTTGGAACCGAGCGAATTACGAAATTTACAAACCCTAGGTTTGGATGTATGGGGAGAATTCCCTTGGTTTGCTAATAAATTTTTTATCTTGTTTTTCCTGAGAAAACTCAAGGATGACAACATTATATTGGATAAATCCTATCCTATTTCGAAGGAAGCGATCGAAGTGGTTACCGGTCTGTGCAATGTTAGAGATCTTCCAGGATGGAAGACTATTAAATACAAGGAATTAGAGGAAATGATGGGAGTCAACAAGGACCCCTAAGCACTGTTAATCGATACTATTGCTGATTCTTTGGTTAGGTATGTTGCATGTGGAATTTTGTATAAAATCTTTTTTAGAAATCGAGAAAGCTCCACTTCATCTATGGAAGTGTATTTAGCGCATAAAATGGTGAAAGAAGACAAACAATTTGATATGTGTAAGCTAATTATTGAAAATATCACCGAGAGAAACAAATGTCACCTGGAGAAGGATACCCATTTTGTTTTGGGTCCTTGCTTACATGTTTGGTATTTTATTTTCTGAAATTGCTACCGGGAAAGAAAGATGTTGAGTGGGAATTCAGGATTCTCATTGCAAGATAGGTATGCAGACATTTGGAAAGTTTAGAGGATAAAGCAAATGTGTGTAAAAACTTTTTCTTCTCTTTGTGGAATGTAGTGAGCTCCGGTGAAACTATGTTGAGTCGATTTGAGGAAGGTTCTTCATCCAGTACAAAAGAATTGGAAGATGTTACTTGTGATTCCCCTCCGAAATCGAAGAAAAAAAAAGAAATTGCTGAAAATATTGTTTTTATTCTTGAAGAGAAGGAAGAAGGAGAAAAAATTGTCTGGATCCGAATCTTCTGATCCAAATGACATCCAGCCTATGCTGATAAAAGGGAAAATGAAGAAAATTGGTGAATTTTGGAGTACGGCCTCTCCTATTGACAGACTTAAAGTTGATGATGCTCTAGTTGAGTATCTTCTTTGTAAATGTATTGATGTTTCTACCATTTCTAATTCCTTGCCTGAAAATCTAGTTGAAGTAGTTGAAGAGAGAATGTTGCTTGAAGGTCCGAAAGGAGACAAGTTGGAAGCTCTAGTTGAGAAAAGATGTTCTAAAGCAAAAAAAAGGTTATTTGAAATGATTGTGGAAACAATGAAGTGCATGAAAGAAATGGCTAATATTTACAAGTATTTCCTCCAGTGCCCTGCTACAATTGATACTTTTCGAAGCAAAATTGAAGCTATAGAAACTAAAGTGAATAGTATTGGGAAGAAGTTTGATATTTTTGAGGACAAAGATGGGAAGCGAAGGTTGAGAGTTGGTGAGTTGCAAGATGAACTAATCATTATGCAAAGAAAAAGGGATGATGTAGTGAAGAATTATTGGCTTCTTAAATAAATTGTCGAGGTCCGACTAGATCATCTTGCTTGAATGATCTCTGATGCAGAGGACTGTGAAAAACAATGCTCATCTGATTGGTCATCCTATTTCACACTATTGGATTTATTGGAAAGTAAATACACAAAGCTAGGCACTCTTGTGCTTGAATGGAAGAAATTATATCTTGTTATTAAAGAAAGGTAAAAGAAAGTATTTCAAGTGACAAATGTCATTCTAATTTGAAAGAAATTTGAAAAATTGAATGTTTAAAAGTTTTGAATATTTTGAAATCTTGAAAGAGTTAGGATTTTTTAATATTGGATGTCACCATGTTTATATCCGTTTTGGTGCCCTTTTCCATTGATGTCAAAGGGGGGGAGATATGGATCTAAGGGGGAGAGATATGGAGAGTTATGGTGTTTTGGAGAGTTTTGGAGTTTAGGGAGAGATATGAATCTGTTGAATTGAATCGTTTTGTTGCACATGTTGTCATCAATGCCAAAGGGGGAGATTGTTGGAAGTATGTCTTATATTGTCATTGATGTCACCATGTTGGTCTCGTACCCTGTACCGTTGTGCAAATCATATTTATCCTATCCGCTATTTGATCTGGTATTTCTGGTTCGCATATTCTCTTCGTTAATCAGTATGATCTAAGGTTTTGGGAAAAGGCTTATAATGGTTGAAAGCGTGTACGTATGCATTCTCAGATGTTCGTATGTTTGGGTGATGCACTGGCATCAGTTTTTGTGGTTACACTTCAGTATTAGGTTAATCTTAGCCGACCTAATATTCAGTTTATAATGGATTGTAGATTAATTGTGAGACCTAGCTTTGGTCCTAGTCGACATGATGTTGGATGACACAATTGAATTACTCCTGAAGCTGACCTAACTAATGCATGCGGGTATATATGTAAGGTGGTTAGAAGATGAAGAGGTGTGAATGTATGAAGTAGAAGTGTAGTGTGTGGAACACGAATGTAAAGAAGAAGAATGAGTAAGCAAAGTGTGCAAACCAGAGATTAGTCTGCAAGTGAATACTCTGAGCATATAAGGAATTGAATCAACACTTGTGGTGTAACTTCATCAATTCAACTTTGGCGGTTAGCCAATTTTTGTTTACACAATTTTTGTAGGTAGTGTGCCTCCATTTTGGATAGCAAGTCCTTGAAAGCAGTGAGCTTTTGTATCTGGTAGTGAGCCAATTTTTTATATAACTATATATATTGTGAGCTAACCCTCACCATGGTTTTTCCCTCATTAGGTTTTCCACATAAAATCTGGGGTCTCTATGTTGTGGAATTTCATGTTTTGTTATTGCTCTTATCTGTTCTATGATGCAAAGATTAAATGGTGTTTGTTCAATAAGTTTTAGTGGATACTGATTCATCCCTCCCTCCCCCCTCCGCCCCTCTCTCAGTATCTGGTTTATTCAACAAGGTAGAGATAGGTAAGGTTGAAGGAATAGAGGAAGAAGTAGGTAGAGAGAGTGAGGAGAGATAGGGAGAGGAGAGAGGGAAGGGGAGAGATAAGTAGATAGAGAGAGGAAGTTCAGAAGGAGAGCTAGGTAGAAAGAGAGGTGGGGAGGAATGTTTTGAGGGAAAGGTAGGTAGAGAGGAGATGGTGGGTGGAGATAGAGAGAGGGAGGGAGGTAGGTAGAACTTGATGTGTTTCTTATTTGAGTGCTTATACATTTAAAATCATGTAAATCATGGACACATCAAAGGATTTCAATGGTATTGGCTGAAAATTTTATTTAGTTTTGAATATTATTTTTGTCTAACCTAGATGGTTTATTTTGAATGTGAATTAGAATAGTTCATTTTTAAAATCATTCCACATAGCTATCAACTTTTCAACTAAAATTTGACATTCAAAATCTACCAAATTTCATGTTCAAGTTGCTTTATGCTATGTTTGGTTGCAATTACTTTGATACTAGATACATTTTGTTATGATGTTTTGATCGCTACTATTGAGTGACAACTATTATTGTGAGATGCAGTTATTTGATTATTGTTTCACTTGCATTATGGATTAATGATATTGTAGAGTTAACATGAGATGTTATTATGAGATTACTGGATTATGATGAAAGTGTCAGTTTCGATGAGTGTATTGGTGAAGAGGATGAGTTCACATCACTCGCTTGCGAGCGCCCTGCAAATCCGTAATTCCTTCTTCACGGTGTGTATTATATGCTGGATATATTGTATGATGTTGTTTACTTGGTTGCAGGATTGCAGGTACATGACATCGACTCCACCTGGTTTCATAGGTTTGAGCATGTCGATCCAACGGTTAAGTTGAACGGGAGATAGTAGCTAGGTAACATGTGTCAAGTCTATACCCTAGCCTTAGTGTGTCATCAGTTGTGTGTGTCGAGTCATTGTCTATCTTGCTTTGATGTTATTTAATTCTGAAGCATTCTTGAGTTGGAAATAGATATTTAGAATAATTGCATTTAAATCATGTTGATGGTTATTTAATTTAAATAATGCAATGTGGATAAAAGTTTATATTTAAATTAATTAATTATATTTAATTTATTTAATTAATTAAATTTAATCCAAGGGGTTGAATTTAGTTATTAAATAATTAAATTAATTAATTAAACGTGATGCAAGAGAATGAAAAGAAATAAAAGAATTAGAATTAATTTTGGAATTTAATTCCAACGTGTGAGAATTAAATTAGAAATTGTAATTAAATGTTTATTTGGAAATTGGTTGCAACTTTGGAAATTAATTTATTATTTGAAATTTCATTTTAAATTGAAAGTGGGTTTTGAAAAGTGAAATTGAAATTGAAATTAAAATTGAAATTGAAAGTGAAATTGAAATTGAAAGTGAAATTGAAATTGAAATATCTAATTTGCATGTAATGTGAATTAGGGTTGTAAATATTGAAATTGAAATTGAAATTGAAATATCTAATTTGCATGTAATGTGAATTAGGGTTGTATTAGGTATTTTTGATTTATAAAGAATATATGTTTTAATTTTAGGGCAGAAAAGTCTTTAGGAAAATTCATTTTTACAGCAGGGAAGAAATTTTGGAAAATTTGCACAAGGGTTTGAAGAAAGTTTGATTGTAGAATTGATTGAAGGAAATATTGTTTGCATTTGTTGGATTTTGGATTGGATTCATTGGAGGATTGAAGAAAATTCAGGAAATCTTTGGAGGAGACTTGCATCAGAAATTCATCTCTTCCTGTAGCTTCTTGTACCAGGTTTTCCTCTTTGTGTTTTATTGTTCTTGATTGTTTTCTTTAAAATAGTAATGATTAAAGATTTGTTTGTTAAATCTGTTTTAGAAAATAAATTTGATATTAGAAGAAAAGAATTAAACAAATTTACAGCCTTTGCTTGTGAAAATTCTTGAGTGAAAATTGTGAAAACCTTAGTTGAACTTAAATTATTTGGAGAAATTGATTTTATTGTTATTGAAATCAAACATAGAGATTGAACAATGCATTTAGAATGTTTTCAGAAAATGAAACTTTCTGTTTATTATCAAAAAACGGATTTTAAAATCTGCAGTATAGTTATATTTTCATGGTAAAATAGTCTGGTTGCGCCACCTATAACTTTACTTTCACAAAATGGGTTTTCAAGAAATTTAAAGGGTTTTTGCATTTTGCAATTTTATAACCTTTATCCAAAAATCTCAAATACCCAGATCGTAGTTTTTGAGTTATGCTTGAAACATGAGACTGCTGTTAAATTATTTTCCCATGGCTGTTCTGAAAATAAAATAATAATAAATTGATATTTATGAATATTAATATTTTATGTATTGTTATTATAATATTAAAATATTATTTAATAATATTTTATATTATAATTTATAATACTAGAGTATTATATTTATTTATATTATTTTAAATAAAATTTGTAGATTAGATTAGTGGAATTAAAATTATAAACATATAGGGAAATTATTGTTTATTTTAAAATGGCATGTTAAAATTTAATTGAAGGAGTTAAATATTTGATTTAAAATTTGCATTATTTAAAATTGAATTGTGAAATTTAAATCTATATGTAAAAGGTCCAATTATTAATTTGATTTAATTGGAAAAATATATTTATATTTTGGAATATTGATGATGAAGGATATTTTTATTTTGAATTAATCAATTTGATATTTTGTAAAGGATAGAAGATATGTTAAGGATTAAATATATTTAAATATATTAATTTATATTTAGTATATGTATATTGAAGGTATTTATCCATTTGAGAGAATAAATAATATTTTAGATTATTTTATTCTTTTGTTTGCAAATTGGTTATTATTAATGTTTTAAAAGAGATAATTAGTATGTGTAGAAAATATATAGAGAAAGATATTTTTTTAATAGAAATAATTACTTGATTTAAAAAGGAAATGGTTATTTTGTTAATATGATTGAAGAAAATATATTGAGATGTATATATATATCCATGAGTATTTTCAATCAATATTTACCTTGTTTTATTGAAGTGCGTGTGATTTAGTTTTGCATGAAGAATTTAAAAGATAAGTTTTGAATGCGTAGTCAAAGAGATAAGCCAAAAGATATTTTTGTACATTGATGAAATTGCATGTTTTAAATAGATAGTTGAAGAGACATAGATTTCGGATAGAAAATTGAAAAGATTGTTTGCAATAGTGTTAGTTTGCATTAGAAGTAAATGTAGGAACTATCTCTATTGAAAAAGGCAAATAGTTATTAGGTTTTATTTCTATAGAACAAATTAATCGTTGTGATTGGAATATTAAAGAATCTATATAATTGAGTTTATTAATATATATGTTTGGTGTATATATAATATGGAGCATGTAAAATATGTTAAGGGTAAATTCATTATCGTATTTCATTTTTATAAGATGTATGCAATGTATTATTGAATAGAGATTTAAAAATGGATTGATTAGTGTATATGGAAAATGGATAGAGAAACAATATGTTATTATATTAAAGTGATTGAATGTTTAAAATAGAAAATTGAATAAGATGTAAGATTTGGTTAGGAAATGGAAAGAGTTTACTTGCATGGATTTGTGTCGATTTAAAAGTAAATTAAGAAGTTGTTTTATTGATGAAGCAATCAATTATGTTATTTATTAATTTCTATTTAGATTAATTGAATCATTGTGATTGGATCATGAAAGAGATATGGATTTAGTATATCCAAAAGTAGTATCTTCCTCATGCTTATCTTAAAGGATTTAATTCTTTGTATTCAGTAAAGGGAAGTAAGTTTAATTGTTTTAGATTTCCAATAATGAAAAGGGAAATAGGGGTTATGATTATTTTAGATGATCTACTTATCATGTCTTTGACTTTGTCAACACTACCTATTGAATGAGTATGGATTTAGGAAATCCAAATATTAGATGTGATTGATGACTTGAATGCTTTTGTTGCTATGTCGTCAAGTTGCATTGTTGGTTTTGGGATTTAGTGTTAGTCCTAAATTATAAGTCTTCCAGAAGAACTTAGAGGATAAGGGTTATTGAATCTTTATGTCATCCAGTTGTTTTCCCTTGGGTAGTGCATGGCGTCTTTTCAGTTTTACCCGGTTTTCATGAACGGGGATGTTTGCACCTCCTTGGTTAGGAGCGGATTATGGGATCCGTGTCTCCTTGTATTGGAGTGGATTATGATGCCTAGTTGGTATGCACTTGTGGTTCCCTTGGTGGATTGTTTGGATGTGTGTTGTCGAATAGAAGAGTGGCTTCTGTTAGGCGCCAGAGCCCAAAGAGGTAAACTGGATAACCTTCAGGAGTGATTTAAACAAGTGATAATTAAAATAATGTACTTAGAAGATTAGGACTAACTTCTCACATTAATCAAGATAATTTTACCTCACTCATAGACACAAGGGCTTGTTTAGACTTGGGATGAGTGAGAAGGCCTGGAATGGCAAGATCAACTATCTAGTTTTTGCGAGAGGTAGTTGATTCCGCATGAGTGAGTATGAGTGTCGGGATTCGGTTGAGGCCACCAGGATTACTTGTGCCGGAGCCTATGAAGAATGCCCAGAGGAGATCTCATGACAAACCTTGCGATGACACTCTATCTATGACAACTGTTGTTAATTGTTTTATGTGTATGGTTCTATGAGCATACTTGATCTACTTTATGTCTGGAAGCAATGTGACCTATGTCAGTGATATTGGAGTTGTACTTGTATTGTATTTCATTTGTACTTGTATTGTACTTGATGTGTACATGTATTGTATTTGATTTGTACTTGTATAGTGAATGAATTGTACTTGTTAATTCATTTGGTTGGTTATAACAGTATAAGTTAGTTTGAGTCTGCATTTGGTTGAGGTAGTAGAATCTTTGTCCATGTTACTTTGTTACTATCTCCTAGCATTGGGGGTGGACCTTCGGGTACCACATTGGTAGGGTGGAACATGCACCAAAACCGTTGGGTCCCCATCTATCTTCAGTACTTGGTGGTGAGACATCCAGATGGATAGCTCGTAGTTCTTGTTGTATTATCTTGTATTGTAATATTTTAATTTGTATAAGTTATTTTATCCCTCTTATGTTTATGAGGTGGAATTTTGTAATTGTAACCTTGAGTACTATTGCCTCATTCTGGGAATGAGTGATGTAACTATTGTTTTAAGATAATGTTTATGAGATTGTATCTTGGTTGATTATCTTATTATGTTATGTGGTATTCTTATGATGTATGATGTTTATATCATAAGGTTATTATGGTTATGGTTATATGTAATATGTATGTGTGGGTTTAAGTAATCCCAACCTTGTAGCCTTAGAGGTTGTTGTTAATTAGTAAGTGAATGTATATGTTAAATGCACTTTATAAAAAAAAAATTGGTTCGCTTATGATGTCAATTGCAACTTCCTTTAGGGTTACTTGGCGGGGCATTACAAAGGGGAGAGATAAGTAGATAGAGAGAGGAAGTTCAGAAGGAGAGCTAGGTAGAAAGAGAGGTGGGGAGGAATGTTTTGAGGGAAAGGTAGGTAGAGAGGGAGGGAGGTAGGTAGAACTTGATGTGTTTCTTATTTGAGTGCTTATACATTTAAAATCATGTAAATCATGGACACATCAAAGGATTTCAATGGTATTGGCTGAAAATTTTATTTAGTTTTGAATATTATTTTTGTCTAACCTAGATGGTTTATTTTGAATGTGAATTAGAATAGTTCATTTTTAAAATCATTCCACATAGCTATCAACTTTTCAACTAAAATTTGACATTCAAAATCTACCAAATTTCAAAATTTTACCTTCTTTCACTAGATTTTTCTCATTTTATCCACCACTAATCTTATTTATCAAGAGAACACAAATAAGATGAGCAATTATTTTCTATATTCAATCCTAGTTTTTTTTCTCTTTCTTAGCATGATTAGGTTCACTTTGCTTTAAATCTTTTTCTATGCAACTTTGAATGCCTTATGACCCAACACAAAGGTTTCCTAATTTCAAAGTTTTACAACTCATTATAAAATTTTTGTAACTCATTATTCCTCAAATATTCATAAAAAGTTTCACATTTTCATGTTCTAGAAACTAAACTATCTAGCACATTTTACATCATTCTCACTCCATCCAAGTATCATTGCACCATAATAAGAGGTAGAGTGTTCTAGGTAAGGTTTAACCCATAATAACATTTATTGTTTTTATCACATTAAAAGGTAACCCATTAAATATCTAACAAGTTGGCTAAGCAATTTTGACAGTTTTATCAAATGTGGAAGATTGATATTTAGAATGTTTAGAGAAGCACACAATTGAGTATATGCCACAACACGTAATTAAATGATTTACTGATTCAAGATTAATAATGTTAAATTGAAATAGAACATTAACTTGGATGTATTAAATTGCAATCTTGGTCAACTAATTTTTCGTTTGACATTTCTCATTATTCAAATTTTGGAATCATTTGACTTTACAATTTAATCCCAATGCTTATCTTATTAAAGATTTGATCTTGCTATCATTTAAATAACTTGATTGATTAATGTGCCACTCTAAAATATTTTAAATCATCTAACCACTATAAATTTCTTTTACCATTTTTGGCAATCCTTCACTAACCAATTAGTTAACAATAAACCTTAGGTTCTCTACTTTAAATGCCTAACTTGACTTTGGCAAACAAGAAATTGAAATTACTGCCTCACTTTGGTGACAAATGCTTGATTACACAATCCAAACTATAATAACACATATTCCATCCGGTTCCTGCCTGGGGACATCAGAGTAAGAAGGCTTCAACATCCATCCCCAGGTCCTGATTGGAGTTCATGAGACATTCATTAGAGGCGGTCCCTCCTCTCGATGTTGAGGCTTATTACAATCCGTCTCGTTCCATCGGGATAGTAAACACTTCCCTCTTTCCCCCTCATTTCGGAGTAAAAATGCAACACAAAAAATCAAGTTACATTCTACTTGGGGGAGAGGGGCCCATAGTGGAGTGGGGTCCAATAGTGGGGATAAAAGTACTCCTCAGTGGGCCCCATAGTGGGGCACCTTAGTATCCAATTGTAAAATACTTTTTATCCATAAAGTACACAAACTAACAAATCATGTGATGCCACATCAACGCACCAATAAAACATGACTTAATGCACCACTATCGGTCTCAGTTTTTTTTTGGACCTTTTTAGATACCTCAACAAAAAACATGCTGATGTGGCATCGTATTTGATGATGTGGCCTTAAAACGAAATATACAAGCACATGAGTTGCCAAATAAACTGCTGTACAAAATTGAGAATGTTTTGAAATGACCACATAGGATTTTAAGAAACATGAAATTAAGGTGCTCCACTATGGACTCCTCTCCCCTAGTGTCCTCTAAGCATTATTATTTCCTCTCCTTCCCTTCACATTGTGCAGGTTGAGATGTAAGGGGAACATCCCTCACTCGTTCTTTGCATCCAGTGAAAAAATCACATCATTGGATGCTTCATCTGGGTCACCCATTTTATTCATCAGAACTTCTATAATTTCTGCAGGAGTCATCTCAGCCCCGCCTCCAATCTTCTGCTCCACGACCAGAAAACCATTGGCCAAAGTGAAGCTGCAGAAGTTGACGGATAAAGTGGTGTTAAAAAAATCCCGCTTATTTTTAAAACTTTTCAAAATGTCTGTCCTCCGTTCATTTCAACTTGCACAACTAACGTCTGTTTGCCTCCCGTGACCTCCGCTTTGCTACCGTGACTTCTCCTGCAATTTGCATTGCCACTTGCATTACGGTGTGCCATCATGTTATGCATGCTTCTATATATGTTTTTATGTGTTTTTTAATGTACATAGGTGCTTTTTGTCTAGGAGTTAGCCGGTTCCAATATTCACTGTCAAAAAAATGTTGATGAAAAAATAAAATAATAAAAACTCTATATATTAAAAACTTCGATATTCTGACTCTCTCCATATGTTGCCAAATTTGGTAGCAAGGCACTGATAGGGAGGAAGGAATAGAGGAATATAAAGGCCATTTGAGAGAACCACGGCTAGCCACATTCTCGCGCACATAATCGACTCCACAAAGCTTTTAGAAATAACAGGAACAAGAATATCACTGCTATCAATTGCCTCTCTAATTTCACTTCTTTGGCCGTCCTCGCTGCATGTGTATATACGAAGTGACCTGCTCAGGTATTTGTCCTTATAATCCATCAATGCTTCCCCTGCATCTGCTGTGTGGCAAACAAAGCAGACATTAAACTTCTTCTCCACCAACCTTTTTAATCCGGCGCTTCTGCAAAATTTACAATCATTTTACTCACTGCTTTATCAGGAGACGAAATTTCAAACAATTCAATAGAAATAAATCTTCTTTCAAAGTTCTTAAATAGAGTCCGTGTTCACCAAAATAAATGCACCTACAAATCGTCTTTTACCTGTTTAACTCCCTAAGCCGGGTCAACTTGACAACCGCATCATGAAAGCTTTCTATGTCTGTCGAATCTGTAAAGCAACCTGGAAAAAATAATACACTAAGATTTTGTAGTTTGCCCACCCCGTTAGGAAGGCTCTTTAAACCTGAACAACCATCCATGTAAAAATATCGGAGTTGTGCCAAGTCGCCTATTATGTTGGGAAGATTTTTTAGACCTATACATCCTTCCAACCGCAGGTAGTCTAGTTGACGTAAAGTACCTAGAGTGCTGGGAAGGCTTGTTAGAGCTGTACAGTTGTACAAATCCAACAGTTTTAGCTGCCTCAAGGTGCCCACAGTATCAGGAAGGGTTGTTAAACTGGTACACCCGCACAAATATAACTGCTTCAATTGTGACAAGTTACCAAGTGTGTTTGGAAGTGTTGTGAGAGCTACACAATCCTGCAGATACAAAGATTGGAGGTTCACCAAGCTGTCAACTGTGTTTGGTATTCTCGAAAGACTTGCACACTGCTCGACACTTAAAATCCTGACTTGGGACCAATTGCTATCCAGCTGGAATCTGTTTCTTAATATTAACCATGTATACGTATCACTTAAATCACAATTTCTAATTTTTATCCATAACAAATTCGGAGCTAAGTTTCCAATGTTGCCCACTACTTTTGTATTTTGCACAACTAGGTAGCGTAGAGAAGGCATGCTAGGCAAGCTAAAGGCCTCTTTTCCATTCTCTCCTGTGTAAACAAGCATATTCACTCCCTCTGCTGTGTCTCTGCTCAATGCTCTCTGCGCGCCCATAGGCAGCCATAGTCTGCTATTATTACCAGACTGCTCTTGAATACTTCTTCCCAATTCTCGCAAAAGGTCATGCATATCGAGATATTGAGTGCCACTGTAGTTTATAAGCATTTTCAGCAAAAGGTTCTTCAGGGCTGTCTTAACTCTGTTTGGGTATAAAACTTCCCAGTAAGTAACAGCGTCATTTTCCCTTTCAACAGCAATGCAACAAGCTATATCCAGAAATATTTCCTTCTCAACATGGCTAAGTCCATCATAACTGATTCGAAGGACTCTGGATATTTCTTGATTTTCCCCAATGTTATGGAGAGCTTCTTTCCAACATTTGATGTCATTGGGCTCCTTCTTATCAAACAAATGTGCTCCAACTACTTGTAATGAAAGAGGATGCCCCCGGCAGGCTCTTGCAATTCTTGTCGAAAGCTCTTTGTAGGGGGTCTCCGGGAGTGCCCTCGAGAAAGCATACCAGCTAAACAACTGAAGAGCTTCATCCTCCCCTAGCCCACTCATTTGAAGAACTGAATCAACCTTAGCAAGATTGAGTATGTGTTGGTCTCGGGATGTAATGATGATTCTACTCCCACGCCAAAACCAATCTCCATTCACCGCATCCAAGTGGCTGTCATCATTCACATCGTCCAATATGACAAGGGCACGAACTCTTCGCAATAGGTTTCTCATCAAACCTTTTCCCTCAGCAACACTTGAAACTTCTCCACGGTAATTTACCAGTCTTTTTAGAATTGCCCCTTGCAAGTCCTCAAGGTTAGTATTTTTCTGTGCAAAGCAATAAGCATCAAACCTAGCATAACTTGCATCATAAATTGAATTGTAAACAGCCTTGGCCAAGGTGGTTTTTCCGACGCCACCAATACCGCTGACTCCCACTCTCACTGTGCTATGCTCAGAACTCAGATCTAATCTATTCAGTAGGTCACGCGTATGCTTTTGGAGTCCCACAAGATGGAAAGGGACATCCAGCAGAGGAATCTTTAAGGTATTTAACACGTCTTCCACAACTCTTTTTACCAGTCTTCCTTCGTACCTGCAAATCACTTTCCATATATTACACCTTACGATTCAAATTTAAAGCTTTAACTAGCTATAAGGTACATTAAATTCCACAAATATAGCCAGTTTATAGTGTTAAAGTATTACAAGTATCTTACGAATTTATAAAAGAAAGAAGACAAACTTCAACTTTATATATATTTCGAAATGATTACAACATAATATTGACCATTCACAATTATAAATCTGGTCATTCATAATTGGTATATATTTTCAAGATAATTTATATAAAATATGTTGAGCCATTTATTTTTTCGATTAGCAAATTTAAAATAAATAAAAAATCATAGATGAAAAGCACAAAAAATATTGTAATGAAAAAATGAAAATAGAATTTTATGATACAGTCTAATTTTTTTTTAAATGAAAAAAACAACAAAAAAACATGTGGAGTTTTTAAATAATTGAAAAAATTAATAAAAAATCATTGCACATGAAAATAGAAAATAGATTTTGGTTTTTCTTTCACAACACTTATATCCGTGCTGCCATTGTAGAGTTACGTTGATTTTTATTTTTCTTTCATGGATTTGCTGACCACTTATATGTCATGTTGCCATTGTAGAGTTACATCTATCAACGTAATTAAAAAATGCTCCAAGGATAATTAGGGATTTGTTATATACATTAAGGACAGCCAATCAAGCTATTTGAAAGGTGAATTTTACTTTAAACATTTTTAGTCATTGAACCAATAATAAAGCTAATGTAACTGGTGAGGGATTAATGAGAATATCTAAATCCCTAATGCAGGTGGGTATTACTAGTCACTAATTAAATGATACTGATTATTAACTCTTAGATCTATTGATTGTCCTCAAGTCCTAACCAATACAATAAATACCCTAATCTATTAAGAAAAGTAACAGAACACAAAAAGGGCAGGATAAAATTGTAAGGAGTTGATAACTAAATGATAGATAATATTTTAATGTTTCTAATAAATTTTATGTATTCTCGATGTTAATCTATGTTCTATGGAGTTTCAGAACAGGGAACAGAGAAACCAAGGACCTAGATTTAGGGATGATGGGGCAATGATAGTAAGATGGTGTGGTATGTAAATCAAAAATATTTTCTATTTTTAAAAAATATTTGACTTTTTCATTTTCTTATTACAGGAGATGTCTAGTAGTCCTAGGAATAGTCAAGAGATCCCCAAAGTCCCCAAGCCATCTCCAAATTAGAGGGAGTCTATGAAATGTCCCCTTTTTGAGGGGGATGTCCCATAAACATCCCCATTCTGAAAACATGAAAATTTGAAAGATGAGACATGTCCTCATCAAACACTAATATTAATACATCTTTTTGTGAAGAATGATAGTTATAGTGATCAAAGTCTTAACAACTATTTGCTATTCAAACATTATTGAGCATGTTGTCTTTAAAAAGGAGCAAAGCTTACCATCAAGAATAAGGGGTCTAGAATGACCTTGAATTAGAATTCTCTTAACAGATAAATAAAAATCTAAAATGCTAATTTAAATCTATTGTAAAGATTATGATATTATACATATTCAATATGATATTTATACATATTCAATATGATATTTATACATTTATACATATTCAATATGATATTTATACATATTCAATCAAGAATGATAATAAAATATTTTATAAAATCATGGTAACAAAGTAAATAGTAATCTTGACTCCAGATTTACCATATGATAGAGTTGAGTATCACAATTTCTATTTGAGAAAGGTTTTCATATTCATCGTTTTATATTTACGATTTAAGGACTAATGCCTTATTTATCTGAACCAAAACTACCTGAGTCATTTCATTAACATTGTTTCATGAAAAATACCTAAATGTATAGGTGATTGCTGATTTCTACAAGAACAAACTGATTCAAGAGGGGTGTATTTTCACCAGATTTAATTGGTCATTGGTGACAATGCATGAGTAGTCTAGTAGAGGTGAAAGTAGAGTAGCTAGGTCCCAAATTAATGAGGCCAAGTTTCATGAATTTAAAAGACAACAAGAATAATTTGATTGAATGAATTAAGAGGAGGACAAGATCCAACAATGATGTGCTGCGGTATATTGTGATTCACATAACTAGCAAATACCCTAGAGTAAATGAGACTACCAAGAATAATTCGTGGAATTGGAGGAACCCAGGAAATGTCACGAGCAACACAAGTTGAACCTGTGACTAGAGGAAAAGTAGACAAGTAGGTTGCACAACGGAGGGACACTAGAGTGACAGTGAAATTGCTAGCTAAATTGCATGATCAAGAGGGACATTAGAGAAAAAGTACACATAGATGATTCAAGGGATGAAAATGACTTTAAGGCTAGAAAGAGATCTGAAGAAAATTATGAAAAAATCAATATATCGTCTAAACCAAACAATAGGATCCAAGGAGGAGCCCATAATCTACTAGAAGTAAAATGATAGAAATCTTGATCACCCCTACAACATCCATTTGAGTGAAAGATTGGAATTTATATGGAGTAGAATTTTTTTATAGTCATCTTAAAGGATGTATTATTTGATTTACAAAAATATCTTATCTTTTTAAATATTTACAAAAAAAAACAAATTCTTCACCATTAAACCAATTCATGTGTGGCATAAAGAAATTAATGCATATGTTATCTCCTCCTTAGATGATGGTTAATGATTGATCTCGACGTATTTGACAGCCCATCTCCCAGTTAAAACCTAGCGGTGGAACAAGAGGGCATAGGCATCCATTGCCATGATCGTTGAGCTCCTTAACTCAAATCAGATCCGAGGTTCCACACAAGTTATAGAAAGACAGGGTTGGCTCACCAAGGAAAAATATTAATGTTATAAGACCACATTCCTTTATTGCAGACAATATGGATAATAAATTAATCATGGTGAAAAAAAGGCTTTTTTCCTGGTAGCCTAGATGGGATGTTACATTCACTGATGTACTTCAATTATATTTTTCTATATATTCAGTGAGCTATAATCAACTTTAACAAACAGTTAAACAGGTATAGAACAATAGATGGAGAAAGAAAAACAATTTATCAAAGAGATGTGCTGGTATGAAGTGGGAAGATCAGGCTAATTTTGAACGATTAACTAAGTAAACAGTTAGTTCCCTAAACAAATGGCTAATATAATAACTGGACATCTAAAAGAAGTTATCTTTTCATTTTTGCCGTGGGTTAATTGAAAAAAATGCATGCAAATTACTTACCCGAATTCTTCCGTCCTTGTCCAACCAGAAAGAGAAGAGATTTGATGAAGAGCTTTCTTCCATTCCTCGATAGTATTTTCTTCCAAATGGGTGTAATGTGTTTGGAATGCCTCGGTAAATGGACCTCCCTTTCTTTCAGGGTAGCGAACATCACAAGGCTCCACATCATAAAACAGAGGAATGATGGAGCCATTGGATCTACACATCTGGGCCGCCTCCTTCAGACACCAAGTTGATTCTGCATAGTGTTTGGAAAATATAGGGATCAGAATATCACTTGATTCAATGGCTGTTTGCAAGCTGGAATCGATGTCTTTGCTCTTCTTCAGTTCCTCGCTGTCGAGGAAAACCTTAAGACCCGCTCCAGAGAGAGATTCGTAGAGATGGTCGACAAAAAAATTTCTCACATCTCCTCCGCCAAAGCTGAGAAACACATTAAACCTCTTGGTCACATCGCAGAAAATTTTGGTGGTGGGAGGGTGACCCTGAATACAAATCTCCATTACTTGTTCTGCACAAGTTTGAAGGGCTTAACAATATGATGTTAAGTATGGATATGCAGTCGCAAAAGCAATCGGGGGTATATAAACAAAGCCGAATGCAGTGCACGACAGAGAGTGGAAGTTTCTTGTGAAGTGTTTGAGAGGACCCACCGAGTTCCAACAAAGTCGGGAGATAAAAAAAGAATGGAGTAAAACACGGTGAGTGGAATTTTCTTGTGAACTTTAAGAGAATCTTAGAATTTTCTTGTGAACTTTTAGGAAATTTCTTAGAATTTTCTTGTGAACTTTTAGGAAATTTCTTAGAATTTTCTTGTGAACTTTTAGAGAATTTGTCAAAACACAAACCCACCGTGTTTTTGAACGGTTAAAAGCAAGTGAGATCGACGCGGTGATAAAATAATTACGCGGAAGAGTTGCTTTCTGAAACCAATCTTCACGTTGACGTTGTCTCTCGTGAAAGAGAAGTGAAGAATCTTAAATCCTTATTTAAAGATCATCGCTGTCTCCGAAGGCACTACCCTTACCTTTGCCACAAAAATTTCTACACGTAGAGGATTCCAGCTGGTAGGACATTTAGTCTTATTGTTATCCATTGAAGTGTAGAGAATCTCAATAAACAGACATCTCAAGGATAGAGTAAGAGCATAGGTGAGCATAATCACAAGTATGGGTATTGTAATCTAGTGTACTTTTTGTTGATCAATTATTTTGATTTGTTTATGTTTAATTTTTTAATGTTTAAATTGAAATTTAATTCATCTATTTAATTAAATTTATTTGAAATTGAAGTTTGATATAAAAATTATTTTCAACAATTTTTTTATAAGTCAAATCTTCTTATCAATATGGATTTTTTTTTTAATTATACAAAGCTCTCACTTTTAGATTCAAAACCTTAGTCATGACTTGTACATACATAAATGTCTATGTGATTTATAAGAATAGTTTCACATGACTTTCCAACTTTTCAAAGGAGTTTTTCCTAGCATAGATCAAAATAGTCCTATTTGCAATAATGAAATATGTTGGTCCATTAGTTGTACAAATTCTAACAATATATTAACTACTACATAAGGGGGAGTTTAAGAAATTAATTTTAGACAAAATATTAATTTTGTCTTAAATATATATTTTATGTTTAAATTATATTTTTAATTTTCTAATTTTCTTAAATTAAGACAATTAAAATAAAAAAATTCTAAAATATTTGTTTACGCCGAAGGCATCCCCACGTTGAGCTTTTGCAACCCCATTTTATGTTGAACAATGTAGATTATCGGACACGCAATGAAAAACAATGAAATGAATCATAGCGGTTCATCATTTTCCGCCATTTTCTCGGTCATTTTCGCCGCTTTTTGCAACTTTCCCCGCTCCTCCAAACTCTTCCTCACTGGTATTGATTGTTCTTGTTTAGAGGGTGGTGATGTAAATATATTCATTGAGCATTTACTCTCGCTACCCTCGTTTGACATTTGAAGGTCCTATGCAGTATCGCAATTATTGCAGAATTTATGATGAATGGTGAGGTATGCGACAATGGTAGGGTTTCATATGTTTTCTTGCAAACTTTGCATAGTTTTTCTCATCGACATCATTGACAGCATAACACAATTTATGCAGAATCTTGAGGTAAGTCGCTTGCCCCTTTAATAGAATGCCCCAAACACTAAATTGCTTTCACACAAACACGCAATCCATATTTTTGTTTACAAGTCCTCCAAAATCTTGTCTCGAGCCCAAGCAAGAATCTAGTAGCTCTAAATTCTGATATTCTTAGATCTATTTTTTGTTTATTGTGAATAGATTGAAGCAACAGCTATAGGGAGAATCTGGATTCGTCTCATTTCACAAAAATCCACAATGATAGGGTTTCGTATGTTTTCTTGCAAACTCTGCACAGTTTTTCTCATCGGCATCATTGAGAGCATGACACAATTTGTGCAGAATCTTGAGGTAAGTCGCTTGTCCCTTCAATGGAATTCCCCAAACCCTAAATCGCTTTCACATAATAAGAACTAGGATTGTGTTCTCACTTTTGGGCCTTTGGCCTATTCGTTTTAGTTGTTTTCTTTTTAATTTTTAAGGATAGATGAGTTTGCACGGGGAATGGGAGGAGAGATGCAGTGAGGAGGTCATCAAAGGAAAGGGATGGCCTGGGGGACACTCTTATGGGTGCAACTAAACAATATATATTTTTTATTATAAATGTAGACAATGAAAAATGGCTTAGGCGTGCGACTGCATTTTTCATCATCAATTCAAGATACCCACAAAAATATTAAATGATTTTATCATTTAATTATAATTTAACATCCTAATTCCTCTAATTAATTAAATATTTTTAACCATTTATTTAATTCATTTCATTATTCTTCTAAAAATTGGTTAATTAAGTAAATTACATTAATTTACTTTAATTATGTCATTAATTAATTATAATCTCTTCTTTTGATTAATTAAATAAGTTTCCTAAATTTAATTAATTACGTCATTTAAAAGGCCTATGGCATTGATACTCAGGTAAAATTTAGCATGTTCATTGAATTTAATTTATTAAATTTTGATTTTGAGATGCAAGATTAACTAATTTAGTTTTATGATTTTAATAAAATTGCAGGGTCACAGTGTTGATACTGGATACACCAGCCCTACACCTACTTATTTCGCCATTGCACCTACCGTTGAGGCATGTAACTAGTAAACAATTATAAATTTATTACATGTTAATAGCATTGTTTTATGAATGGTATTTTAATATGTGATTTTAGATGTTGAATAGGATATTATTGGAGGTTTCGAGGGAACACCTCCCAGTGCCAGTGGATTTAGTCAAACCTTCACTCAGGTAATAGAATAAAGAGTTTAACTAATGAATTGTACTTAATAGATTTGTGTAGTTTATATTCATATCATTGGTTACATTGCATTGCACATCTTTCAAACTCAAAGCATTACTTCACATTCTATAAAAAATAACTAGATGTTGATAGATGACAAAATTTCAACTACAATATAGTTGTTTAGAAAGTCAACATAAACAGTGCTGCAATTACTTCACATAGCATAAGTAATAAGTAGGAGCAGTTTCCAATTGCATTTGCTTGTCATGGCATTCCATGAGACCACTTTTTACTGAGGCATCTTTTCAAACAGTTCACTGCCTTGTATATGCTATGGATGATTGGAAGGAATATATGAAAGAATAATAGTAAGCAATAGCATAGACAAGGCAATGAGTTGTTTGAAAAAATGCCTCAAATAAATGCGATCTGATGGTGATGTCCATCACCATGAGACCCAATTTATTTGAGACACTTTTTCAAATAGCTCACCGCCTTTTCTATGCTACCACATTCTCCATACATGTCTACCAAAGCATTTTATCAAATAGTTCATTTCCTCACTGCTATGGCTAAAAGCTTAAAAAAGGTGTTTTCCAACAAACTATGTATGCTTGGAAAAAATCTATCAAAGCATAATAGTAAGCAATAGCATAGACAAGGTAGTTAGTACTTTGAAAAAATGCCTCGAAGAAAAGCAGTCTCATGGTGATGGAATGCCATCCCATCACCATGAGACCACATTTCTTTGAGGCATTTTTTTCAAAAAACTCACCACCTTTTTTATGATACCACATTTTCCATACACGTGTACCATATCATTTTATCAAACTACTCACTTCCTTGTTGCTATGGCTAAAAGCCTAAAATAGGTGCTTTCCAACAAACTATGGATGCTTGGAAAAAATTCTATCAAAGCATAATAGTAAGAAATAATATCATAGAGAAGGCAATGAACTATTTGAAAAAATGCCTAAAATAAATATGGTCTTATGGTGATGGAATGCGATGACATGCATTTGTTTGTAATGGAATTCCATCACCATGAGACCCATTTCTTTGAGGCATTTTTTCAAACAATTTGAACTACCTTCTCTATGCCACCATAGTTATTGTACATGTCTACGAAATAATTTTATCAAATGGTTCACCGACTTTCTACTATGGGTAAAAGCCTAAAAACATGTGCTTTCAAACAAGATATGGATAGGGAAAATAGTAAGCATGATAGTCATAAACATATAGTTTAATAAGTACTCAAAATTTTGTTCATTATCTCATACATTATAAGTCATGACGTGGATCACTATTGTAGTTTTCATGATTGAATAATTTGTTGTTTTATTTTCAGATGTGGCAAACAGAAACACCTGTGAATGTCCAGATGGCAATGGACATTGGTGTTTCATCTACTATAGAATCCTCGATGGCTTTGACAGGAGAGGTATGAGGCAAATTACTAGATTTCAATTTAAATTCGTTGTTATAGATGTTAGTGAAAAATAAAACCATTATTGATTCGTAGTTTAATTTCTATTTGGATGGTTTATATAGGGCTTCAACATGCCTCAACATGGGCATTTGACTATTTCCCTCATGGAGAGTGAACATCAAATGGCGGTAAGTGAATATTTTGTTAAATATATCATTTTTTTAATGTAATTTCTATATATTAATATCTTTACTTCTTATTTAATAGATAAGACTTCACCGAGAACTAAACACTAGGAGGAGCACCAGGAGCACTCCTCAACCGTAGCATAAATGAGTGATAGATGTATCACCAACCAATCGACAAGCAAAGGGAAAGAGTTTATTTTGAAGGCATGGAGAGTGATGTCTTTTGATTCCAGAGCCCTTTGTTGTATGCCTATATGGCATTTTTGTACATATATTGTATTGGATATATTTGAAATTGTATGCCTATATGTCATTCTCGTAAGCATATATAGCTATTTTGTACCTATATTTTATACTTATATCGACATATATTGATGTACATATGCATACATGGATATTTGGTTAATACAAATTTTTTATCGATGGTGTCCATATTTGCATTATAAATCCATGGTTCAATAGATATGAGTTATGTGTATTCAAGTGTATAGTTTACAACTTACGTGTATACTTTGTGACTTACATGTATACTTTGTGACTTACATGTATTCCAATGTATACTTTGTGACTTACGTGTTTTCATGTGTATACCTTGTATTCATGCATATACTTTGTATTAATTTGTGTATACTATGTATTCATGTGTATACTTCAAGGCTTACATGTTTTTGAGTAATTGTGCTTCCCTTATTCACATGTACATTCTTGACTTATTCACATGTATACTTATTAATTGGTTAGCTCTTGCATTGATCATTGTTGTCCTTCATGGTTTGTCTTGAATATTAATTGATTGATGCTAAACAACTTTATTAGTCAATGCTAAACAACTTTAATATTTCTAGGAATACTAGTAGAGTTACAAATTCCAAAATTGCACAAATTGAAAAGAAAAGATTAACTGTAAATAAATGCATTGATTATTAACATGATAATTGATTAAGAATTAGTATAAAATATATCAAGAGATGAGCCTTCTAGAATGGTATCCGCTAACTAGAAAATAGGCAAAGCATTCCCAATACTTTGAAAGTAATAATCCACCCAAAATTGCAATGGGAGAGAAGTGATACAGAACAGGGAGGCCTTAAATCACCAATCACAAATTTAACTGATTTCAACAAGCCTTCAATCTCCAAAACCCTAACTAGGGTGATTCCCTTCACAACTTCACTATTTGTCTTGTAGGTTTGCAGACCTAGTTTCTTGGACCTACCTCACAACTCCACTCTTAAACCCATTAACCAATTATATTTTCAGACACCCTTTAAGGCATACCAAAACATATCTCAAAATCTCATATAAATATTTTGGAACAAATCCCTCAAACTGATGCTTCTACGTTATCCCTTTAAGCCAAATAGGCCTAATTTACAAAGAAAATCTCCTCTAAACAATATGCCAACCCCAAATACCTATGACAGTCATTTACTAGTCTATAAAACCACAAAATCTACAACATTTAGCTACTGAATCGCTCACTAAGTCCTCTTTATACAAAACCCTCATTTTTAGCAAGTTACAAAAAGGTTTATTGAAAATCCCACTTCCCAACTTCTTTACACTTCACCACTGCATAAAAAATGATTCAAATGGCCTACAAATTCTTAATCTATCACCAAAAAAAAATTCCCCAAGATTTTTCCTCAACTACCCACCTTTAACCTTCAAATTTCACTCAAAACATTCAAATTTGACAACTAGGGCATCATGCCCAAACCCACAAATGACCTCTCCTACTCCCAAAACCATTCAATAAACTAAATCCTACCAAATTGGTCCCATTCCACTCATCTATACGAGTTATAGTCAGTGGAATGGGCCATAATCACATTTTTATGTCTTCAAAACCTTAAAATTGGAGTTTCAGACCCGCCTACAGGGAAAACTCAATAAGATTCTACAACACCAATGGTGCCTCAAAATCAGTCAAAATGATAGATAAGACACTATAAAAAAAATTCAAATCAATTTGGAGTCACCATCAAGCCATATAGGTCGTGCAACTACTCTGCAATAACAATATTCAATAGAAAAGATACATAATTTCAATGAAAATAGGAGCTTTATTATTCAATCTTACAAAAAACCTCCATAAACCTTCATCCATTGAGTTTAAAATATATTTTAAACCTTAACCAACCTATTACAACTGTTCTAACTACCCTTTGAATTCCCATGACCATTGGGCTTCCTCAATTTTACATTTTTTTTGCACTTTTACAACTTTTCAATATTGCACTTTTGACAATTTTGCAAAAATGTGACAATATAAACTCAGTGACTCCTAATTACCTATTAGATGGTCTATTAGGACCTTATTGAATTGAAAAAAACTCAAACACACCTAAAACTATCAAAATAACTCATTTGACAACATTAACACAAAATGAATTTGGTGCCCCTACACCAAGAAGGATTATTTAAGATCCTTGAGCAATGTATTTCATAATGCTCCCTTGTTCTTACATATCTCAATTCAATTTAATCAAAAGAATTCCATGAAATTCTTTATATAATATAAAAAAACACATTTTCAATTGGTATTCCATGAAACAATTCATAAAAATATTCCAATATATTTAATCCTTTGATTGGAACAACTCAATTAAGCAAAGGATACATAATCTTCACAACACTTGCAAAACATAATATTCATAGTAGATGAAGTAGTGTTTCGGTGTGAAAGAGGACCATGCCTAGCGTAAACGTACCTATCAAGATGTGTTGGAGCAGGTTTTTTGGTCACACGAATTGCAAAACGAAAGATGCACCACTTTGCAACTTTACACTGCTTGCATTTGACACTTTTTCCATCAAGTGAAAACTGGACACCACAAGAAAACAACTTCGAGATAAAAAAATTCGAGAGAGGTTATTATAGAGGGGCTCAACATGGTACCATAGTCTCAGACAAAGAGTTCTAAGCATCATTTTTTTCAAGTAATAGCACGTCAAAGATTGCTTCCCTTTTACACTTTTGACCCTTAAGGGATCGAGCTGGTTGAACATAGCTTGGAGAGATTCTACGTGTTTGGGTGATAAAGAATACCATTCCTAGCATAAACGTACCCATCTGGATGCGTTGGAATAGTCTGTTTGGTCACACGAGTTGCAGAACAAAAGTTGCACCACTTTGCAACTTTCAACTACTTGCATTTGACAACTTTTTACCCAAGTGAAAATTCGGCACCACGAAAAAATCCCTCTAAGATAGAAAAACCCGAGAGAGGTTATTGTATAGGGGCACAATTTGATCCCATAGAATCAGATGGGAAGTTTCTAAGCATCACAGTATCTGATTAATAGCATGCTAAAATTTGTGGCCATTTTGCATGTTGGACTCTTAAGGGATCAATTTAGTTGAACATAGCTCAGAGCGATTCTGTGTGTTTGGGTGTGAAAGAGGACCATGCCTAGCATAAACATACCTATTCAAATGCTTTGGAACAGTATTTTTGGTCACATGAGTTGCAGAATGAAAGTCACACCACTTTGCAACTTTTAACTACTTACACTTGACAACTTTTTCCCCAAGTGAAAATTTTGCACCATGGGAAAATGCCTCCGAGATATCAAAAACTGAGAGAGGTTATTTTAGAGGGACCCAACACGATCCCATAGGATTAGACGATAAGTTCCTAAGAATCACAGTATCCGAGTAACAAGATGTTGAATTTTACAACCATTTTGCACTTTGGGCTCTTAAGGGATCGATCTGGTTGAATGTAGCTCAAAGTGATTCTGTGTGTTTGGGTGTGAAAGAGGAAAATTCCTAGCGTAAAAATACCTATTCGGATGTGTTGGAATAGTATGTTTGGTCACAAGAGCTGCAGAACAAAAGTTGCACCACTTTGCAACTTTCAATTACCTGCATTTGACAACTTTTTCCCCAAGTGAAAATTCATCACTAGGGGAAAATGCTTCCAAGATAGCAAAAACTGAGATAGGTTATTATAGAGGGGCCCAACTTGATCCCATAGGCTTAGATGAGAAGTTTTTAAGAATCACAGTATTTGAGTAACAACATGTTGAAGTTTGTAGCCATTTTGCACTTTGGACTCTTAAGAGATCGGTCCGATTAAACGTAGCTCAACATGATTCCACGTGTTTGGGTGCAAAAAAGGACTATTCCTAGTGTAAACATACCTATTCAGATGTGTTGGAATATTTTATTTGGTCACACAAGTTGTAGAATGAAGGTTGCACCACTTTACAACTTTCAACTACTTGCATTTGATAAAATTTTCCTCAAGTGAAAATTCACCACCATGAGAAAATTCCTCTGAGATAGTGAAAACCAAGAAAGATTATTGTAGAGGGTCCCTACACGATCCCATAGGATCAAAGGAGAATTTTCTAAGCATCATAGTATCTGAGTAGCAACATGTTGATGTTTGCAACCATTTTTCACTTTGGACTTTTAAGGGATCGATCTAGTTGAATGTAGCTCAGAGCAATTATGCATGTTTGGGTGCGAAAGAGGATCATTCCTAATGTAAAAATACCTATTTGGATGCATTGGAATAGTTTGTTTGGTCACACGAGTTGCACTTCTTTGTCAAATCTGAGTGGTGATGTACTATCAACTTGAGATACATTGGATGGTGTCCAACCATATTCACTTGTGATAGATGGTGTCCATCCATATTCACTTGTGGTAGATGGTGTCCCTCCATATTCACTTGTGCTTAATGGTGTCCCTTCGTATTCACTTGGCATAGAGGGTATGTCTCCAACTATGATATCTGATTCTGTCTTACCATGATGCTTTCGCATTCATGCCCTTTGTGCTACCAATGCCTATTCTCTTTTTGACAATTGAGGTTCCTCTTCAGTTGGCTTTTTTTCATCAATTGTATCCAATTTCTTCTTTTCATGATATGTTGCCACCCATTCTCTCTCCTTTTCTTTGAAGTTTTCATACTCTTCGTTTGTTCGTTTATTCCTTTTTCATTTATTCGGCATGACGGATAATTTTACCTATAGCATGGTAATGAGATGAATATTAGTTCCTAAAAAATGTATCCATTCAAATAAATTTAATATATGTCATTCAAGGCTTCATAAAAAATACTTACAATCATCCTCTATAAGAGTATTTCTAGCATAGACAAAGGTCACATGATTTTTTTCGATGGAATGCCTTAAAGAAATGTGGTGATGTGGCATGCCATGATTGCAATATAGGTTGAAAATGGAAGCATGGAAAATCCATGTCGTGGAGGAGCATCTAACTAAGTTACAATTTTGATTTTGTGATAGGTCATTAGGTGTTTTATGTCTTTTTTGTCATGAATAAGGTCTGAAACCCTGTTTTGAAGGGTTGTGGTTGCTTAAAATGAGAATTTGACTCATTCTACCTATTGTAAATACTATGACTCAATGGAATGAGTCCAAAATTTTAGGAATAGATGTTTGAATGATATTTATGAGTAGGGGAGGCCTTGAAAGTGGTTTTGTGTAATGCCCTAGATGGCATTCCTTTGTTTTTTTTATCAAATTTGGTGGTTAGAGGGTGGTGATAGGTGAAACTCTTGGGGGTAACAACTTCTGAAGGCTAATTAAGTTTTTATAGACAATTTTCAAAGTGTTTGAAGTGTTTTTAGATTGAAAATAGTTTGGGAAGGCATATTTCCAATAAACCCTCCCTAAAACAAGCCAAATTGAGGGTATCATGGTTGGGTGAGTTAGTGGGTCTTCCTCTAATTAAAAATGGTGGATCTTGAGGTTTTACAACCTAGTACATGACTTTCCAAAGGAATTTTGGGTGGGAAGTAACTTTAAAGGGGTGTTCCTTTGTAAAAGTGACCTAATTGAAGGTCTAGAACAATGTAGAAACACCCATTTGAGGGTTTTGTTCCAAAAGCGTTGTATGAATTTTTTTTATATGTTGTGTAAGGACATAAAAGGTGTCTGAAAATGTATTTTTTTAGTAGGTTCTAGTTTGGATTTGTGAGATAGGACCTAGAAACTGAGTTGGAAGACCTATAAGGCAAACAAAGAGATTGTGTGAGAAATCCAATAGCTAGGGTTCTAAGAGCTACAAAGTTTCAAAGGACTTGAATTGTGGTTGATGAATGTGTGTGCAAGTGATTTTTCCTATCCTAAGATGCAAGGAAAAATGAAATGCAAAAAGGAAAACACTAACAAACACTCAAGATTGGCCTAAGATGAATTCAAACAAAATACCAAGAAAATGGAACCTTTTACCTTGCTTGAATTGATGAGTTTGGTTGAGCCTTTTTTATGATTTATTGTGTGCTCCTTCAATGAAAAATGACACAAAAATGGATGCAAAAAAGAGTAGAGGTGATGAGGAATACAATAATGCAAATGGGTATTTGGCTAAGTGTTGTATGTGGATGCAATGGAGGCTTGAAGGTTGCAACAATGGAGGATGCAAGTGCTTGAGAATGCTAAGTGCTAAGTTGAGTTGCTTGAATGCTTGAATGTGTTGAATGATCAAGTTTTGTGAAAATGAGACCAAATCTTCTATTTTAAAGGAAAGAGTCTCTAGAGAATTCAATGGCTAGGATTTAGCCAACATGGGAAAGATGGAGGGTTGTGGTGAGTTGAGGACTCACAAGACTTCACATCTTGCCATGTGGAAGATGAGTTGTGAAAAAGACGAGTGATGTGGAAAGAGGACATGTGAGGTGGAGGTACTTGCAAGTACCTTGGGACTAAGGAAAGATTTCCTCAAAAAAGAAGTCCTTGTCCCCATATGAGGATGATGGTGACAAGTGATGAATTTTATAAATTCCTCTCTTATCATCATGGGGATGAGAGAAGTTGTTGGTGAAATAAATGTGAATTTTAAATTCACATGACTGGGGAGTACCTTGGGGATAAGGCAAGGTCCTCATTAAGGAGGTCTTTGTCCCATGTGACTGATGTGACCTATGAAGGGATTTATAATTTCATGGGGAAGAGAAATGCATTAGATGAATATATGTGAATTTTAAATTCACATGGGGAAGAGGTCGATGCTTAATAAAAAAAGTACTTATGAAAGGTTGACTTGGAGGACATACCAGAAATGACAGGTGATTAGATTAAGGTTGTGCAAACATGTGATTAGGAAGATTAATGAAGGATTAAAGACAAATGGCCAAATATGGAGGATGTGACATTAATCCTGATTAAGGATGTGCACATCCTAATCATGGATTAATTAAACTAATCCAGATTAGAAGAAGATTATGGAGAATGTGACAAGGAGAGAGAAAAGAGGGAATTAAAAATTGATTTAAATTCAAAAAGGGTAAATGAATAAATTAAACAAATTTATCAATTTATTTAATTTAGAGAAGAAATGATGAAAGATAAAGTATTTAATTGTTAAATTAAATACTTTAGAAACCTTAGAGGAAGGGGAAATATTAATTAAATAAGTTATTTAATTAATATTGATGAACTAGACGAATAAATGATACAGATTTGATCATATGGGAGTGGTCAAATTTGGATGTCTACAGAGTGATTTCCTCCTTGCTCTGCATCAACATGTGAATTCTATGAGGCATATGTTGCTCCTACCTTCTCAACCCTACCCAATTGGCAGGCTAGTGAGTTCACTCACTAGCCCGCTAATGCGATAGGGTTGAGAAGGTAGGGGTAGCGTATGCCTCATAGAAATGGGGTCTCACGATGACCATGAGACCCAATTTCTATGAGGCATACGCTGCCCCTACCTTCTCAAGCCTACCGGATTGGAAAGCTAGTGAGTGAGCTAGCTTTCCAATGCTCCACTAGCTTGCCAATGCGATAGGGTTGAGAAGGTAGGGGTAGTGTATGCCTCATAGAAATTGGGGCTCACGATCACCATGAGACTCCATTTATATGAGGCATACAATGCCCCTACCTTCTCAACTCTACCGCATTGGTAGGTTAGTGAGTGAGCTAGCTTGCCAATGCTCCATTAGCTTGCCAATGCGGTAGGGTTGAGAAGGTATGGGCAGCGTATACCTCATAGAAATGGGGTCTCATGGTGACTGTGAGACCCCATTTCTATGAGGCATACGCTACCCCTACCTTCTCAACCCTACTGCATTGGCAAGCTAGTGAGTGAGCTCACTATCTTGCCAAGCTCACTAGCTTGTCAATTCTACCACATTTTCCATACATTTATATGAAAAAATTATTGTCAAACAATTCAAATGCTTTGTCCATGCTTCCATTTTGAGCCATGATTGCAAGATAGGATGCACCTTTCCCCATGTTGCTAACTTAGCCTTGAATAAAGAGTCTTGAAATAGTGGAGAGAAGGGTTAGAATACCTTGTAGGTAGACTAATCAAGGAAACATTTAAAATATATCACAACATAAATGATGAGGCAAATTTAGAAATAGAGATGAAAACCAAAATAGTTTCAAAGATCTATCAATGTGGGAGGAGTATATTCTAATTTTTTAGAGAGATGTATGGAAAATTTGGTAGCATAAACAAGGAAATCAACTGCTTGGTATAACTATTTGACAAAATACCTCAATGAAATATTTGGAGAGTGGTATGAACATCCATAATAAAGGATTGAGAAATGATGTTTTTTTTTAATTCCTTAAAAATTATGTCATATATATGTCTATACAAATTGTGGAAGCATACTCAAGGTAAGTCAATTGTTAACTAACAAAATTCCTCAAAGAGATGTGGTTTAAAAATGTAATTGGCAAGTGTATATAATTGTGTAATTTAAAATGTGCATTGACAACCTAAGGTTATAGTGACAAACAAACAATGATCAACATGGAATATACAAAATAACAAAAATGAAAGCAAGCAATAATAGAATGAAATAAAATGTGTAAAGACTTCACATACCTAAAAATCCAGAGTTTCAAAGGGAGGAGTTCTACCCAATTATGTAGCTTTTGCTTCTTCTTTCTTCAAACTCCTCAACAATTTGACTTTTTCAAAAGCTTGTTCCCCTCCAAACTTTAATTGTATATCACTTTTGAATGGAATTCAAACTTGAATTGATATTATATGCTTTTCAACATGAAAACTCTTCTATTTCATGCAAAGGTGGTGGAAAGATCATGAAAAAGGTGGTGGAATGTGAAAAACATGCATGCACACTTCACAAAATCATCAAAAAGCTACTTTTTGTTGGAGCACGCACAAAACCAGGAGAATATACAGAATGTGGGCCTTGAGATCACTAGTATATTGAGTTTTTACCATTTTTAGAGAAAGCCAAAACACGCTCATGTTATAGCGTGCTCGCGTTATAATGCAAGATCGTTATTTCTTGTTGAAAATGGTCACATCTCTACTTCTTCAAAACACACTTCCAATCTGAGAAAGTTGGTTTTTTATAGATTTTTGTCTCTCTTTATTTATACCCTCTATACCCTAATTCTATCTCTCTCTCATCTACCCTTATACCCTAATTATATCTCTCTACCCTATACCCTCTACCCTTACTCCTTATACCCTCTATCCTCTATCCTCAACCCTTAAACCCTAATTCTATCTCTCTCTCCCCTCTATCCTCTACCCTTAACCTGTATACCCTCTATCTCTATCCCACTCCCTCTCCCCCCTCTCTCTCTCTCTCTCATCTCTCCCTACCCCCTCTCCCTCTCTCAACTCTCTCTCTCTCATTCACTCACTCCTATATCTCCCTCACCCTCTACCCTTAATCCTTATGCTCTCAGCCCTATGCCCTAATTCTATCTCTTTTCCTTTATCCTCTACCCCTTATGTCTCTCACTCCCTCTCTCTCTCTCTCAAGTCACTCACTCCTACCCCCTCTCCTCGCTCAACTATCTCTGTCTCTCACTCACTCACTCCTTATGTCTCTCTCCCCTCTCCCCTCTAACCTTAACCCTTATATCCTCAGCCCTATACCCTAATTCTATCTCTCTCCCCTCTCCTCTACTCTTAACCCTTACACCCTATATCCTCTACCCGCTATCTCTCTCCCACTCCCCCCGTCTCTCTCTCTCTCCAGTTTTCTCCCTCCTACCCCTCTCCTCTCTCAGCTCTCTCTCTCTCTCTCACTCACTCCTATCTCTCTCCTCTCCCCTCCACCCTTAACCCTTATACCCTCAACCCCTATACCCTAATTCTATCTCTCTCCCCTCTTCCCTCTACCCTTAACCCTTATACCCTCTATCCTCTACCCTATCTCTCTCTCCCACTCCCTCCCTCTCTCTCTCTCAAGTCTCACCCTCCTACCCCCTCTCCCTCTCTCAACTCTCTCTCTCACTCACTCACTCACTCTTGTCTCTCTCCTCTCTACCCTCCACCCTTAACCCTTATACCCTCAACCCCTATACCATAATTCTATCTCTCTCCCCTCTACCATCTACCGTCTACCCTTAACCCTTATACACTCTATCTCTCTCCCACTTCTTCCCTCTCTCTTTCTCTCTTGAGTCTCTCCCTCCTACACCCTCTCCCTCTCTCAACTCTCTCTCTCACTCACTCACTCTATTTATCTCTCTCCCCTCTCCCCTCTACCCTTAACCCTTACCCCCTCTCCCTCTCTCAAGTCTTTCTCACTCGCTCACTCCTTCTATCCCTCTCAAGTTAGGTTGCCAATTTCACCAAATTTGCAAGCTAGTGGACCCACTAGGTTGCCAATTTCACCCACTAGCTTGCCAATTCGGTGAAATAGGCAATGTAGTGGCAAAGAAATGGGGTCTCTCATACATCACCAGGAGACCCCATTTCTTTCACCCATTTTTCCAAACAGGCCACTACATTGCCAATTTCACCGAATTGGCAAGCTAGTGGGTGAAATTGGCAACCTAGTTTGGTCCGTTTGAAAAAATGGGTCCAAGAAATGAGGTCTCCCAGTGATTGTATCCACTACATTGCCAATTTCATCTAATTGGCAAGATAGTGGGTGAAATTGGCATCCTAACTTGGCTTGTTTGAAAAAATGGGTCGAAGAAATGGGATCTCCCAGTGATGTAGCAAGAGACCCCATTTTTTGAAACAGGCCACTACATTGCCAATTTCACGGAATTGGCAAGCTAGTGGGTGAAATTGGCATCCTATACATTGGACACTCAACCCTAAACCTTCAACCATGTACCCTCAAACCATTAACCTAAACTCTAAACCCTAAACCCTCTACCCTCAACCCTAAACCATCAACCCTAAACCTTTACACCCTAAACCCTTAAACTATCTACCCTCTACCCTCAACCCAATACCCTAAAACATCAACCCTATACCTTCAATTATCTCTCTCTCGCTCACTCACCCTATACATACGACTTTCAACCCCAATCCTTCAACCATATGTACCCTCAACCCTATAGGTTGTCAACCCTATACCCTCAATTCTCAACCCTCTACCCTACACATTGGATCCTCAACCCTCATATATCTTTGTCCCTCTATCCTCTTCTCTCCCTCTCTACCCTAATCCATCAACCTTGAACCCTAATCCCTCAACCCCTATACCCTCTACCCTATGCATTGTGATAGAGTTTCTGAATTCAGTCGTTTTCTAGCTAGTTCCATAAAAAATTTAATGATCGATCACCCTTGTGCCTAGATGGTCTTATGTTAGGGTTTTAAGGTTTCATACCCTTCTTCCAAATTTTCAAAGCCTTAAACCCTTGTGTTATATTTTCACATTGACCTACTTTACCAGGTTGTTGGTTGTCTTAGTAACAACCTATGTTTTCATTCCCATTTTCTTTACTAGCCCCTTTGCCTAGGCCTGCCAGTCATCGAGTGCCTCTTTAAAAAAAATATTTTTTATGGTCAGCCCAAAATATATTTCCTTTTAAAGACTTAAGTCTTCAGTCTTTACTCTTTTTGAGGGTTCGTCACCCATTAACCTAATGCATGGCCCCCTTTTTTTATAACCGTGTTTGCACGTGCATAAATTTGAGTCATCGGATGAAATGACTAAGTCCCAGACTTTGCACAAACCGTGTAGCATTTAAAAAATGCATTTTTGTTGGGTTGCGCAGTATGTGCAATTACACCACACATCTTTTGTTTTATGTGGTACCCAATCCCCACTATCAACTTGATCTCATATTGCGGTGGATTGACGACTCTAACATACCGTCTGGTCCCAATATGGACTATAGTGTATGCACCACATAGAGAATTAAATATTGTTAGCTAACACCCTACCTGGTCCCCATGATCGCGACATGTGGGCTTTGTTGGTGATGAAGTGAGGCTGGATGGGGACTGCAGGTGGTGGATGTGCCTTCTGACTAGGGAAGACACAATTGGTTGATGGACTTTCCATGTGACAACGTGGAATTTTCAAACATCTTTGACTCGATCTAAGTCATCCAAGGAACGATCTCATTGATTGATCGACAACTCACATTCAAAGAATATAATTGACCATGTGATGGTCGTTTGGGCTCTATAGATGGCAAGCATTAATGGTGTATGCTCTTCAAAGGATATCAATTTTATCTCCATGCATGTGAAGAGTTGCCTCCTAGAAATTATGAAGAATGGTAAACTGATTTCCAAGTACTTGGGAATTAACGGTGGTGAAATATACGCCAGTGAATAATCACTCGCTCGCTTGTGCTTCTCTCAGAGCATTGATGATCGACATCATCAATTTTCTCAATAAACATGGATGAAGGCTCATCATTTTCACTGCTACAATTAGGATTCTAAATTTTTTTGTGCTTCTATAGTGACTAGTGATTGCTCTTGTGAAGGTTGCGAATATTGGTGCAAGATGAGTAGGTCGATAGCTTCTCCATCATTTGTGTGTAGTTCTGCCAAGGTTAATGTACATAGGTCTCATGATGATGTGCCACTACATGAGCAGAGTAATATTCAAGGTGCTTCCATCCTGAAGAAGGAATACACAGAGCCTATCCCAGTAGTTACCAAGTGCAACTCTCAGTTGAAAGGCCAAGCTGTGATTGCAAAGGAGGCAGTGCATGGCAAGGAGAAGAGGTCTGCAAAGTTTGAGCAAAGGCCAAAAGCCAAGATAGGATATGGTTGGGGCTCTCTGGGAAGGAATAATTCACCTATTGATGTCTCTAGTAGCTCTATTGATAGTGATATAGAGACTGAATCTAGTTACAACCAATTCCTTATGGCTTTAACCGGGTTGGCTAGTGTGAACGAAGAGGTCCTCGCAGTTTCCCCAATTTCTATGATGGCACCATGTGAATTTGTTGGTTCTGATGATAAAAAGTGTGTTGATAACAAAGGATTGGTTGTTTCACCTCCTACTATGGTGAGGACACAAAGTGGTCACATGTATCATGGTCCTGGTGCTAGTTTGGTTTCTAGATGACGGAGTTGTTGTCTTGATTTCAAATTTTGTGATGATGATGATGCTAGGTTTAGTGCTAGTGAACAAGAACAACAAGGCCTCAAAAAAAATTTGCAATGGGTGTGGTGAAACCGACTAGTTTTGTGGGTCGTTGGAAATTTTGATTGGCCTATTCGATAAATGATTACATCTAATCGTCTGGGAATTTTGAAATGTAGGTGAAAAAAAATTTTGAACTGATTTTTTTGTGAAATGTAATTGTAATGATCCCGATGCTTGTTGCTTTCTTATGCTATAAAAGAGATTTCAAGGCTCATTATAGAGGTCATAATTTTGAGTCCAAACTGGTCTAGGTAGGATACATTGAACAATACAATGAAAAATTCTTGATGAATCTACTAGCTAATTGTCTTGGGTATGGGATTTTGTATGAAATACACTTAAATAGTTTAATGAAAATGACTGATATAAAAAAAAATCTAAAAAATTAAAGTATGTTCTCTACTCTATACAGTTCTTGTATATTATAAATGAAAATATCAAGTATCTTTTCACTTATCTTCAATGGCCTAGTTGAATGTATGATCTTTTTCCACGTTTTAACTCAAAGAGTTAAATTAATACTTGAAGAGATTCATAGGTTTGTGAGAATTTGCAAAGGATTCGGTAAGAGGGAATACTTTAAATAATATGAGTTTTGTAATGTAATGCATTATGAAAATAGTCCATTCATTTCAGGGTTGAATGTTTTGTGTATTACAAAGTATTTCATGTTTGACTCCTTTTTCCCATTTTATGAGGCACTCGCCTATTTGTTAGCAATTCATATAATCTGATGAATAAATGAAGAACCTAGCCATGGATTCAAAGTTAGAACAGTACTTAATCAAATCTTATTCATTCTAAGATGTAAGTCTCATACATACTCATGTTCCTAGAAAATGCCTGGCTATTTGTGGGAAGATTGGCCAAACCTTTAATGAGTAATGTATGTCTGAAACTGGTAGGAACAAATTTGTGTGTTGAAGTGTTCTTGAGACACTAAATATCAAATGAAAACAATAAGGAACACCCTCCTTCATCCTACAAAGCCTAAAGAGCAAGGGTAAGGGCCTGAAAAACTTTACCCGTTGTGTTGGCCACTAGATTTTGTGTTTCTCAAACATAGAGGTTGGCTACCTCTTAGAGAGCTTCAAAGCTTAGCTAGAAAAAACACCAATAGAAATGGCGACTTTGCTGGGGAGAACTCTAAGAAATTTATTAAAAAAAGGAATCCTAGTCAATGATTGTAACATCACAGAGTCAAGCCTTTGGTGGATCTGAACATTTTGTTCAGATATTGAAAAGCTTTTGAACTTGAAAGGATTTTGGTTGCAACAAAATTCAAAGAATTTATGAATGACTTCGTCGGTGAAGGAAACCCATAAAAAAAATTACTTTTGAAAGGACTTCATATTTATTTGGCATTCAGTCCTCTATGAAGGAGATAGTGACTCTGTCTTAAGAACCTGATGAAGAATATGTAGAAGTTCCATATATGTAAAGTTTGCATTCACAAAAGAGTTCAGAAGCTACTATAATCTCTAGGTATTCTCGTAGACATATTTGATGATTCAACAAGTAGTTTATGAGAAGTTTTCTAGAATAGAAATATAATTGGTTCCCAATTAAGTGAAGAAGCACTGATAGAGGGAAATTCTAGTTGAGTGTTACATGTTTCTAGAATGTAATGTGGAATTCATGAATTGCAATAGAAAAGCATGTTATGTTTTTAAGTCCTAATGAAAATAGATAGAAAATTGTATTGTAAAGTTATGAGAGCTTAGGTACGAAGAGAATTTGAACTACCCTTTGAAAAATTCTTGCAAGGCTTGGAAAGGCCAGGTAGAATTGCCTTATCAAATTGTATACCCTGATATAAATATGAGTGCAACAGTATATAATAGACATCCTTTGTCACTTCAAGGAAATTTTAGTATTGAAAGATACAATGCTATTTATTTTAGTAATATTCATGGTTATATAAATGAGGTACCACCTAAAATTAGAGAAAAGGTACCTAAGTTTAATGATGCAAAGGATGATTCAACAAGCAGACACCTACAAGAATTTGTTGATATGATGGCAGATTATGAATTAAATTTTGAAGATGTTGTCATAAAGTTGTTTGTTCAATCTCTGAAAGGAGATGCAAGGGACTGGTTCTCTTTTCTACCAAAAAATTCAATACATTCCTGGTATGAATTTAATATAGGATTCATGGAACAATTTGGTGAGAGAGTGAACCCAAGTTTGGTGGGAAAAAATTTTATGGACATCCACAAAGAGCAAGATGAGTTGGTCCCTTCTTTTAATCTCATATTTTCAAAGATTATAAGGGAAGTCCCTAGAAGTATAAGACCAAATGATATTGAATGTGTGGTTTTGTATTTAGGTGCATTTGACATAAATATGAGCTATTTGTTAAGAGATAAAGATCCCGCAACACTGCACCAAGCATATCAAATTTCTATGGATATTGAAAACAACTTGAAGTATTCAATGATGAAAGGATGCTTAACTCCTAATGCAATTCATTCTGACACATCTTGTGCAAATGTAACAAATGAATCAACCAGTGAAGAACCATACCAAGAAGATAAGGCTTCTTTCATCCCACTTTCTCTGTCACCACAATATACTGATCATAGTGAGCCCCAAGTGAAATTTTCACAAGACTCAAGTAGAGCTGAGCATGTTTCTTATGCTAAATGATTATGTGAAATAAGAAGAGGTCTAGATGAATTGTCCCATGACCTATTTCATAGGTTTATGGATGTTTTTTTGGAAATACCAGAAAATTTTAGGCCTAAAGAGTCAATGTGCATTGATTTGTTTTGTGAAATATACTAGTCAAGAACAAGTATGTTCCCAAAGGAATTGAAGCTTGAAAGTCTAGGCTAAATAGTTGACTGAATAAAATTGGTAGAAGGAACTGGGAGTAACCATGCACAACATCATATGCTTCTGAATAATAAGGGTCATCGTCTTGTTGGGGAAGAACAAGAAATAGTGCAAATAGGTGAAGAAGATGAATCAAAATATAATGATTGCAACCAATTCACTAGTGATGCATGTGTGGATCATTACCAGAGTAATGAGGATGATGACTTGTGTTGTGATGGAAGGTATGATGTGTCAGACTCGAGCTCCTAGGAGGTATTGAAGGATGAAGAGTTGGATGATGTACGGATGATTTCCCCATTAAGTGATTTGGTCAATAGTTATGATTCTAATGTTGATGATGTTCAATCTTTTACCAATGATAAAAGATATTGACAATAAAATCTATGACATTTAGTTTGAGGGGTCTAAATGTAGTCTTACTATTGATGGATTATCGTTTTGTGGCACTTGTGATGATATCGAGTGATATATTTATTTGGTTGAATATGATTACCCCTACCAAACGAAGGTGGATGCTCTCTCAAGAGCTTACAATATTTTTACTATCCTGAGCAGCTGTAGAGTTTACATCACCATATAAAGGGAGCAGAGGATTCCTTGACCAAAATGAATGTAATAGAAAATCCACTTTTTGATGAACCTATATCCATTTCAGTTGCTAAAGATGAATCCCTTGGTTGGTGTAGGGATAATCCATGTTTTGAGGATTTTGATGATGCTTTGGATGTATGGTTAGGGTATGGTAATGAGCAGTGCACTAGCAAGTTTATTGATGAGAATGCTTATGAAACTTTCACAATTTGTACTACTGTGGAGGATGAGATTAAGGATTAAGGAGAGATAAAATTCTTTGAGTGCTTCTCCCAGGAATATAATTATCTTCATGAGAATGACTTGCAAATACCTCATTCACAAGAAGAAGGTTACTTTGAATTTAAAAGTGATCAAGAATATGAGGACAAAGGTGTCACTGTTCAGTGTGTAAATGTTGAGTCTAATGAAAAATTATTAGAGAATGATGTGTGCATAAATGAGGGAAGAGATCCAGTAATTAGTGACTTAGCTACATATTTTGATGCACATATAGATTATAGATTGGCTTTGAGGCTCGCAAATGATGAATGGAAATTTGGATCATGTATAGGGAGGTCAAATGATGTTGGGTATGATATCAATCAACATGAGTGTGCGTTTGAGTTCTTTGTTGATGCTCCTCATCTCTTGGGTATCATTATGAATTTTCTTCCACTTAACAAGGATGGCATCTATCTGAAGCAGGGTGAAGACCTTCTTGAGTTTGTTTCTTTTCTTTCTAATGTTTCAAGAGATTGTAGGCCTAGTCTGTTGCATAGTGTTCTTGAAGGTTTTCATTTTGATATGGGGAGTAAATATGATCAAGTGGAATATCGATGTTTCCTTTTTCCACTTCAACTTGACAAGCCTGAGATCAGTAAGCAAGGAATTTTTGAGGCATATGGGATCATTGGTATCCATCACAATAATGCAAATTGCTGGGGATTTCCTGGTATGAGTATTCACCTAGTACAGGTATGTGAAAGAAAGGCATTTGACAAAGAAAATATTTGGCTCCAAAGCTTGGAAAATCTTGATACACCAGGCTTACAAATTGAGGCTATTGGAATTGGATGAGATTTCCTAACAGGGGAAACTTTGTACAATCATGTAAATTTTGTATATAGGTGTGGTTTGTTTCTTTCCTACTATGTTTTCTTGTCTTGTTTGGACAAGCTCCTAGTTTTTTGTCTTTTGGGTTGGTCTACTTCTACCTGAGATCTGGATTCTCACCATACCCACTAGGGGTATGCATCCCCAAGCTGGAGCCACTGATAGAGTTTTAGAATTCAGTCATTTTCTAGTTGGTTCCATAAAAAATTTAATGATTGATCACCCTTGTGCTTGACGATATTATGTTAGGGTTTTAAGGTTTCATACCCTTCTTCGAAAATTTTCAAATCCTTAAACCCTTATGTTATATTTTTTCATTGACCTACTTTACGAAGTTGTCGATTGTCTTAGTAAAAAATTATGCCATCATTCTCGTTGTCTTTATCGGCCCCTCTCCTAGGCACATCGATCATTGGGTGCCTCCTTAAAAACTTTATTTTCCATGGTGGACCTAAAGTATATTTCCTTTTAAAGACTTAAGTCCTAAGTCTTTCACTTTTTGAGGGGTCATCACCTGTTAACCTAACTCATGGCCCCCTTTTTTTATAATTAACTGTGTTTTCAAGTGTAGAAATCCAAGCCATCAGATGAAATGACTAAGTCCCAGACCTTGCATGCACACCACATAACATTTAAAAAATGCATTTATGTTGGGCCACACAGCATGCACGGTTGTGCCACGTGTCTTCTATTTTATGTGGGACCAAATCCCCACTATTGGCATGATCTCATGTGGCAGTGGATCAATGGCTCTAATATACCGTATGGTCCCAATCTAGGCCATAGCACGTATATCATGCAAAGAATTAAATATTGTTACCTAATGCCCTGCACAGTCCGCACGATCATGACATGTGGACTCTACTGGCGGCAAAGTGAGGCTGGGTGGGGCCCGTGGGTGGTGGACATGACTTCTGACTGGGGAAGACACCATTGGTCAATGGAATTTCCATGCGATAGTGTGGAATTTTCAAACATCTTTGACTCGATCTAAGTCATCCAAGGAACCATCTCATTGATTGATCGATGGCTCGCGTTCAAAGAATAGAATTAGCCATGTGAGGGCCATTTGGGCTCTATAAATGGTGAGCATTAATGGTGTATTCTCTTTAGAGGATATCAATTTGATCTCCATGCATGTGAAGAGCTACTTCTTGGAAATTATGAAGAATGGTACACTGATTTCCAAGTACCTGGGAATTAACGGTGGTGAAATATACGCCAAGGAATAATCATTCGCTCACTCGTTCTTCTCTCGAAGCATTAATGATTGACATCATCAATTTACTCAATAAATATGGATAAAGGCTCATCATTTTCACCACTACAATTAGGAGTCTAAATTTTTATGTACTTCTATAGTGACTAGTGATTGCTCTTGTGAAGGTTTTGAATATTGGTGCAAGATGAGGAGGTCGATTGCTTCTCCATAAATATGTGCATAGGTCTACCAGGATTAATGTACAAAGGTCTCATGATGATGTGCCACTACATGAGCAGAGTAATATTCAAGGTGCTTCCATCCTGAAGAAGGAATACATGGAGCTCATCCCAATAGTTACTAGGTGCATCTCTTGTTTGAAAGGCCAAGACGCAATTACAGAGGAGGCAGTGAATGACAAGGAGTAGAGGTCTGTAGAGTTTGAGCGAAGACCAAAATCCAAGATAAAATATGGTCGGGGCTCTCTGGAAATGCATAATTTGCCTATTCATGTCTCTGGAAGCTCTAGTGATAGTGATATGGAGACTGACTCTGGTTACATCCAATTCCTTATGGCCTTAACTGAGTTGGCTAGTGTGAATGAAGAGGTCCTCATAGTTTCCCCAATTTCTATGATGGCACCATGTGAAGTTGTTGGTTTTGATGATAAAAATTGTGCTAATAAGGAAGGAGTGGTTTTTTTGCCTCCTACTATGGTGAGGACATGAACTAGTCGCATGTATTGTGGTCCTAGTGTTGGTTTGGTTTCCGGATGATGGAGTTGTTGTCTTGATTTCAAATTTTGTGATGATGATTATGTTGGGTTTCATGTTGGTGAACAAGAAAAACAAGGCCTCAACAACATTTTGCAATGGGTGTGGTGACACTGACTAGTTTTGTGGGTCGTTTGAAATTTTGATTCCCCTGTTCAGAAAATGATTACATCTAATCATCCGGGAATTTTGAAATACAGACGAAATTTTGTTTTGAAGTGATTTTTTTGTGAAATGTAACTGTAATGAGCCCGATGCTTGTTGCTCTCTTATGATATAAAAGAGATTTCAAGGCTCATTACAAAGGTCAAAATTTTGAGTCCAAAATGGTCTAGGAAGGATACAATGAACAATACAATACAAAATTCTTGATTAATCTGCTAGCTAATTATCTTGGGTATGGGTTTTGTATAAAATACTCTTAAATATTTTTATGCAAATGGTTGATATTGAAGAAAATCTAAAAAATTAAAGTATGTGCTCTCCTCTGTATAGTTCTTGCAGATTATATATGAAAATATCAAGTATCTTTTCACTTATCTTCAATGGTCTAGTTGAATGTATGATCTTTTTCCATGTTTTAACTCAAAGAGTTAATTAAATACTTGGAGAGAGCCATTTGTTTGTGATAATTTTCAAAGAATTCGGTAACAAGAAATACTTTAAATACTGTAAGTTTTGTAATGTACAATGCATTATGAGAATAGTCCATTCATTTCAAGGTTGAATATTTTGTGTATTATAGAGTATTTCATGTTTGACTCCTTTTTCCCATTTGATGAGGCTCTAGCCTATTTGTTCAGAATTCATATCATCTGATGAATAAATGAAGAGCCTAGCCATGGATTCAAAGTTAGAACATTACTTAATCAAATCTTATTCATTATGAGATGTAAGTCTCATACATACTCGTGTTCCTAGCAAATGCTTGGTCTTTTGTGTGAAGGTCAGTCAAACCTTTATTGAGTAATGTATGTTTGCAACTAGTAGGAATAGATATGTATGTTGAATTGTTCTGGAGACATTGAATATCAAATGAACACAATAAGGAACACCCTCCTTGATCCCACAAATCTTAAAGAGAAGGGATAAGGGCCTAAAAAACTTTACCCATTGTGTTGGCAACTAACTTTTGTGTTTCTCAAACATAGAGGTTGGCCACCTCTTAAAGAGCCTCAAAGCTTAGCTAGAAAAAACACCAACACATTGGACCCTCAACCCTAATCCCCCAACCCTATACCCTCAACCCTCTACCCTCAACCTTAAACCCACAACCCTCAACCCTTAAACCCCCTACCCACAATCCTCTACCCTATACCCTCAACCCTAATCCATCAACCCTTAAACCCACTTAGTAAAATCTCTACCCTAATCCCTCAACCCTCTTGACCCTTAATCCATCGACCCTTAAACCCTAATCCCTCAACACATATACCCTCTACCTTATACATTGGACCCTCAACCCTAATCCCCCAACCCTATACCCTCAATCCTCTACCCTCTACCCT
>CM021104.1:211916053-212029986 GCA_007115665.2 Sequoiadendron giganteum | reverse complement strand
CCTCAACCCTCTTGAACCTTAATCCCTCAACACTTAAACCCTAATCCCTCAACCCCTATACCCTCTACCCTATACATTGGACCCTCAACCCTAATCCCCCAACCCTATACCCTCAATACTCTACCCTCAACCCTTAAAATCTCTACCCTCTACCCTATACATTAAACACCCAACCCTCAATTCTCAACCTTCAACCCTTAATCCCTCAATCCTCAACCCTCAAACCCTAAACCCTCAACCTCGATACCCTCAACCCTATAAATTAAACTCTCAACCCCAATCCTTCAACCATATGTACCCTCAACCCTAATCCCTCAACCCTATACCATCAACCCAATACCCTAATCCCTCAACCCTACAGGTCATCAACCCTATACCCTCTATTTTAAACCCTCTACCCTATACATTGGATCCTCAACTCTCATATATCTATGTCCCGCCCTAATCTTCTCTCCTTCTCTCTCTCTCACTTCTCCCTCCATCTCTATATCCATACATCCCTCCCTTTCTACCCTAAACCCTCAACCCTTAAACCCTTGAAAAATCAACCCTAAATCCTCAACCCTCAACCCTCAATCCTTAAACCCTAAACCCTTAAATCATCTACCCTCTACCCTCTACCCTCAACCCTCAACCCAGTACCCTCTACCCTAAACCCAAATCCTTGAACCCTAATCCCTCCACCCTTAAACCCTTAAATCTAAGAAAACTATCTACCCTAATTCCTAAACCCTCAACCCTTTATCCATCAACCCTTAAACCCTCAAAAATCTACCCTCAACCCTTAAACCTCGGTCCCTCAACCCCTATACCCTCTACCCTATACATTGGACCCCCAACCCTAATCCCTCGACCCAATACCATATACCCTCAATCATCTACCCTCAACCTTAAACCATCAATCCTCAACCCTCAACCCTCAACCCTTAAACCTTTAAACCCTCTACCCTCTACCCTCTACCCTATACATTTAACCCTCAACCCTCAATTATCAACCCTCAACCCTCAATCCTTAAATCCTAAACCCTCAACCCCTATACCCTCAACCCCTATACCCTCAACCCCTATACCCTCTACCCTTTACATTGGACCCTCAACCTAATCCTTCAACCATATACCCTCAAACCTATACCCTAAACTATCTACCCTAAACCCTAAACCCTGAACCCTAAACCCTTTAACCTTCTAACCTATATGCTCAACCCAATACCCTCTACCATCGACCCTAATCCCTCAACCCTCAACCCTAGAAACCATCAACCCTATAGGTCCTCCACCCTATCGCTTTCTCTCTATCTATACATCTCACCTCTCCCTCCCTCCCTCTCCTACCCTCTCTAATTGTCTCTACCTACCCTCTCCCTCTTTCTGCATACCTCTCATTCAATCAATCCCTACCATCCTCTCTCACTCCATCTATCTATTTCTCTCTATCTCCCTCCCACTCTCTCCCACTCCCTCTCTCTCCCTCTCTCTCAGGTCTCTCCCTCCCACCCCCTCTATCTCTTAGGTCTCTCCCTATGGAAACCTACCTAGGTAACTCTCTCTCTCTCTCTCTCTCTCTTTCTCTCTCCCCTCTCTCTATCTATCCCTCCCACCCTACCTAGATAAGTCCCTCTCACTCCACCACCCTCTTTCTATCCCTCTCTCAGGTCACTCCCTACCACACCCTCTCCCTCTCTCAGGTCTCTCACTCACACTCCCTCTCTCTCTCACTCCCTCTCTCACACTCCCTCTCACTACCTATCTCTCAATTCTCTTCCTCTCACCCACCCTCACACTCTCAAGTCTCTCCCTTTGGAACCCTACCTACAGAACTCACTCTTTCTCTTTGTCTCTCTCTCCCCCTCTCTTTCTCTCTCCCTCTCTCTCAATTCTCTCTCTCCCACCCCCCCTTCTCTCTCTCTCCCCCTCCCTCTATCCCTCCCACCCTACCTAGCTAAGTCTCTCTCTCTCTCTCCCACTCCCTCTCTCTTAAACTCTCACTTCCACCCCCTCTCCCTCTCTCCAGAGTCTCTCTCTCTCTCTCCCTCCCTCTCCCTCTCCCCCTCCCACCCTACCTAGACAACTCTAGATCTCTATCTATCTTAAAATTCTCCCTCCTTCTAAAGACATACTTAAATACAGGCATACTTACATACATACAAGCATAATACATATGTACATTCAATCCTACATACATACAAGCGTATGCATACATGTGTAGATACAATATTACACGCATATAGGAATACATACAATATACATGCATTGATACATATAGGCATACATACATACATACTTGACATACAAATATATAAACATACATTCAATAGAGTAACATTTAACATAAAGAAAAACATAACGCGAGCACATTATAACACACTCGCGTTATGTATTACTAGACATGTTCCCACAAACACAAAAAACCATGTCAAAACTGACATATAGCGCTAGCGCGTTATAACATTCTTGCATTATAATGTGTGCACACTATAATGCACACACGTTATATCTTGCTTTGGGAATCCCCAAGCCTTGTGATTGGTATTTTCCTTGGGATACCAACTTGAAGGCTTTGATGGCATTCCCAATGACTAGAGACATGTTTTTGTAAATTCTACAATATTTCACATAATCATGTTCGTGCTCACTGTCAGGATCGCAAGTGGTTCGATATCAAACAAATCGAACATCTAGGTAATGTTAGGTTCTCTCTTAGCTATCCAATGATGTAATTGTTTTCACTTTCTGACAATATTAAGCCTTTCATCCATAATTTATTGTGTTTTTATGTCTCTATTTTGGAAAAAAGCAATGTTTTGTGTTTTTTCGTTATAAATTAATCGTTCATCGAAATTTCAAATAAGTTACATTTTTAGAAACTAGACTCCATTCTACAATTTTTTTTTTTTAAATCAATTAGTTTCCAAAATTTGTAGGGGTAGCATGGCCAAAATTTTATTTTTCAGGAAGTATCCACTTCAAAAATTAGTAAAAAATCAAATATTTATTAAAAATTTATCAAAAACATTGTGCATCAACTACATACTGTTAGCTAGCTTCTGACCATAGTGATTTTAAAAATACTAAAAAAAAATTCACCATGCTAGGGTTGTACAAGAGTTGCTATGTTATGTTTTTTCTGGAAAAAAAACACCATTTTATGTATGTCCCTCTTTAGAACCCCTTAATCTCAATCATTTTCAAAATATATTAGTAGTTTAGAAAGTAGACTCAGAGCACTTCGATCCTTGTTTTTGTTCCATCTCAAAATTTTGAGTGTAACTATCCTCAATTTCACATCCAAGTTCAGTATTTCCTAATTTCAAAAAAAAGTGGCCACTTAAACCCCTTTTTTGGGAACCATCTTTCTGCACTTACCCTCATATAATGTTTCAAATGGATCACATTTCTATTGCAAACTGATAGGAATTAATGTAATAAAAGTATCTTACAAATCCATCAAGACTTGGTTTACCCATTTTTTCCTAACTATCTTAGGGTAATAATTTGATCTTACATTCAATTGAATTTTCAACAAGGTGATTATGGTTTACTCAAATCTTAACTTTACTTAAGTGTCCCTTTTCAGACAACCTTCTTAGGAACACCATGCAATCAAACACTACTTTATGCAAATTTGTAGTTATGACCGGTGTCCTACCCATCGAATTCTCCAATATGAAATTGGCTACATTGAAGATCCTATCCACCACTACCAAATGTCATTATGCCAAATCCTTGACATAGGAAGATTAAAACTATACTTAATGATCTGCCATTTCCTTTTTGGAATTTCATGAGAATATAAAAGTCTTGTTGGGTGATGAAATCCTAGCTTGACCCTATGGCATTTTGGACAACTTGCTACAAACCTTGCAACATCTCTCTCCATTTCCTTGTAGAATATAATGGTTTCACATCAGTTAATAATTTTTTCATTCCAAATTGTCTTGAATATGACATCAATTTACCAAACCTCATTCCTTAATTCCTCAGAGTCTAGTACTTAGGTTCCTCCTCTAATACTTAATAGTCTATTCAAATTAAATGAAAAATATTCCTTGGACTTATGCCACACTTGATTCTTGAAAATATAATGAATAAGTATCATCAAGGAGATATGTCTCCTTCGACATTGGGAATCCACAACTTGGTTTTCCTTTCCCCTTTAAATAATTAGTTTCAAATTCATAGACAGATTTTAGTTCAATCCATTTCCTCTGACGAACAATTAAATTGGTTGAGTAACAAGTCTTTTTAAACCATGTTGGTTTGTTATTAAATCCAAAAGTTTTCCAAATAATTAATGCATACCTAGTTACCAAACATGAACAATTTTTTATAGCTCAAGATTATGTGGAGCATGGTTTGATTTATATGTACCCTCCATTTCCTAATTCTTAGGCATTAACTTTTCCTTTCATAAATAAGCATACTACCTAACCTTTTCCAAATCATTAATGATAATCATAATTTTTTCCTCCAAAATAAGAATTATATAATTAGTGTTGTAGTTCCTTCTCTCTCATTTGGTCAAAGGCTTCTGAATTTTTCCTGACAATTACAAATCTTTCACTAATAATTCAAATAGTTTAGCCTTCAACTTCAACAACCTTGTTGTGGTGATTGGATAGAAGACTTCAGATATAAGTTTTTTGATCTGAGAACCATGTCTATGGACAATTCAATTTTTTTCTCAAAATACATCATCAAACTCTATTGAATAGGGTACATATATGTACAATATACTCATCTTATTCCCCTCCTTGGTGTTTCTAAGACATTAAACACATTGAATCATATAAAAAGTTGAATTCTTCGTATTCATCTATTTCTCCAAATTAATCATATTTATTTGGTATTCTTCTTGTTTGGTTTTCTACAGTTGAATGATTGTTACTTGCATTTCTTATCCTCACTAGGTATTCCTTGCAAATACTTTTTGTTCCCAAGGTTATCTAATTATTCTTTCGATTTGGCAATATAGTCTACTTCCATATCCAATTTATCTCTATAATATCTACAAATGATCTTAAAGGGACTAAACATCTATTGACTCATGTTGAGAAAATTTTCAAGTTTAATTTGAACTTCACTCAAACACTACTCTACTTGAGCTCTTATTTGGTTAGCCTGTTTTACTGTCAAAGTTTTTAATGCCTTGCAATAAACTTTTCTAAGAAATTTTTATCCAAAATTCTTGGTGATTTCATTTTTCTTATAATCCTTAGACACTTTAAGGGTTGTTCAAATTGTTTTTCTCATTTTCAATTCTTGGCTCCAAATTTTACTATACCCATTCTAGTTGGTGGAATCGTGTCATTTTTCATCTATACCTTTGTGAGTTGTTTCTTTTTTTGACCCAATTTGGTCTCTGACCTTTATTCCTACGTGCCAACTCTCATTCTTGATTTCACTTATCATTTCTATATTTTAATCTCATTTTGAATCAGGATTTCCAAAGGGTAATCCTGCCTCCTAAATACCTCCCTAGTTGGTTTTGATTCACAATTTGTTGAATTTTCTACTTCATCTAAAGTATTTCCCATTTATGCTAGCAATTAGTTTCTCTAATTAAGCATTTGTATCAATAGACTTAAATTTCTTACTTAGCCTAGGTGCATTCCTCCTACAATCTAAGGGCATCTCCCTATGATTTGTTGGTTTAGGAGTTTTTAACCTCCAAGTATGATTCTTTCCTAGTCCCATAGCTAGATAAGTTTTGGGAAATTGACTTCCTTATTTTTTCCCTTGTTATTATTTCCTTTTCCATCCTAGCATAAGAATTTTTTCAAATATTAACCATAAATAATATTTGTGAAAAACTTACATAATGATCTCATAGGTCCAAGTGTTGAACCTGGTAGCTTTAGTACCAAATGAAACATGCCCAAAGTTCGCCCTATTGATTTCACATAAGTTTTCACTCAAAAAGAATAACACAAGTTTCCAAAAGATAGGAAATGAATTTTTTCCTTTTCAATGACATATTCTCACATTGCATAAATAATTTTCACTTGTCATTGCATAATGGTATAATGGTATAATATTACATAAGTCCAAATAGATTTAACTCATCTTTTTCAAATATATATTACAATTGATCCATCATCATGTTCATATACAAATTCACAACTTACAAGAATTCAAGGTCAAGGTGTCCACCTATGGATCATACTTCTTTTGATCCACAAGCCTTGACTATCGACAGCAAGAGGGAGAGCATCATCGAAGTGATTTTCCTCCAACCATGGACTTAAGTGGTCCTACACACATCTTCCTACTTGGTAAGATGGCCCTACCCTTCAACAAAGAGTTTGGTATGAAAACCACTAATAATACACATTTGAGTATCTAGTGTTGTGTCCTACATAACTAGTTATTATCATACACTATGGATACCCACAAACTATGCATGACACGCCTGACTAGCTATGCTCTCCTAGATCACAATGAATCAACTAAGTATAAGAAGTAGCTTTTACACCTACCCTGGCCAGAGATTTCATACATATATATAAATCCACTTTCTATGAAGTAGTGTTGTACGCTCACTCACCCTTGAATTGAGAATTCTACTGACCTATGATGAACTCTCCTCTTGGTTTTCCCCCAAGAATAACAATCATAATAAAATTTTCATTTAAAGTGATGACACATTAATATTGATTTAATATACCAAATAGGTTTAACAAAATCTCTCGAATACCCAGTTACATACTTGTAACACTTTGGGTCTAGCTACTGTCCCTTATTCAAGTTCTTTCTTTTTAAACATGGAAGTAAATACTCTCTTACTTAATACACAAATAGTTGGTACTGATGACTACATGTCACCGACTAGACACAACTAGTCTCAATCTAAAGCATTTTCAATATGTCAATATGCATAATAATCTAGAATTAAAATAGGTTTAAAGATTACTTCTTTTTATTGAGTTTCAAAATATTTTTTGTCATAACTAATATGTCTCCATCCTTTTAGGATGCCATAACCAACCTGGTTATCCTTGAAATTAAATCTCATATGAAATCTTATGTATATAGTAATGACCAATGATAATAATTTAGCATAATAAGCTATTAACTTCTAATAATTCAATTAAGAATTTTTTTACGAATCTCTAATTTCCTCATGGTTATTTCCAAGTTATCCTTTGCATAATTTATATCAGGTACCTACATTTGTATGTTCATAAATAATCATATATCCTTTCACTCAATATGACATATATTCACATGTTTAAAATTTATGTTAAGTTCATATCTAATTTGGAGGACATTTTCTACTTTAGAGGATTCTATACTTTTGTGCCTTAAAGTATCCTCACATTATGGCTTTGGGTTTTTGAGATGTAAACTCCTCTTCTTTAAGATTAGAATACCATGAATAGGCATAAAATCTTGGTCAAGTATAAGATAATATCATTTAAAAAGGTAATTAGAACGCATATATCTCTAATACATTTTTCAACCCTATTGTTGAATATCAATATAATCATATTCAAGTGTATACCCTATCCCTAGGGAATAAACTAATCTCCTAATTTCAAGTGTTATAAGCAATTGAGAACGTAGGTTCTCTACCATGGTTAAAATACCAACTTAGGTATTCATAACATCATACCCTAGACAATGATGACATATTACTTCTATCATGATATTAATCCCTTCTCATTTCTAAATAACATAACTTATGCAATAACTATATGTATCATACTATATCTTAGATATTATCTCAATAACTTATAGTTAACTTCACTTTACTATGTCAAACAAACATTAAAATAATGGTAGCTATATATCATGTTAATAAGATTCCTTAAGCCAACTTGTATATAGTTTGGCTATATGCATAAGCATTATTCAAAAGCTACAATAAGCAAACAATGATTGAACAAACACTTGCAAAACATAATATCAAAATTGAAATAGAAAGCATTATGAATATCTAAAGCATGCCTAGAAAAAATAACTTCCAACGAAAATCTTGCAACTCTATTCTCAATGCAAAAAGACTCAGCTTGCTACCTCCTGCAAAATCAATCTATCCCCACTTTAATCAAGTGATCTATTCTATCAAAACTAATAAATAGTCTGCTCTCCACTAACAATATAAACTACTCTCAACTCACAATAAAGCTGATCTCAAAATCTCTAAAAGAATACAAATGAATAACTTGAATGCACACAAAATGAACTCAAAAAAATTGAACTTTCAAAATGAACAACCCAACATCAAACTACTACCTCCTATTTATAAATATTTGGAAAGTGGTTTCTAGCTAAAATATAGCTAGGTTTTATGCCACCACTCTTCCCTTTGCGAACCATGGGATTTTCTGGTTGAAATGGTTGCAAATTTATCTCTCAAAAAATCTCACATGCATCCTACGATTTTCACAACCCAACTGACTTCTTCCTATCTATGATTTGTTGTATAATAACTTAGTTAAAATCTCCCATTTCATAGTGCACATGGAGTCCAAAACTTATTCAGTTCATTCCTCTTCCAAGTTGTGTTTTTTCTCAGATTTGCACATGCTATTTTACTTAGTCAAAGTTCCCTTTTTGGAGCTGTGCATGGGCTCTAGACTCTTATTTGAACACTTATTATATCATGGATTTTCTTTCCTTCTAACTCTTGCAATATAGCACCTATATTGTTAGTTTCGTGCTTTCAAAATAGTTACCTTTAAATGCTTTTAAAATAGTAATAAAATTCTTACACCCCCTTTTCCATATGCATGGTAGTTTGACTCATTCCAATGCATATTTTCTTAGCTTTTACATGGTTTTTTATGCATGATTTGTGAGAAAATTAACATGATTGTATTATGTTATAACTTATCTACTTCCATTTCATTATGATAAGCCATTAACTATGTGATATAGCTTCCACATGTGGCCAATTATGTCATTCAATATGGTTGCTTTAGCTATTAGTTAGAATAATTTATAGATATTATAATATATATATATATATATATATATATTATAATATGTAGTATATTTATATGATAGTTATTTTTGGTATAATAATATGTATTTTACATATCAATTTTATATATATTCTAATATACATACTCATACTAATATATATATATATATATATATATATTAATGAATATAATTATTATTTAATATATTAATATATATGTATATACAACTTATCCATCAAATGAAATAACATATATTTTAATATATGCATATACAATAATATAAAATATAGATATATGTTAATATATATATATACCATGATCAATTTGAGTTTAATAATATGTATTGATATATATAAATTTATTTAATTATTAACATGAATGCATGTATATATATCCACTTACATATTGTTAGCGGATGGAATGGCTCTTGAAAATTATACCTAAACTATGACTCAAGGCCCAAATTTAGCACCAATTGAAAATCACTAACAGCTCTGAAAAGATCACAATTGCATTTGTGACTTTTCTCTAAATTTTGTCGAGGTACAAAACCATCACAATATTCTCAATGAATTGAAAACATTAAAACAAAATGTTATGTATGATTTTAACCAAAAATCAAAAAAGGTATACCTAATATCAAGAAAATTCCAAATATCGGGTGTGAGATTCAGTGAATAAGAAGTATTAGCACAAAGACTAATTAATCATCAGAAATAGACATATGCTCAATACTATACGAGAGATGAAATCTATTACAAGAACTTCTTTTCTCATGCAAATATAAGACAATCATAAGATATTCTCAAACACAAATTTAAGAACTCTGATTCACTCCACCAAAATCCACATAGACAAGATAGTAATTTCATTCATCAACAGTATTGAGCAAAACTTTTCAAGATTGTCTAGAGAGAGCATATGAAAATAGATGCTATTTGAAACAAGCGGATGAGTAACTTCCTCTTCATTTCCATAGCCAATTAAATAAAATATACTTAAAATAAATAAAGAAAAGTTATGTCATCACGACGACGTCGCTTTGTTTCCAACTTCCGAGATCACCAAAGGTTTCTTTCACCACACTTGGAAAGACTTAAGGATGTGCAACAGGTCCTTATGCTAGGGAATGATTACATTTATCATGCTTACCTTCCACGTCAAATGAAGATCTTTAGCCATTTCCATGTGATGCTCACAAACCTTCATAAGACCCATTGCTTGAGATGATACTAGGTGTAATTTCCTTAATTTTTGTAAGTGCTTAGTGCTAAGTGAGGATGATTCAAGAGTATCTTTAACCCTTTTATTTAAACCAACTACCAAACTACTAGCATCCACATCTTCCCGTATTTCATATTTATCTTGGATTAGACCAAGATCCACTAAGGTGCTCAACACTTCATCTAAAACGATAGTGCATTCATTGATGATTTCTTTAAGCTTCTGCAAACTTTGTTTAGCAACTTGTAATTTCCACTCCACTCCTTTAGTCCATGATAGGTAGCAAGTATCTAAAGGATTGGGTATGACTTGATCTACAACTAACCTTCCATATCTGAGCTCATCAATAACTTCAATTCAGTTTGATAATTAACCCACAATTTCTCTTATTTTTTCAGTTGCAATGACCTCATCCCCTAAGGTAGCTTTCAAAGAATTTGCCTCTTGGAAGTATTTAATATATTCAGTAATGACAAGGCTTCCCTTCTTGATTAGGGATTCATTCCAATCATCTACAACCCAGCTTAAGATTTGAAATCTTTTAATTTTATTTAAGGCTTCTTTTCCAACTATAGTAAGGGATTCAAATGAAGAATATACTTGGGATAGAGGCTATTGGATGAACTCAAGAATAGACCTTAGGAAATTTTCTCCTCTATGAGGAAATATTCACTAGGTTTGGTGTCCCTAGGGAAATAGTGACAAATCAAGGAGCACAGTTTACCTCTACACTTATAACAGCCTTAGTAAATGAATACAGCATACAGCATAGGAAATCAACTCCTTATCATCCATAGGCTAATGGCCAGGTAGAGGTCACCAATAGGGACATAGAGGCCATTTTGACTACAACTATAGATTTGCATAGAAAGGACTGGGCCGCAAGGTTACCAGAAGCTATATGGGCCTACCGAACTACATGGAAGACTGCTACAGGATATACACCTTTTGAAATGGTGTATTGTAAAACAGTTGTGATGCCAATAGAGTCTGAGCATAAGACTCTAAGAATAGCATTGGAGATGGACATGGATTTAACAAATGCACAAAAGGAAAGAGTCATGCAGCTCAATGATTTGGATGAGATCCGAAAGAATGCCCTGTAGCACACTGAGATTATAAAAAACCAGCAAATAAGGTGGCATGATAAGTACAAGGAGAAGAAATTCAAAGCAGGAGATTGGGCTCTGCTTTATGACTCACGGTATAAGGACAATCAAGGAAAACTACAAATTAGGTGGTTGGGTCCATATGAGATAGAAGAAGTATTCACAAATGGTGTTGTACAATTGAGGACCATTGATGAGGTCCGATTCAAGCTATTAGTTAATGGGCATCACCTAAAGCTATACTATAATCCCATTGACAAGGAAACATTTCTGAAACAGTTTGAATTTGAGCAGGAAGGCAACGATCCTGCAGCCGAAGGAATTGAGTCTAGGCTCAAATCCCCAAGCCATGCATAAAAGTGCATGCCAACTCATAATAAAGGGGTTATCTATTAAGATCCCCATTCCATTCATTCACTTCATTCACAATCCGTACTCACTCTCTTTCTTCCACATCATCCACTTGTCATTTTCCATATCATCCACGTTTCTTCGTGTCACATATTACAATGAAGAGGGAGGTCACATCAGGTAATTATGGTGATTCTCTCCAGGTACACTCCACTTCACTTTAAGATTGTTTAAGTTTCTTTATTTATTACATTTAATTTAGTATTAATTAGCGCAAACAAATTTCCTATATGGTTTCCATTTCCTTTAGCTCATCCGCATCATTGAGCACGTTTCTCTATGGCATAACTTCTGCCACGTCCTTATTGTCGCCACCATAAGCTTTGTCACGTCAGTTGTCACGAACCCCAGATATTTGAAATCTGTAATTAATGATCAAACAGTCTTTCCTTCCTGCAATAATGAACCTAAATATATTTCGTTTATCCATAATTACTCTCTTCCTCAAAAATATTGCATGAACGAGTTGTTTTCCCTATTTTTCTACAACTTTTGAAGACTGGTTCAAAAGTTTCGATTATGGGGAGAGCAGAGTGTTGTGGAATTGCATAAGGTTCATTGGTTGGGTTACAAGAAGTTCAGTTGGAAAAGCTAGGTGAGCATTTCTTAAAGCATTTAATTACAAAGAACCAAGGAGATGGGAGGTCAGCCGATTTAGCACGAGCCTACAAACCATAGCATCCTGTTGTAGGATGTGTTGCATGTGCCGCTATTCAGGCAATATGGGTGGCTCAATTACTTCCTAAAGCTCGAGACTTTTAATGTAGACATTGCAGAGGAGTTCACAAGGACATTTCATGAGGGGGAAGCAAAAGTTAGAGGTATAACAGTGAATGCATCGGTTGACAAAATTGCTGAGATAACGGGATTACCTCAAGTCAGAGTGCCATTTCCTAGAGGAAGAGATGCAAGGAGCGCCAGGGAAAATTTTACTCGACCAAATGACCCTCCTCTACGGCTAGATAAGCAAGGTGCGCAAAGAATGAGTCTGTCATAGGACTGGGTGTCACGGGAAGGATATATAATCAAATACATAACCTGTGAAGGTAGGTTTTCAATCTTGCATTCTCATCACTTCAAACTTTTGTCTCATTTACGCCATGGATTGTTGATGAATATTCTCGAATTCCTTTACAATTTGCTATCCAATAGTGTTGTTGAATTTAAAAAGGGTAGGGTTAACTCTATATCTCACCACTGCCTTATTAAATTACTTGTTGAAAAATTTGTTCAAGACGCATCAAGAATGACCTGGGAGGAATTCACTGTCAAATTCAACCCTAAAATTCAAAATGTGGGACCTAGAGGTGAACCTCTTACCTTCAAGCAATGAACCTCCCAGTCCATAGGCCAAACCTCTGTTGCTATGTCCCCTACTCAGGAATCATCTGATTCACAAGATGGCATTCCTCTTTCTGAAAAAACTCCCACGCAGCCGGCACAAGCCCCTATCAAAAATCCTGAGCCTTCTTCCAAGGATAAGAAAGGAAAGTCACCTGTTGTAGTAACCCCTAAGTCTATAAAAAGAAAGCAAAAGGAAAAATTATTTGTTCCTACAGAAAAACCCTCCAAAAAGCATAAGACAATTCCTACTTCCATAAGGAGGAGCTCTAGGCTCCAGAACTAGGCAACCTGCCAATCACTTAATACTACTCCTGCCACACCAACTTTAGATCCTTCTAGTCCTGAACTAAGAGAAGAAGAACCTATTATTGAGGAGGTTGTGAGTACACCTGAAGGATCTAGCTTGAATGAATTGGGTGTCATTGCAGAGAAGCTATAGGAAGGAATGGGATGTGATGAAAAGGAGGAGGAAACAGTTGTGTTTCCATCAGAAATAGAGCATGTAAGCATTGGCATGACTGGTGAGATTCATGTTGCTCGAGAAGAACAAGAAGGTTGGCAACAAGATGGTAATTTGGGATAAGAGAACTCTGAACAATCAAATAATACACAAGTAATGGGAGAAGAAGAAGAACAAGGAAAAGTGGATGTAACGAAAGAAGTACAGAAGACACCTGCAGTAAGCTATAACCATAGACCACCGCTCCATGTCACAAACTTTTCTACAAGAATGGAATGTTTTGAAGAACTTCAGCAACAACAGACTACTTTTGCACTCAAAATTGAGAGACTACAAAGGATAATCCAAAACAAAAATCTGGAAATTGCTAACTTAACTGACACTCTCAACCAGGTGGTAGAGCTTGTTCCACAGCTGATGCAATGTCAAGCACCTTCACCTGTCTATGCAATGTACCTCAAGGATTTGTATTTGAACTTCCAACTGATTAGAGTCTGGAAAGTAAGAATCCTTCTTTAGATACCCCTGAAAAATTTTATGAAGCAGACAGGGATTCACCTTTGCACATCAGGAACCTCCTATGTGAATTTTATCTACACTATTTGGTTGTATCCCAAGATAAGGAATGGAACCCCTTATGTTATGTCAGTGATATTCATATCAGTGCTCTGATCTCCTGGATCACCAATGAAATAAGCAGATGATAGTCATATGCCATTGTCTGTGACAAATGAATCTAGAAATGGAATGGGTATTTACTTTGATTGGAAGAAATTGTGGAGAGATGAAAGAGCTAGGCCACTGATTGAGCCTCTGAGACAAGAGGTATTTTCTCAGTATTCCCAAATTATAAATAGTGATTTTAATGTTGCAACCCTGCATATTCAGACCAGATGGGAGCATCTTTCATTTCAATTAAAAAGAGCAGAACCACATACTCCCAATGCCTTGTATGCTGCAACCAAAAGGGTAGAAAGGTACATGAGGAATGCCAGGACAAAAAGGGAGAATTGGTTGCCCTTGGTTATGCAACCGCCTATTCTCCTATGGCCATTATTGGCTATACAGGGGGACAACATCACTTATAACAGAAGTTCTGAGGATAACAGATGGCAAAGGCTGGAGGCAATGCGAGCTCACTTCTGGAGTTTCCAGCATGGAGAACATGGACATCAACTGAATGCAGATCTGACAGAGTTTTCCAGAAGAAGGAATGTTAGACATGCTGAAGGGTCCAGCAAGTAGATGGTTGAGGGGAATGATGAGCCAAGTCTTTGGCACATTTAGATCATACTTTTGCAAACACTTTTCTGATTTTTGTTATGCTAAAACAAACATTTAGTCTAATTATGGGACAATACATAGACCTTTTTATGCTTAATATGATATGTATATTATGATAAAAGTTCCATGATTATTAATTTTAAATGTTTTATTAGTCTGATGAATACTTTACGAATTTGTGCGATCATAAAAATCTCCTGCAGCCATGTCTGAAATAATGTTTGCCTTAGTTTAATACTTAATGGATGTATAAATGAAGTAATGGATTGTCTTAAAGTTTGAACATGTTGAGCTAACCTTCTGCCTCAGGAATAGCTGGCGAGATATTTTGCAAGTACCATGATTGGAGGAATGAATTCAATTCCCACTTGAAAGATAGGAGACCGAATTAATGAAGACTGGTTCAACAGTAAAAAATAGGGATACAGTTTCAACTCATTCACCATGCATGGAGAGTGTTCCAGAAATCTAGGCCAGGCGTCTTGGTGGCTCATGAATCCAAGATGGTGGCGCTTTAAGACTGATGAACTGATTTGACTTAGTTCTTGAATTTTCATTCACCTCTTTACTTAAGTTAGTTAAATGTAATAAATACCTCTTGTTTTATAAGGGAAGGTTGGTTAGTAGTTAGATTCAGTTTTCAATAAATACGACATTCTCCTTCAGAGAATGGGCTGGAAAAATTGTTGTTGTAACACATTTTCAGTTTCAGAAATACAGTCAAGAGATTGCTATGTACTTGTCTACTTTGAATCAATAAAAGTTTATGGAGTTTTTCACCTAATTTGTTGTCTACTTTTGGCATTACCTAAGGGGGCCCACTTAGGGAACTATCCATAATTTCATTCTGCAAGTTAGAATAGTTGCACTTCCTTTCATAGAGGTTAATGTGACTATTCCTGCAGCTGGCAAAAACACAGAGTTGTCAATTGTTCCTGCAGCCACTAGATGCAGAATAGTTTTATCTTCCAGTTTTCATTTCCAAGCAAGTTATCCAGTAAAGTTGTTTCCAATAATTTAAATTCCACTATAAAGCATCTTAGGAAATCATGTATGTCTAGAAAGGTGATTAGTGCATATATTGTGCTGACCCATTTCAAGTTTACGTCCTTGGGTTGATGATTAAATGAGGTTCTTTAGCAAGTTATGATTGTTGGTTGTGATGTTCAATCCCTGAGTAGAGGAATTCATGTTCCTAGTTATTGAGCTGATTAAAGAACACTACACAAGGTTCAAACAAATAACAACTATTTTCACAAAGTAATAAACATTAGAAAGAGCATGTAGGTACATTATTTACATTTACTTTGACATACATACATATTTACACACAAGGAAATTTAATATTTTTGCATATATGGTTTTCGTTCTATGCAAATGGTTGCAACGCAATAAAATAGTCTATGTTGTTTTCCATAACACATTATTAATTGTCGTTCTCTAGCTTTGGCTATATCATTTCATTTTTGATACATGATAAAATAGTAAATGATATAGAGTTTATGTTGTTATCCAAAAGGTATTCTTGACTATCATTGCCACTCATGTTATTTACCCCATGTGCACAAATCTACATATGTGATATTAGATGAAAAAAACATTATTATACAACACTTAAAATACATCTTATGATTCAACGGATGTGCCAATAAAATAAAGATAGGGATCACTATATATCAATGTTCTTTGCATCCACTATGACATACATACATTCTTGCACATAGGGGAAATACATTGTCCATTAGTATGATCAAATGTCTATACAATTTTCAATAAGGCATTGTTGGCTATCGTTTTGTGGCTTTAACAACTATCACAACTATGAGCAAGGAGATGAAGCTTCTCTGAAGTGCAAGTCTGATCATGCATTGTCAAGATACTATCCAAGTGGGAGGAGGTTTTTTTTGTGCTTTTCTGCATGGGGTTTTAGTTGGAAAAAGAAATACAAAAGTGTCAGCTTTGATGATTTATTTCCCTTTTTTATAGATGCTCAAGAAAGAAAGCAACAAAGACAAAGCAAGCGGGAAGAGGTACACTTGAACCAAGTAGAAAGAGGTGCAATTTGAAAAAACCCTTTGTATTTCCAGTTGTTCTCATACATACTTGTAGGTATGGTTGTATATATGTATATATCGTCATATACATATACAAAAACATGTATGCATGCAATTCAATTTTCTCAGTGCATACAACATCTTGATACAATTGTGTGTAGGAAAATGTTTTTGTAATGCATTTGTATGTGCGAGTGTGTATGTGCGTACATGTATTTTATATGTGTATATTTCAAGATATGCATCTATGTCTATATGTACCTATGGTTGTGTATGTTCATATATGCATTTTCCACATGTATTGCTACATCCGTAGCTCAACAATAACCAATGCCCTATGGGAAATAGTGCAAACTATCACCGTAGGCCACACAAAGACAACCAACAATGTCATCTTGAGGAGATGATGAACTGTTTAATTACTTTGCAAGCATGTCCAATGGACACAAACCATACAAAAAACACTAAAGTATCTCTTTATTTTATTTCATTTCATTATTCTTTTCCTCTATGTAGATAGATATGTATGCAAATAAGACATAGACAACATTCATATAAACTCAACCCCTGAACATTGCCTGCACATACAATGTGCTAAAAAAAAAATTGAAGTTAGGAAAATAGCACAAACTATTTTATTACTTCAGCTATGGTTATATTGTTTCATATTTGATTTGCAATGTAATGGTGAAAATCAAACAATATAGCCTACTAAACAACCTCTTACCGAGAATGAAACAGTACACCCTACCCTAGAGAACAACCACCAATGTCCTATGGAATCAATGTTCTTTGCATCTCCTATGAAATACAAACATATCTATGCATAGGGCACATACATTGTGCATGACTCCGATCGATAGCATCATTACACAGATTGTTGTATTGGTTTTGGAAAGCGGGACGGGATGCATTTGAAGTAAGCAGGAAGAGCTGCGGGTGGAGGTGCATATTGGAAAAACCTTTTCTAGAGTATTTCAAAAATAGTTCATGTTATTTTCCATAGGCCATTGTTCATTGTTGTTCCCTCACTTAGGGTATATTGTTTCATTTATGCTCTCTATGTAGCCACGATGGTTGGAAGGCAATATTATTTATTTTTGCGTTGGATTGTTGTTGTGAATTGTTGTGTTTTGTGGGCTTTTCCATCTGGGTTACTGTTAGCAACATAGTTTCAAAAACAATTTATGCTATTTTCCAAAGGCCATTGTTCATTGTAGTTCTCTAGCTTATAGTACATTGTTTCATTTATTGAATCAGTGTAGCCGCGATGGTTGGAAGGCAATATTGTTTGTTTTTTTGTGTTGGATTGTTACTGTGAATTGTTGTGTTTTGTGAATTGTTGTGTTTGTGTGGGTTTTTTCATCTGGCTAACTATTCAGACCAATACACTTCCATTTATGATTCACGTTCTATGACGAATTTTTTCAATGGGTTTGTGACTGTTAGATTTTGATTCTTGTATGGTTTCCATGTAGTGGTAATTGTTGTGTTTGTGCGGGTTTTTTCATCTAGGTAACTATTCAGGCCAATACACTTCCATTTATGATTCACATTTTGTGACGATGGTTTTCAATGGGTTTGTCACTGTCATATTTTGATTGTTGTATATTTTTCATGTTGTGGTAATGGTTGGAAGTAACACCTACCCTTTAAATCCTTGAAAAACATAGCGAATATTTACACAATTTTCAACAAGCCATTGTTGGGTGTGGTTGTGTGGGTTTACCTTCTATCAAAGGTGTGATTGAGAAGGGAAAGCTTCTGTGAACATGCAAGTGCAACTATTTGTTCTGCAATTTCTAGGAAGATGGTTGGAGCCTATTTTTTGTTTTTTGCATGGCATAATTGTTGTATGCTTTCCATGTACTAGAGATGGTTGTAATAACACCTACCATTTAAAACCTTGGGAAACACAGAGATTATCTACAAAAAAATTGATAAGGCATTGTTGGGTCTCGTTCTCTTGCTATACCTGCTATCAGAGCCATGGGCGAGGAGGGTAAGCTCATGTGAGGGTGCAAGTTGGATCAAGCATTGTCTAGCTTCTGTGAAGGTGAGAGGAGGTTATTTTGTGAGGGTGCCCATGTTTTTCAAGAAAGCTAGCGGCAAGAGGTGTGTTTCAAGCAAGTGAGAAGAGGTGGAAAAATGAATATTGTTTCATTTATGGTTTGTAGTTTGCAACTATGGTTTTGCATGGGTGTTTTATTGTGAATCATTGTGTTTTGTGGGTTTCTCCATCTGGATCATTGTTGAAACTAATATTGTTTGATTTATGGATTCTATTGTGTATTTATGGTTGTAATAGAGTAAAATAGTTAATTTTGTATAATTTATGTTCCATTTTATATTATATGTTTGTTCATTGGTTGCATTGTTCCTCTCTAAGTTGGAGTTTGCAAGCACTTTTTTCCTCTTCATTGTGATGTATGTATATGTATTATTTTCCATACGGCATTGTTGAGTCTTTCTATCTATCTTTGACTATTTTGTTCCATATTTAATTAGCTTGAACTCTTTACTTATGCCATTGCCCTTTAATTTGGTGTTTTATGTCTATATTGTTTCCTTTATGGTAAGGCCCTGTTGAAAAAATAATTCCTGAGGATGTTGTTGAAACCATTATTGTTTCATTTAAGGTGTCAGTGTGTATGTCTGCATATTCATTATGTACATGTATATTTCAGGTGATGTGTTTATCTAAATATGGATATGTCCAATTTTTAATATCAATATAGCTATTTCCTTCTTGTCTAGTTTGATTTCCATGTACTCTGATCTTTTGTATTGCTTTTCAAGTCATTGGCCCATGCAAAAAATAGAAAATATCCTCCAACAACCTTTACAAAAAATCCATAATGAGAGGATATAGTTTATGTTAATTTCCATAGGGCATTGTTGGTTTGCATGTGGTGCCAATGGTTGTGAGGGAAACACTGATGAACAATGACATGTGCAAATTTGATTGTATGTCATAGTAGTTGCAAAAAAAATAGATACATACTGAAACATTGTTGGAAAAATAAGTCATATTTTGAGTGTTGTATCAAACATTAATGCCACCATCTTTGTAGAACTTCTTCCTTAAATAACTTTTAAGAGCTTTTCAACACATTGTATGTGGAAAAATGTTTCTTATTATGCATACTATAAAGGTAGGTATATATGAATGTTGTCTACATGTAATTTTATATACATACATATGTGCACACAAGAAAAGAAATATGAAAAAATACATTAGATAGGAAAACCTGCATAGCACAAAAATTCATAGTAACAAACCCATCCAAAACCATCACCACAAAAGGCGAAGCATAAATCAAACAATATTCGTCTCAACAAACAATATAGACTTTTGTAGAGTACAATCAACAATGTTTATATATGTCCATCTAACTATATGTATATATATATATGTATCAGATGAGATTTTGTTTTCCAGTTGCATATACATGTATTACATGCGTTAAATACACCTTTTTAGTTATTATTTATTTTAGCTTGAAAAAATGAGTTGTTAGAATGATAGACAGTATAGTAAGTGTAATAAGAAACATTGATTTCACCATTGATCAGAGTGGTGGATGATGTATGTTCTTTCTCGGGAGTTTGGTGAGAGCCCATCAGGCTCCATGACCCAATATGATAGGGTCAAGAGCAAGCCTCATTTTGTTGTGTTTGATTTTATATTTTGTATCTACACATTTGTGTGTTTCTAGAATCAGATGTGGAAAACATTCATTTATTTGAAGGGCATCGATGGATATATCTGTGTAACAGCCTATGACAGTCCATGGCCCAATATAGTATAGAGGAGAGCAAGGTTTCTTTTGTTGTGTTTCATTTTATTTTCCCTATGTGCAGATATGTATTTTTGTCAAATTAGATGTAGATAGCATTCATATGCACAAGAGCCTCTATATTAACCGTAATAGAAAACATTGATTTCTTCATTGATTATGGTGGTGGACAAAGTATTTCTGGTCTACCATTGTAACCAATAGCGAGACCAATGTTTCATCTCACACTTAATATATAGCCTGCCTTTGTAACAAATCCTTATTAAGGCGTAGACAAATAAGAGCTATCCTTAAAGATACACAAAAAGAGCTAAGAATGCATTATCAAGAAGAAAATAAACTAATTTATTACTTTGCAACCATTTCCACCATACAAAAAGCATAAATCAAATAATTTATTCAAGGCCACAGAAGGACAATCAACAATGCCATATGCGCATTTTTTGATAAGGCATTCGTGGGTGTCATTGTTTGGGTTTACCTTGTTGTTCAAGATAGATGTGAGCAAGGAGGGAAAGCCTCCATGAAGGTGCAAGTACGATCATCAGTTGTGGAATTTTTGGGAAGATGGGTAGAGCTTATTTTGTGGTTTTTGCATGGGGTGATGGTTGCAAAAGTAGTACAAAAGTGTTGGTTGCGATAATTTTTTGCCAATTTTTTGCAGGCGGTGGAGGAATAAGGGAGCTGGGAGAAAGCAAGCGGGAAGAGGTGCATACTAAAAAGACCATTTCTTGCAGATTATTTTGAAAATAATCTATGATATTTTTCAAATGACAGTGTTGATTGTTGAGCTCTTATTACAACCATCACCAGCACATGGAAACCATACAACAATTAATGTTGATGCCAAATAGCATTTAAGAGAGAAAATATCCACACTGCATTTTCCCTCAATTGAATGGTTGAGAAGGCAACAAATTCAAACCTTTTGTTGACTATAATAAGGCCTTGCTTCAGACCAGGAAATATATTACAAGCAACAAAATATTTGAATTTGTGGCCTTTTTGGTGAGTCAATTGAGAGAAAATTTAGTCTGGATGTTTGCTCTCTTCATAAATTTGTAGGGGAGAAGTTATATAGTGAGGAAAAAATATGGTATACACATCTATTCAGATATAGCAATCTATATATAAATCTATATATACATGTGAACATATAGATATTTATCTAGTTATATGTGTATGTTCTTGATTGAACCTTAAGGTCTTTATTATGTATATAGATATGTCAATTTTTTTATATCAATATGGATGTTTCCTTCTTGTCTAGTTGGATTGCCACATAGTGTTATATTTGCATGATCAGTGTTCATTGTTTGAATGTTTATATGTATGTGTGTATATGGTCATTTCCGATAAGGTGTTTGTTGATGGTGTTTTCTGCACAACAACAACTTAGACAGAATGTAATATCCTATCTCTCTTGAAAGGTAAATCTCTATGAAAAAGAGATAACCCCAAGGTCTATAATGTCAGGTCTTGACAATGTAGTAAAACAACTCAGTGATAAATGTGAAAATGTTGGTAATCACAATGGGACCTTACTATGAGCAACACTGGATTTCGAATCTTATCAAATATAGACACTAAAATGATACTTTGAAACTTGATTGGAACCCTAATAATAAAGAAACAGCAAAAGATAAAGGTTTCAAAGATAATTTTAAAACTACTTCTAACCCTAAGATTGAGAATGCAAAAGGATAAAATGCTTAAAATGGACCAATCTCTCATAAACTATTTTCTGCTTGACCCAGATGAATCTACAATTCCACAAAAATAGTGCAATCTTCTAAGGTATTGAAAGATTTTCAAATCATAAACATTCATTCAGTCAATCCTATAGCAATTGAGATGAATAAACCTTCACAATTGAACTAAGCACAAATATAAGTCCATGCTAACTTTGCAAAGCAGCTAACAATCAGCTAACTGCAAAAAGTATGGACTAGAGATCACTGTAAACATTCCAAACATGAAACCCTAAGCATTATCAAACCATTTAACCATAAACATTAAGCAATTTGAAAGATAGAGTAACAAGAACCATGCCAGATGAGATTCCAGAACATAGATACCAAACACAATATCCCTCTTATATTAAATCATCCAAAGATGGCAACAATTCCAGTTCTCTGTTACAACATTTGCTTGAAGATAAACCCTAACTTGCTCTAATACCACTTAGCTACTTTCTCCTGATGTACTTATCCTTCTATTTCTATTTTTTAATCTCCTATCTATATTGAAAGGAGGCAACATGCCCACTTTTATAGCGAATACACAAGATAGGTCGGCCCAAATGATAATTTACAATAAAATATGACCTACAAGAGGTCGGCCTCAAAGATTAATTCGAACATACGAAATGTGCCATTGGCACCAATTTCATCCAAAACCGCCAAGATATCAAAAGGTCGGCCCAATACATGTGAATTAATGGGAAGCACAAATACCAACGTAACCCTATATAATCACTCCCCATCCTTATCTTTAGCTTTATCTTCTTCACCATGTACGGCCAACAGGACCCTATCCAGCTCAGCAACGGGTGGCACAGACAAAACCCTCATCTTTCTCTCAAGAGTCTTGATATCTTCTCTTGCTTTCCTAACTGTACCATCCCAATCGATTTTGTTAGTCAAATATCTATCAATGACTACAATGTAAGTTGCAGCATCATCCAACTGATGTTCAGTGATTGGCCCTTCACTGACTGGAGAATACACATCTCTCCACCATTCTCTAAGTTGCTCCAAACTGAGATGCTTTGGAGCAAACTTCTTCATCCCAGTCATGACCTCAAAGAATGAAATGCACCTCTCATGAACACCAGTCAGAGCATTCTCAATTTTTCTCACCTATTTGTGGATCTTTTTCAAGGCCCTCTGCCTCAATTGCAGGATTTCAAACCACTCCCAAGGTTCAGAAACTCTTGGAAAAGGAAGAATCTTGCACTATACTAATCTAGCTTCAGTGAACCCCATGATGGTTGTAATATTTTGCACCAAGAGGTTGGTAACCACATTATCTTGTGCCAATGCAACCTTTAACCAATTAATCGACCTCATTGCATCCCCTCCAGTGGATAATATGCCCTTAATGGCCTCATCTCCCTTAGCTTGGACACCTTGCAACCAGGTAACCGTAGCATGTGAAGTACCTTTCATCTTCTCTAACTCAGAAATTGTCTCCTGGGGTAGGAATCCTACAGTAGAGGAGGAGGAACCAATAGCTTGCAAAGGTTTCATCAAATCCTGCAAGTATTTCCTTAGTTTTTCATTTTCCTTCTCTAACTCATGCCTAGTTTGTACTACCTTTTTCAATCTCCCCACAATAACTGCACTGGAACCCTCATACTCTTCAATATCTTGCTCATCAGTAGCATGTCCCAAATCAACAATCTGCACATTATAGTCCTGAGCAGTCACATTATCCCTCTCTTTGTTTGGAGCAGGGGTAGCAATATGGGCCACGTGGTTACCTGATCCATCCCTCTCAATCCAGGATACAACCCTTGCTTTCTTTTTAACCTTTTGCCTCTCTACATTCACCATGAGGGCATCCCAATTAGGAGGAGCATCCTCCACTATTACCATTTTTCTCTTCAATTTCCTCTCAAGCCAATCTGGAACAGTAGACCCAACAGGCACTATATCTTGTTTATCTTATTCTTTCTCCTGCTGATCGGTAGTTACATCCTTCTCAACACTTGGACTTTTAGGAACATCCACTGTTGGGCTCTCTTCCTTTCATACCTGTTCTTTCACAACAACCTCCACTGGTGAGGGGGGCCTAGTTGGTATTTCCTCCTCCTTTTGAGGAGACTTGTCCATTTGTTCTCTTGTAGGAGAGTCTGCATGTGCCACTAAGGGAGATTGAACCACCTTATCAATTTTTGCCTCTATATTAAAGAGGTCTCCTTCTTAGAACTCTTCCTCATCCAAATTCTTAGGACTTTGACCTTGTTTTGGTTCTCCCCTTACGCTACCAGCATCTTGAGGAATGGAGGGACCAACCTATTAAACAACAAGGATACTTGCTAAAACACTCTCCTTGGCTACAGTATCCTTTGGGGAAGGAGTCCTTGATTTCCTCATATAGACTTGTGTCTTCTCCCCTAAGCTATCCACCTCTACCATTGGTGGTTCAACCTTCCTATCAACCTTTGGGATCTCCCCCAGCTTCTGGGATGTCCTTGTGACTCTTCTCTTCTTCATTAGTGCATGAACACTCTCTACTTCCTCCTCTTCTTCTTGATTATTTTCAACTTCTTTCCTAGAGGCATGCTTCCTCTTCTTAGCAACAGGCTTCCTTTGTTTTCCCAGCTTTGCAACCTTCTCAGCTTGAACTTCTCTTGAATTCTGAAAGGAGAGTCCACCTTCTCCTTGCCCTTTTGATCTAGTTCAAGCAAAGCCTCGGAAGCAGAATGAGACTCTAAGTCTCCCATCAGTTCATAGGTGCATGGAACACCCTAACTCTCCAGCTCCAGCATCTTGTGCTTCAACCACATCTTGGTAAATTTGATCACTAGGGCCATAACTTGATCCAAGTCAGTCTTTTCCTCCTCTAACCAGTTGACTTCTCCTAGTGGTTTATCTTTTACCACCTCATAAACATGACCTTGGATCACATTTCCATCTTCCTTCACCTGATATGGGATGGCTCTTACATTGTACAATCTCACCAAATCCACTGGCAACCTGAAAAATCTCTTCTTTCTTACCTCAAACTCATCAGTAAGGTTAATCCAATAGTCCTCAATGTGAGCCTTATGGCTATAATCTCTATTGGCCTTCTTCTGATCTTCACCGGTGATATCAAACCTTGTTCTCTTATTATGGAAAGGAAGTCCAAAAGTACCCATCTCCTCCTCGGCAGCATGAGCAAACTGAATGGAGGCACAGACTTCACCCATTCCAATATTTAGAGGGAAATCATTCCCAAACCCTATCTTGTGCATTTCTCCTTTCACAACATTGTCAAAGTCACAGATTTTCCTAACGACTTCCAACAACACAATATGATCTGTAGGATACCTAGGGAATCTGTAGGGTGCCCTCTGAAAATCGTCAATTCTGATATATGAGAAGGTTGGGAACTGGATAAACCATGCTCCATACCTCCTTATCAACTCTTTTCCCTTATCTGAGATTCTCACATGCTTTGCACCCTCGAGCAGTCTGGTAATGTACATTGTAAAGGCATCATTCGACCTTCGGTAGCTTCCACTAGTCAAATGCAACTGTGGATACACCTCATAAATAGCATCCTTCCCAAAGATACCTCTAGTGCTCAATCCCTTGTATGGATGAAGTCTGGCCAATGAATACACTAGGTAAGAGGTCATGGTGAAGGTCTTGGTCTGCAAGATGGTGCACAACTTTTTATGAATTTCAGCACTGATAACACCTGCCCAATGATAATCAATTCCCTACTCCATCCTTGTAATCACATTAAACATCCATGTCTCAAATACACCTGCACTCTTCAATCCCACCAACCTGCTGAGAAGAGTGATAGCATTATAGTATTCTCTCTTGAACTTGAGCCTAGATAGTTGCTTAGGCAACTTAGAGAAATGAGATTTAGGCTTCTCTAACTAGGAGTTAATCACTTATTGTGACTTGACAATGTTCTCTTCATAATATTTTCTAGCATCGTTCATGTCAAAACCTACCACATGGGACCTATCAGGCATGTCGAAGGTTGCAGCAATAGACACAGGACTGAAACCAGCAAGAATTCTTCCCTGGGGACCCACTATCCTCTGTGTCCCTCTATCATAATTTCTGGCACACTCCAATACCAATTCATAACACTGCACCGTAGGAGGGAAACCTGCCACATGAGCCAATCCAGATTGTACCATCCCTTTTGCCAACAGAGGAGGGTTTGGTGCTGACATCTCAGCCTTGAATTATTTGTAATCTCACATGCCTACATTCGTATCTCTGATCCCTGACCAAATTGAGGTCAACTTACTCTCAGTAATTCTGCTTTTTATATCTAACATAACCTTTTCTGCATCTGAGATGGCAGAAGCCTCTACACTAGGATCGGTTGCCTTTCCCTTGCCTCGACCAGCAACATTTTGTCCTGATCCTACCTGTAAACACATAAAAGAAAGCACAATTAGATCCACAAGAAGCAACAAGTGTAGAAGATCATTATCTCAAAATTCGGGATTTAGCTCCCCTCGTGAATTCTGCACTGGGAAGGATTTTTAGGAAAATCCAGACCAGGCGGATTCCAGCGAACCAAACATACAAAATCCCATAATATCATTTAAATCATCTACTTATTCAAAGAAAAAGCATGGAGGAAACTTAGCATAATCTCATTAAATCAATCAAATAGATTACCAAGAAACCCACCATCCATAACCATCAAATTGAGCATTTCCCAAAAACACCTGGAAGAATCCGTCGGAGATGGATTTTGGCAAAATTAACAATAGTTATAACTAACTCGGGGAAAATGAAGAGGCACGGAATATCCGGGAAAATCCGGATGGAACGGATTTTGGCGAAATCCAGATATAACAGTATCAAAGCTCAAAATCGGTAAAACTACCTGATCGCGAACCTCGGGAAAATCCGGATGGAACGGATTTTGGCGAAACCCAATGAAATCCGGTAGAAAGTGATAAAAGGAAAGGAGATAGAAAATTCAGGGAAATCCGGGGGGAGCGGAATTCTGCGAAGACCTCAAAAACCCGAACCTGTCTACATCCTCAGTACTTTCATCAAATTAATTCAAATCACTCCAGATCTATGCCAGAATTCTGAAACCAACTCAACCTAGGACCCTAATGAATAAAACGTGAACTAAAGACAATCTTCACAGAATTATGAAGAGGATTGGCCATTCCCTAGGTCAAAAACCCTAAACGTCTACCATGAAAGCATAGACGACTTGCTCATATACCAAAATGGAGAGTATGAAACCATAGCAAGCCAACACCCAAATAAGAAGCAACACTAGACTAAAACGCACACACCTGATCAATAAAAATGGACTGGTGTGCCAAATGAAAACCCCAAAACGCTTAATGATGACACGCATCCAAAAAAACTAGGAAACCTACGAAGGACTCCCCTAGCAAACAAAGAAAAGCCATTGAAACCAACAGAGAAAAGGACTCGTCTACATACCATGGAAATGCAAAGGTTGAAACTGGTGAAGTCGAGATATAACTGTTGAATGCAAACCGAATACAGCCCACGCACAAGAAATGCCAATGCACAATCCAAATGGCCTCAAAAATCCTGATATTCAGCAAACACCAAGAACCTCAATACACAAGCCCAAATGAAAGCAAATTCCCAAACTCAAATGATCAATAACTTCCCAAACAATCAATATATCAAAGCCCAAAGACCTCCGCACAAGCACCATTAATACACTTGACAAGACAGCCACGGCCACAAAAGACTTTTGGGGATTCAACACTGCCACGGATTTTGGGGATTCGACACCGCCACGGATTTCGGGGAAATTCGAGATGTGCGGACTTTCATGAAAGTAGTGCAAAAGTAGCAATTTCGGACATTAGGGGGAAACCGGGAGAATCCGGCCCAGGCGGATTTTCTCGAAAATAGTAAAAAACCAGAGATAAAGCCAAAACTTTAGATTTTCAACATGGTTCAAAAGAATGCCACTTCTATTGGCGAAAATAGGGCGTTATAGCACAAACCCAAGCAAGCAAAAACCCCCAGAAAAGAAGGGCCAAAACACCAAAAAGTGAAAAAAGAGGGTCCCCACATTCAGTGGGGCGTGTGTGCAAAAACTGCACAACAGTGTTGTTTAATAAAGAATTTTCTATGTTGATGTTGAAACGATAATTCTTTCATTTAAAGCTTTTGTTTTGTGACTATGGTTGCAATACTATACAGTTTATGTTGTTCTCCATAAAGCATTGTTGACTATTGTTCTCTAGCTTTGGTTATATATTACAAGCAACAAAATATTTGAATTTGCAGCCCTCTCATTGAGTCAATTGAGGGGAAATTATGACCAAAGTTCACACAATAGGATGATGGAAATGCAACCTTTTTCACTGTCGTCGAAAGGCTCAAAAACTAGGGAGGCTGATGAAAATTCTGACCAAGGTTCAAACACATCTGTCACCTTTTCCATGGCTGCTAGAAGGCTCAAAAACCAGGGAGGCAAATGAAATTCCAACCAAAGTTCACCATGCAAAATCTAGTCTAGATGTTTGCTCTTTTCATAAATTTAAAGGAGATATATACATGTGTGCATATAGATATATATATCTTCTTATATGTGTTTGTTGTTGATTGAAACTTAAGTTCTTTATTCTAAAATTTGATGACTAAATCTTTTACTCTCAGCACCTTGTTATTCTAATTAAGTATCATATGAACCATGAGCGGAATTCATTATAATAAATATTATATATCAAACAAAACATTCATATTTATTATTTTCAAAACATAGTTATTTATTTGGGAAGAAATTTATTATTTATTTCATGCTAGAAAAGGAATTCTCACAATAATAGGATTTATATTAAACATAATAAGAAACACTAGTTTCCACATACAATGTGCTCAAAACCTTTTTGAAATTATTCAAGGAAGAAGTCAAATACTTTTCCTAAGACTGTGCTATCAAAAATGAAACAATATAGCCAAAGGTAGAGAAAGACACTTGACAATCCCTATGGAAAATAACATAAACTACACAACATTAACTATCTGGTTATGTTGCAACCATGAACACTAAATGAAAGCCACAAATGAATAAACAAAATGTGTTGGGTGATCCCACAATAATGGGTTACACTTTTTTGCCAAACTTGACACTAAAATCAACATTTTTCACCAAATCTTAACTTTCTTACCCCTATAGAAGCTAAACCATTAAGAATTTGAAGATGAAGCAAACTATTTGAAGATGAAGCAAACTAGTGATTTGTGAGATTTTGTGTGTAGATTCCAATTTTATTTTTTTTTAATATTAAAAATAAATTGTGAATCCTTTTATGTAATTTTTATTAACTTATTTTTCTACTAAACATCATTTTCAAAAAGTGATGTTTACTTTCAGCTGCATAACATTTTTAATAGAAAGGATACAATTCTATTTTTTTAAATACAATTTTTTCACACCAATATCTAGTGGATGGATATTTTTTCATAATTTTTGGTTGCATATATATTTTTTAATTAATTTTCTAAGTCAGAGTAATTATAATTTGGAAATATTATACTTTCAGCTACATAACTTTTTTTGTATGCATTTGAATTAACTTATTCTTTTTTTGTTTGAATAAGGACATCAATAGCTAGTGTAAATGTATTTTTTAGAAAAAAAAATCTCTCTTTTCTTATTTTTCCATATGTGTGAAATAAAGACTTCGATGTTCATTAAAAAACCTACTTTCACAAGAAATAAAAAATAAATATAATAATAAAATTAAATATATTTAAAATTATATTTTTTGGAAAGCTTATAATAAGGAGTACATGTTTACAAAAGATAAATTTTAAATAAATTAATTTGATCACCCAAAAGGTAAATCAAAAGTGGGTTTTTATCAGCATTTTGATAGGTGTAGAGGAGACTCCATTATAGGTATGGTTTAAAACTAGCGGGTTTCTATTCAAGAGGGTTTGATATAAGTGGGTTTGATCAAACCCTCTTCAATTAAAATCCTTTAAATGGAACCTTTTTAAGGCTTAAATCATTATATTTTCTAAAAATATCTGATTTCGGCAATAATCAAGATGTCCTTAAAAGTGTAACCCATTATTGTGGCAACACCTTGTTATTACAACCATCGTTAATGCATGCAATCCATAGAACAAATAATGTTGATGCAAACTAGCATTTAATTTCATTGGCCTTCTCTATCCACGTGGTGGGAAATCAACATAAATTATATTACATTAACTATTTTAAAGCTAGACAAAAACAATCAGCAATGCCCTATCAAAATCAACATCAACTATATAATGTTAACTATTTTGTTGCATTGCAACCATATCCACAAAAATGCAATTTGGCTTAAATAGCAACCCAGATGTAAAAACCCACAAAACACATAAAATCACAGTTACAAAGCCATGCAAAAAATATAGTCTTTTCTCAACACCACCTTATCACAATGTGGAAAAATATCGCTTTTCAACAACACCTTATTGAAAATGAAACAATGTACCCTAAGCTAGACAACAACAGTCAACAATGCCTTATCGAAATCAACATAGACTATATAACATTAACTATATTAAAGCTAGACAACAACAATTAGCAATGCCTTACGGAAATCAACATAAACTATATACGACTGATTATTTTTTTGTGTTGCAACCATAGGGACAAAGTGCAGGGAATAAATCAAACAATATTGGTTTCAACAGCAACCCACATGGAGGAACCCACAAAACACAAAAATGCACAGTCGCAAACTGATGCCAAAATATAGTGTTTTCCCAACAACACCCTATAAAAAATGGAACAATATAGCCTTCTGACAAGCACGTTATCGAAAATGAAACAATATAGCCCAAGCTAGAGAACAACAATCAATAATACACAAAACCCATGCAAAACCATAGCCATAAAACCTGTGCAAAACGATACCACAAAATGCCAACAATTTAATTTTGTTGCAAACATAGCCAAAAAACGAAAGCCATAAAAAGAAAGCCACAAAGATTCAGAGTAACAAACCCACCCAGAAAAATACTTTTTCCTCAATGGAACCCTATCAAAAATTGAAACAATATAGCCTTTTCAACAACACCTTATCGAAAATGAAACAATATAGCCTAAGGTAGAGAAAAATAATCAACAATGTCTAATGGAATCAAACATAAACTGTATAACATTAACTATTTTATTCCATTGCAACCATAACCACCAAACAGAAGCCATAAATCAAACAAAAAGCATAGTCATAAAACCCATGCAAAATGATAGCCACAAAACGCCAACCATAATCGAAACAATATTGCTTTTAACAAATAATATAGTCTTTTCTCAACAGTGCCTTATCAAAAATTGAAACAATATAGCCTTTTCAATAGCACCCTATCGAAAATGAGACAATATAGCCCAAGCTAGAGAATAAAAATCGATAAAAATAGCATAAGGTTAATAATTTTATTCTGGTCCAAACACACCCACAAAAATAGAAGCCATCAAGAGAAACCCACAAAAGTTCACAGCAACAAACCCATGTAAAAATATACTATTTTCTCAAGAGAACCTTGCCAAAAATTGAAAAAATATAGCCTTTTCAATAGCACCTTATCAAAAATTCATAGTAACAAAGCCATGCAAAAATATAGTCTTTTTATCAACAGAACCTTATCGAAAATTGAAATAATATAGCCTTTTCAATAGCACCTTTTCGAAAATGAAACAATATAGCCTAAGCCAGAGAAAAATAATCAGCAATTCCCAATGAAACCAAACATAAACTGTATAACATTAACTATTTTATTTTGTTACAACCATAACCACAAAACGGAAGCCATAAATAAAACAATATTAGTTTGAACACTGACCCAAATGGAGAAACCCACAAAACACAAAAATTCACAATTACAAACCCATGCAAAACCATAGCCATAAAATGCCAACCATAAACCAAAAATTGAAACAATATAGCCTTTTCAATAGAACCTTATCAAAAATTCATAGTAACAAAGCCATACAAAAATACTCTTTTTCTCAACAGAACCTTATCGAAAATTGAAATAATATAGCCTTTTCAACAACACCTTTTCAAAAATGAAACAATATAGCCTAAGCCAGAGAACAATAATCAACAATACCCAACGGAACCAAACATAAACTGTATAATATTAACTATTTTATTTCATTGCAACCATAACCATAAAACGTAGGCCATAAATCAAACAATATTGGTTTGAACACTGACCCAAATGGAGAAACCCACAAAACACAAAAATTCACAGTTACAAACCCATGCAAAACCATAGCCATAAAACACGAACCATAAACCAAACAATATTCATTTTTACAAACAATATAGTCTTTTCTCAACAACGGCTTATCAAAACTTGAAACAATTAATAGTACCTCATTGGAAACTAAACAATATAGCCTACCACAAACCGCAATTTCTACAAATGAAACAATATTGTAAAGGGTTTTTTCGATATACACCTCTTTGCGCTTCCTTCAAACACACCTCTTCCTACTACCTTTGTTTTTAGTGCCTTATTTCTTGAACCCTGCAAAAAAATGCATAACATTAATAAATTTATTCCATTGCAATAATAGCCAAAAAACTGAAGCCATAAGGAGAAACCCACAAAAATTCACAGTAACAAACTCATGCAAAACCATAGACACAAAATGTGAACCATAAATGAGTGTTTTCTCAACAACAGCCTATCAAAATTTGAAACAATCAACACTACCTTATCAAAAATCAAACAATATAGCCTACCACAAATGAAACAATATCACAAATGGTTTTCTTGATATCCACCTTTTCCTGCCTGCTTCAAACACACCTCTTCCCGCTAGCTTTCCTGCAAAAGATTATCACCCTCATAGAATAACCTATGCCCACCTTCACAGAAGCTACACAATTCTTGATCGAACTTGCACCCTCATAGAAGCTTACCCTCCTCGCTCACGACTTTGATAGCAGGTATAGCAACAGAATGAGACCCGACAATGCCTTATTGAAAATCTCACAAACATTCACTATGTTTCTCAAGGTTTGAAATGATAGGTGTTATTACAACCATCGCAAGTACACGTAAAGCATACAAAAATTAACGTTGATGTGAACTGCCGTTTAATTTTGATGGCCTTCTCTATCCACACAGCGGCAAATCCACCAACCTACTCCCAACACTTTTTCCACCTTTTTCACGGTCGCCAGAAGGCTCAAAAACTAGGGAGGTTGATGAAAATTTTGACCAAGGTTCAAACAAATCCGCCACCTTTTTTACGACCACTGAAAGGCTCAAAAATCATGGAGGCTGATGAAAATTTCAACCAAAGTTCACACAAATAGCCTATCGGCTAAATATATATCATGAATATATGTTTATTGCTATAAGTTGAATATATATGTTTGTCATTTAATTATATATATTTATGTATTACCATTATTTAAACATATTAAAATATCTATATATATTGATGTGTATATGTATATATAATACATATATATTTATATATATGAAAGGTCACATACATATTATGTATCTATGTATGGGTATGCGTAGAAATTTATGTCTACATATTCTCATACATGCATATGTTCATATGTATGTTCCATTGCACATATACATACATACATATATGCATAACTATATATATTTATATCCAAGTCATAATATATAAATATCTCAAGCTCATTAAAAGGATTTTAATAGTATGACTCATATTGACTAACTAGTCAAAAGAGAGTAAAACCCAATCACCCTATCATTTCTATCAACCCAAAAAGCTTAAGGATATGGTTTATCACATACCGACATTGACTTAACAAAGTATGTAAACTTGACTTGTATGACTCTAGAAAAATGGTTAAAAATCTTGAGAGAAGGGAGTAGTACCAGAATCATTATAATATTTGCAAATATCTTGTCAATACTTAAAGTGACAAGGGTAGGAGCTTGTTTGTTCAATTTGTTCATTAAATTTCAGAATTTATGTTTGTTATTGAGGACAATATCTTGTTCATTCATTGTTGATGCTCAAGTGACTAAAGGTAATATGGACATTGTTCAATTCCTAGTGTTGATGTTTATTGCTCTTTCTCTGTTCATGGTGTTGATATTGATGCAAAATTCTCAAAGGTTTAGGTTTTTGACATTTATATATCTTTCAATCTAAGCATCTTAAACCCTAAGACCTTGCCATTTAATAAAAACATAGGGTTTAAGTCTTTTAAAGGTTTTTTAAAGAAGTATTCATTTTATGTTGTATTTTTAAGATGACTTACAATCACCAATTAAACGTTACTTGAGTGGCTCATCAAGGGTTGTTGTTTCATTTTCTACCAACCCCTACATGTAGGGTTCATCGGTTATGCAAGTCAAAGTCACTTAGCATGGAATTTAAAATAAAATCAATAGCTATTGTTCAATTGTATTTTGGAGGGTACTGAAGGATCAACGACTGGTATTTAAATCTGATAATGGTTTTGTTCATAGTTTTCATTTTGATAGGAATATGGAGAGTCGTTGACTTGTGTTAAGTTTGGATATAATTTGTAATTGCTATGGACAATGATGGATGGGATATCTTATCTAATGCATTGAAGAGTCTTGAATAGAGGTCTGGGCACTATGTGAATATGTTGAAGTTTTTGACATCATGGTTTTGATAGGATCAAATACAGAGGAGAAAATTTGAACAACAATCCATGAATTATGTATTATTTCTTTTAACAGTGTGTATTCATTGATGATCACAGAACAGTATGGTGAATTTACATGAATATTCCTTGAGTGTGTAAGGGACTGTATGGTGGATTTGTATGACAATTCTCTAGAGGTGTAAAGGAAGGTATGCATGAAATGAGTTTTGTGTTTGCTTTTGTGCACATACAAGCATGATATGAATGAAGTGAAGGTATATGTAGGTTGATCTAAAGTTAAGGGATGAGCTAAGAATTTTTTAGTTTTCATGTTTGGTATTATTATGTAGACATCATAGGGTATATGTAGTTTGGTCTAAGTTTAAGGTGTGAGCAGAGAATGTTCAAAATGTCCATGTCTGGCATTATTATATAAGAGATATGTTTGTGCTATGTTATTGATCATTTAAAGAATGTAATAGTCAAATGTGTGTATAGATATCATGATTCATGTTGGCAAAACAAGAGTATATAACTGAGAGGGGGGATGAATTAGTTGTCGTAGAATTTAAAACTTATTCAACCTTTTTAAACTTTAATCTTAGATATGTTAATTAACAGTAAAAGCATGAATCAACAACACATCAGAAACACATGAACACCAAGATTTTATATGTGGAAACCCTATTAGGGGAAAAAACATGGTGGATGTTAGTCCACAAGATTATACCTTGTTAAAACTATAAAGAATGAATAAGGAATGCACATGCATTTAGGCACACTACCTAGAGCTCACTGCTCAAAGGAAGGCTCACTTCCTTATAGAAACATTCAGATTAAAACCATCTGAAGAATAGGAACTAAGAAATTATCTTCTTCAAAAGCCTAATGACAGTTCTCCTTAGGCACAAAAATACTTCTTCACACTTCGCTCAATCTTCTTCACACTTTGCTCTGCAATTGAATGATTTGATCTTGTAGTGCCCCTTCGCTCTGTGCTTTGTGCCTCTTGTATTAGAATTTCTTGACGATGTCATCAGTTGTGTCATGTGCTAGTGGGTATCGGTTCATTTTGATTTGCTTAGTCTATTGTTTTATTAATGATTGTCTTATGGTTTGAATATAGATTTTATGTTATTATTAAGTAATTGTTCAGTTAAACGTTATGCTTTGAAGAGGTTAGTTTTTATGATCGGATTGTATTTGATGGGAGTATCATTAATTCATTAAGAATTAAATTAGCTAGATATGATAATGAATGTTATTTAATTTTGAAAGGGATGTTAATTGTTTTATTAAATTATATATTTTAAATTGATGATGAAAAGGTCATTTGTTTTATTTATATGTGAATTGATAAGTTGTTTTAAAAAAAAAATTATTTAGTTGAAGCATTATATTATTAATGTGATTTGTTAGAATGACGAACATTTAATTTAAATAATTGGTGTATTGTTACTATAGATTCGTCTAGTAGAACTTCTTGGAGTAAGTAATCCATGTTAATAGTCATCACTTTTGTAAATTGAGTAGCTAACTAGTTGTAGATAGTTGAATTGGGTAATTAGTTAAAATGGATTGATTTGCTTCATTTATTGAAGTCTTTATTATGTATTGATTTATGTGTGTGATTGTGATAATGATCTAAAAGTGGGCATGAAGGATTATGATGATATTATTAAACCATCAAATTTTAAGGTCGAAAATAAATTATTAAGCTTATCTTATTGATAAAGAGGATATGTTTATTCATATAAGTAGGGGTCTTCTCTTGTTAGTTCTTTACTAGAAATATAGGTTTAGTCGCTTGGTGAAGAGTAGATTCTCCAGTTGTTTTCTCCAGTGAATTACCTCCTTGTGGATGTATAAGTTCGAAATTTATAGTCGGGTATCAAGGATTGGATCATGGACAGTTGTTGTCTCATTGGAAAATGAATTCAATGGATCTAAGTGTTTATAGTTGTGATAGTATGAAGTAGTTCCTCTATTGTTTTAGATATTGTTAAAAAAGTTAATTTTTTTTAAATCATTAAGTGAATGATGTTAATTTAATTATTAAATTAAGCTTGTTAAGCTTTATTAGTTCTATAACTTATATATTATTGTTTAAATTTAAATAATGAATAAATGAATGATTGGTATTATATTACTAATTGTATTTATAAATGGAATTTTTATAGAGACCTTTGTTTGCAAGATATTTAATACTTAGGTAAGTGCTTTTGGAATTTAGAAGTCAATAAATTAAATAGGTTTATAATTTAATTGGGAAATACTATTGAGTATGGTAGTAAATTGATTATGAGGGAAGAATTTATTTAGATAGGTTTAAGATATAGTGTGATTATCCAAAGTAAACAGTGTATTCTCATTTGAGGATAGAGTCTTTGGGTAGGTTATAATTTTAGTTACTCCCATCAGGAATGATATTTTATTGTAAATAAAGGGATGTAAATGGGATTGGCATATTTAGTTACATGATTGGTGTATGTTTATAGATTGACAAAGACTAGAATCTATGGTGTGTTGTGTTAAGAATTTAGAGTGAGTGAAATTATGAAAGGATAAACTAAAATAAATGATAAGTGTTATTTAATCGTATGTAATTAGAATAATGATATACGGATATAAGAAATATTTAAATTGATATTCTTTGAATTATGATTTATCATGTTCTCCCATGAATGAATTGATTTGATTATTGTTCAAAGTGGATGTAGATTGTTCTAGAGTATTCATGAACTTATTTGTGCTAATAAAATATACCCATTCTTTAAGACTAATTACATTTATGAGATACTAATAATTATTTGATCTTAAGGTACTATCACCATAGATTGGTGAATAATATATAATAAATAAAAAGATAAGACAAATTTAGCATAGTAAGAGCCTTCTTTTAGGGGCCACGTAGGTTTCCTCATAAAAACTTTAATTAATTAAATAGTTTTCTTGATTTTCTTCTAATTTTGAAGCCACTTTTCCATGATGTGGGAAATAGTCTTAATTTTAAAGGAATTAAATAAAATAGGTATATAGTGACTTTAGATTTCAAAAAGGAAAGCATCTCTTTTGTTTATTTTAAATGTGTGTTTTTTTTATAACTTTTCATTATGAGAAAATAAATGGAAAATATATATATTTTTATTCATATGAATATTTTCACATGATTTAAAGATGAAGAATTTCAATATGAATATATAGGATTAAATAAGAGAAATAGAATAAAGTATGCTTTATAATTATATGGTTATGTAGAATAAACATATTGGAAATTAAATTAGAAAAGAAATAATGAATGGATAAATTGTTATGGATTAAATAAAATAAAGATTGGAAATTATTATCATATTTAATTTTATTAGCAAATGGTGATCTAATAATATATTTTTAAATTTAATTATGATTATGTTGAAGTGTTGCTTAAGTTAATATTATTTAATTATTATTTTTCAAAAGTCAATTTTATAAAAAATGAAATTTAATATTAAAAATCCATAATTGGTGTAAATTAATTAAGGAAGATGCTTCTTCCAAAAATGGAAAATGGAAAAAATGTTGTGTTAAGTGGCAAATGCATGGGAAATTGTCAGAAAATTAATGGCAATTTCTGACTTTGATCTTTTTGAAAATGTATATTTCCAAATAGTGCTTTTTCGAAAAAGAAAAATGAAAAAAAAATGTCTACAACTCAAAAGTGTTGAAAAACATTTTGAGGATTAAATCCTCTGTGTGGTTTTTCATCGAATTGTTCCGAGAAGATTAGATTTTGGTTTTGCTGGAATTTTCTTTCAAATCAGTAAATTCAAATCTTGTTGTGATTAGATACATTTACGGATTTCAAAAGGTTGCAGCTGGCTGGAATCGCACAATGAGGCATTTCGCCTCGAATTGAATCTATCAAAGGATTGTGGGTAATTTTAATTACATAAATTTATCTTGTAATACCACTTTGTTTTGTCCTTTAGATCGAACAGTGTTCTGCTCTTTTATGTTGCATTTTCTATTAGTACCTTGACTATGGTACTCGGCTTCTATTTTATCGCTATCTATTAAGTGACGTAAATGTTATCTTTTGATGTGATGGTATTTTATTATGATGTTATCATTATGGCATGTTTTGAATTAGCATAAATGGATATTCAAATTAATGATGTATTATGCTTTGGATTAAATTATTATGTTAGATTTGTTAGTTAGTTACACTGTATTGGTGAAGGGGATGGTATCGCATCACTCGCTTGCAAGTGCCCTAGGATTCTCTGATTTCCTCTTCACGGTGTGTTTTAATTATGACATATATATGCATGTGGATATACTCTTTGTTCGCAGGTTGATAGGTATAGGACATCGACTCCACCTGGTTTCACAGGTTTGAGTGTGTCCATTGCCCAACAGTATTTGATTGGGAGATAGTAGCTAGGTTTTACGTGCCAAGTCATCACCATGGTCATAGTGTGTCGTCGGTCTTAGTCTGGTCCAGTTGTTTTAATATTGTTCAATTTGCCTGGATTTTATTTAAATTGCAAGTTAGAAAATGGTAATTAATTTCATTATGTATTTAAGTGGTTGATTAAATTAATCTGGTTATTATGTTGGAAGATGTTATTTAATTAATTAATTAATTTAATTTAATATTGGATTAGATTCATTTTATTGAATTAATTAAATTAATTAAATTGAATTAAGTTACTTGATAGAATTGATAGATATTTTAATTGAAAATTGGAATTAAATTTGAAAATTGAAAAATGATTTCAAATTGTTTTTTTTTTAAGTTTTCAATGCAAAAATTGAAATTAGAGATATTTTCTATTTCTGTTTTCAAAAATTTATGAGGGTGGTTGCATGGATATTTTGAGAATTTTCTTTATTATTTGAATTTTCTTCATAATTTTTTTCTCAACAAGTATGAAAATTTGAGAATAAAGGAGGAACAATTTTTTGCATTTTGTGGGTTTTGGATAGAAGTGGAAATTTGTTGAGTTGAAATTGGAATCAAGGCAGGAACCTCTGCATCATCGGGATCTTCTCAAACTCTTGAATACCAAGTTCATGTATTTTCAATTTTATTTGTTTGAAAATATATTTATAAATGTTTCGTTGTTGAAAATCATGTTGGAAAATTCAAAACCTGATCTATGTTGAGAAGTTGGAATCAAGGCAGGAACCTCTGCATCATCGGGATCTTCTCAAACTCTTGACTACCAGGTTCATGTATTTTCAATTTTATTTGTTTGAAAATATATTTATAAATGTTTCATTGTTGAAAATCATGTTGGAAAATTCAAAACCTGATCTATGTTGAAAACTTCATGTTGAGCTATTTTAGCAAATCATAAACCTTTGTTTTTATTTGGGTTTTCTCAAGAAAAGGAAAAAAATGGTGTTCTTGGTTGTACATGTTCTTTTTCAACTTGGTTTTCTCAATTTGTTTGCAATTTTTTCAGTTGTGAAAATATAAATATATATATATAAGTATATATAAAAATAAATGGAGTGCGCGGGCGAAAAAATGCAGGAGTTCACGAGAGAAAAAGCACAAGAGTTTGTGGGCGAAAACATGCAGGAGCGAAAATTTGCGGCGAGCTCAAGGAAATCCTGGGGGGACTGGGCTATGGAAGAAGAGTTTGAGAAAAAGAATAAAGACGAACATCCCCCCAAATCACAGGCCATATCCCCCAATGGGTATTCATAAATGGAGAATGGGTAGACAAATGTGACCCTTCCCATCTCCATCTGAGAAACGACTCAGGCTACTACCAAAAGCGCATTCGGCCAGTTAATTATAATCGGATTCCATCTCAAAACAAAAACCAAGAGAATTCCTCAAAGGCCCAAAAGCGTGGGTGGTTCTGGGAAAATGTTCGTCAAAGAAAACCCTTGGACATGAATTGGCACAGCAAAGGCAACCTCGCTCCGGTGCAAACCAACAAATTCTGGAGAAACAAGAATCCGAGAAACTTGAACAATGGGAAAGCACTTTCAAAGACTGGGGATCTTCGAAGAAGGCCAAACCAAAGAGACCCCGATCTTATCACCCGGAAAACTAATAGGAGGGCAATGCAACACAAACCAAATCCAAACATTAGGCTACCTCCTCGGGGAAGCAAACTCTTCCAATTGCCTCCAGACACAATTGAACGAAGAGTAGATCACCTAACGGAGTTAGAGATGTTTAATAAATGGATGGTTCATGGATGCCCAAGTGAGGAGATCAAAGCCTGGTGGAAAAAAAAATTTCAAAATCGGGTAAGCATAAGCCAACTCCCAAACTCTTTTTTCCTCATAGAATTCAGCGATCAAAATTTAAAATTTGAAATATTTTATGGGAAACCCTTATTCATGAATGGGCATAGCTTCCATTGTCTAAACTGGAAGACTAATTTTGATCCCTAGAATTACAAAATAAATCAAATTCTTGTTTGGCTCAAACTAATTGACCTACCTTCAGAATTCTGGAATCTAGATGCCCTAATTCGCATTGGTGATGCCCTCAAGGTGTGCCTAGGTGTAAATGAAGATTTTATTAATGAAGTAGGAGGAGCCATTGTAGGCATCCTGGTTGAAATAGATGAAGGGGTTGGGATTTACAAAAACTTGGAAATATTGACAAAATACGGAAGTTGGCAATAAGAAATTAAGATTTGGGCAGGACAAGCACACAGAAAATGCTTTTTCAGAGAATCCTGCTTGGAGGGCCCCTCAAATATTGGAAATCCCTTCACTGTAGAAAAAGAAAACTCAACTTCAAACCTAAACTCCCATGCCCCAAGCTCCCCTCCGTCAGAAGCTCTCCCCAAAAAAGTTGCCTCAAGTCCTAAGCTTCAACTTGTAGGTGAATTAGGGCGGACTCCCCACAACCTTGAAATTCAATTCAAGGATCCTATGGTTGATAAACCTAGTAATACAGAGCTAGCTCTAACTACCCTAATGGAAGGAGCCTGGGATCTTCAAAAAGACATAAAAATGCAATTAGGGATTATGTCCAAAGAAACAAGGGCACAAGAACCTAATCCCCTACCTCCTCAAGTGTTAGTAAAATAAATGGCTCAACCCGACCCAATCCCTCTAAACCTCTCTCTGCAAGGCTCCATAGGGGTAAATTCTCAATTAGAAGATGAGGGTAGCTTCCTTCAATCCGAGGAAGAGTTGGACCCCTGGGAAGAATCGAAGGCTAGGGAACTATTAGAAATAAGACAACTAGAGCAATCAGAATCCAAGCTAAAAGCTCCAAACTTCAAAAAGAAATCCAACAGAGGCAGGATGTCAAACAAAGCCAAACTGTTAATGGCAAGCAATGCATTAGGACAACAAAAAATTCTAGTTGGGAAGGAAAACATCCTTCCCAGAGCAGAATGAGGATTATATCATGGAATGTCAGGGGCATTGATGCCCCTGACAAATGGCACATGGTCAAGCTCCAAATTGACCAATCAAAAGCAGACATCGTGCTACTACAGGAAACAAAATGGAGTAGTGAAGAAAGCCAGAAGAGACTGGACTTCTGGAGACAATGGAAAGGTCATTTTAAGGAAGCTTCAGGTGCCTCAGGTGGACTTGGAGTCCTCTAGAACCCCCTGTTCATAGATGTCACAGTGGAGAATGAGGAAAGTAATTGGCAACTTCTCAAGTTCAAAGAACTAAATAAAAACATCCCTTTCTTCTGTGTCAACACATATGGTCAAGTCCCCACAGTGTCAAAGAAACAAGTTTGGGACAAAATAACAAGTGTACTGGAAAATAAAAAAGGAGAATTAGGAATTATAGCAGGAGACTTTAATGCCCCATTCAATAATGAGGAGAAACAGGGTGGCCTGGGGAGAATTACAGCCGTTCAGAAATATTTCCAGAAATTCATAGACTCCAACCATCTAAAAGATATAATCACTAAAAATGGAACATTCACTTGGTCTAATAGAAGGAAAGGATTCTCCAACATTGCAGAAAGGCTTGATAGATTCCTCCTATGGGGAGAATGGGGGGACTTGGTAACCACTCTAGAAGCCCAAATCTTACCACTGACAGGCTCAGAACACTTCCCCATCGCCCTTACCCTTGGCCATGATGTCCCTCCCCAGGGGAGCCCCTTCAAATTCAAAAATATGTAGTTAAGAGACAATCAACTCCCAAACCTAATTGAACAGTGGTGGAATGAATCTAAATTTGGGGATAGTACCAACCTTTTCAAAATCAGCAAAAAACTAGCCCACATCAAAACTAAACTCAAAGAATGGAACATTTCTCACTTCAAAAACATATTTCAGGAGAAGAAAAGAGTGGAGCAGGAAATCAAAACGCTGAATGAACATGTTATAGCAAACGGTATGGATGCAGAAGATTTTGAAAATGAAAAACCCCTAACGGAGGAACTCTTAGAACTACTAAAAAAAGAAGAATGTTACTAGCGTCAAAAATCAAGGGAATCTTGGTTGAAAGAAGGAGATAGGAATACTAAATTCTTTCACAAATCAGCCATTGCAAATAGAAATAGAAATAAAATCATAGAAATCAAAAAGGAAAATGGTGAAATGACTCAAACCATTGCAGAAGTTAATAAGGAAGCAACCAACTTCTTTGTAGATTTTTTAAGCAAAGGCTATCCTGAAATCAGAGCTATTAGAGACAAGATACTTAGGTCTATTCCTTCTCTAATCAATGAGGATCAAAACCGCCTTTTATTCCAAAAGATTCCCCTAGAGGAATTCAAAAAAACAATTTTTTAGATGAACCCAGATAAAGCCCCGAGTCTGGATGGCTTTGCAGATAGCTTCTTTCAGAAGTTCTGGCACATAGTGGGGGAGGATTTAAGAGCAACAATAAAGGAATCAAGGAAAAAAATGACTATGTTGGGAGCCATGAATCACACATTCTTAGCCTTAATCCCCAAAAAAAAGGACCCACAATCTATGAGCGATTTCAAACCAATAGCCCTCTACAATACAGTGTACAAATTAACCACCAAAATAATTGCTAACTGACTTAAAGTCGTTCTGGACAAAGTAATCTCAAAAAAACAAAGCAGCTTCGTTCTAGGCAGGTCAATTGTGGAAGGAATAATCACAGCACATGAAACCATCCACACCGCAAGGAAAACTAGAAAAGCCTACATGCTTTTGAAGTTGGACATTCTCAAAGCATACGACATGGTAGACAAACATTTTCTACTAGAGGTCCTAAAGAAATTTGGTTTTGGATCAAACTGGATCAATTGGGTCAACAACTATATCTCCACAGCTAAATTCTCAGTTTTGATGAATGGCTCAGCTCATGGATTCTTCTCTTCCTCTAGAGGATTGAGACAAGGCGACCCCCTCTCCCCTTTTCTGTTTATAATAATGGTAGAAGTTTTGGGAAGGGGAATCCAAAACCTAGTCAGAGAAGACAAGTGGAAAGGCATCCAAGTTGTAAATGGACTGCATCCAGTATCGCATCTCCAATTTGCAGATGACACAATCCTAATGGGGGAGGCAAGCAGGAGAGAGGCAAGAACCATTAAAACCTTCCTAGACGAATATTTTAGGGCTTCAGGGCAAAGCATCAATTGGGGTAAATCAGACATCTTCTTTCTGAGTACTCAACCAAGCATGCAGAGAACTCTAGCTAGAATATTGAATCTAAAAGTGGCCAACCTCCCGGGGCATTTTTTGGGAATGCCACTCTTTGCATGAGTCAACAAAAACTGCTATTGGGAAATCCTAATCAATAACTGCAAAGCCATAATGGGTACCTGGAAAGGAAAATGGTTGTCCTCAGTAGGAGGATTGCTCATGGTAAAATTAGTTCTCTCAGCTATTCCAGTATACTCAATGTCCTGCCTAAAGCTCCCTAAAGCAATAGAAGATGACCTCAACCAGATATTTAGGAGGTTCCTCTGGTCAGGAATAGGAGATCACAATAAATTTCCCCTACTGGCCTAGGACAAGGTCTGTAAACCCCAAGAGGTTGGGGCAACAAGACTAAGACAATTATCTATAATGAACCAGGCCATGGGAGCCAAATTGGCCTAGGATATCCACTCTAAAGGGGATCATAAATGGGTCAAAATTCTAAGGAGAAAATACCTAGACTCTGACGCCCCGACCAGAATTCTCACTACAACCAACCCCTCAAGAGGCTCAGCTATCTGGAACTGCATCCTAGACAGCAGAGACATAATCTCTCAACATGTTACCTAGGAAATCAAAAATGGGGAAAGTGCATCCTTTTGGAATGACTCTTGGGGTGGGAAAACCCCCCTAGGCAACTCCCCCGGCCTAGAGGCAATAAAGGAGGAAACTTCCAGACTTTGGGGGGACAAAGTGGCAGACTATAGGAGAAAAATATCTACTCAAGGTTCCATCTCATGGATCTGGAAGGATTTCCAAATCCTTCATGCCCCACAAGCTCAGAAGGATAGCCTATCCAAAATCCTCAAGGACAGATTCTTCATCCCTTCTTCAGGCCCAGACACGATCCGCTAGTGTGGTTCTCCCAATGGATCATGCAAAGTGAAACTAGGCTATAAGGTTTCATTTCTTGCATTTCTATTTTAGTTGATCTTGTGATTTATTACCCCTCATTTTTTATTGAGGTGGAAAGATGTAATTTGTAATCATGCTTATTGGATTTACCTCATTCAGGGAATGAGAGTTGTAATCTCCTTATTATATTATTGTGCTTTGGGATCTCATGGTATCTCGTATGCTTTGATGTAATTTATCATGTTTGGAATGTATGTGTTTAATTTCTTAAGTAAATAAATGTCATGGTTTAGATTCATGTTTTTTGTTTAGATTCTAAATAACCTTTGTCTCGTAACCTTAGAGGTTGTTGGCATTGGGTAGTGAACCTGCATGTTAATTATACTTTAAAAAAAAAAATTAGTTCGTTTAAATTGTTTTTGCAACTTCCTCTAGGGTTGCGTGGCGGGGCGTTACACATGGTATCAGAGCCAAGGTTTAAACACTGGGTACTCTGGGATTATGATGGACCCATTAAGCTTTTAGTTGTGTAGATTTTCAGTTGTTTACCTTGCCTAATACCTTGATGTATCTATGCAGGATTATGCCTCCCAGACGCGGAAGAGGTAGAGGGCGTGGATGTGGCCATATAGGTGGTCATGATGGGAGTCAGCATGACTCTCCTCCTCATGTATCGCTTGTTCCAGATCAGGAGGAACATCTGGCATCGCAGAATGCCCCTGGGGTCAGTGATCGTCAGAAAAATCCTCTAGGGATTGAGGTTGCACGTAGAACACTTGAGGAGGCATTGGCACTACTCGGTCCACGTCAGGTAGATGCACAAGGTAATCCTGGTGTGAGAGTAGTTCCAGTATAGGCAAAAACAGTAGGCTCAGCATATATGATGGATTTTCTCAGGGCATGTCCACCTTTATTTGATGGAGCAGGAAGTCACTTAGAGGCTAAGACTTGGCTCATTGACCTCTACTGATGCTTTTCTATGCACCCATATGGTAGTAATACCAAAGCATGGTGTGCTATTGTGCATTTGCGAGGACTCGCGTCCACATGGTGGAGGGTGGAGGAGTAGAAGCTCCACCTAGATATTAATTTGGTGCCATGGGATATGTTTTTAGAGCGGTTCAGAGCCCGTTTCTTATCTGACCACTGGCATCAGCACCGAGGCGATGAGTATCACGCCTTGAGCCAGATGGAATTGTCGATAAAAAACTTAGCCTTGGCACTAGGAGACCACATTGATGTTCAGATCGGCAGTGATTCGTTAGTTGGATCTAGTGCACGACGGGGTCAGACTCAGGGAGTTGGATCACCGATGGCTCAATAGATTCCTACTCTGAGTGGGCAGCAGTAGAGTGTGCTTGGGAAGTGTAAGGACACTCAGTCGTATCAGGTTGGTGGTGGTTCTTCACCTAGGAGGAATCAAAACTGGTGGCGCATCAGGCGCAATCATCAGGGGCAGCTAGTCCAGAGTTCACATCCTATGGCTGACTGGGGTAGTGTGCAGCAGTCATCTACACCTTTAGGAGATAGAGGGTTTGGTTGTAACATGGGGTGTTACTCTTGCGACCAACAGGGCCACCTTGCTAGCAGTTGTCCGCAGTGGAACACTTCTTGAGTTGGTCGTCCAATGCAGGATGCTCGTCCGCAGGGGTCGAGATTTTGATTTGGTATGCAGTTTGTATGAGGGATTTATATCCCTACTAGTTTGTAGGCTTCCAAGAGTAAGCCTAACCCTAAGGGGGAGGATGTAATACCCCTCCGTTTTGTCCTTTAGATCGAACAGTGCTCTGCTCTTTTATGTTGCATTTTTTGTTAGTACCTTGACTATGGTACTCGGCTTCTATTTGATCGCTATCTATTAAGCGACGTAAATGTTATCTTTTGATGTGATGGTATTTTATTATGATGTTATCATTATGGCATGTTTTGAATTAGCATAAGTGGATATTCGAATCAATGATGTATTATGCTTTGGATTATTATGTTAGATTTGTCAGTTAGTTACATTGTATTGGTGAAGGGGACGATATCGCATCACTCACTTGTGAGTGCCCTACGATTCTGTGATTTCCTCTTCATGATGTGTTTTAATTATGACATATATATGCATGTGGATATACTCTTTGTTCACAGATTGACAGGTACAGGACATCGACTCCACCTCTTTTCATATGTTTGAGCGTGTCCATTGCCCAACGGTATTCGATTGGGAGATAGTAGCTAGGTTTTCTGTGCCAAGTCATCACCCTGGTCATAGTGTGTCGTCGGTCTTAGTCTGGTCTAGTTGTTTTAATATTTTTCAATTTGCCTGGATTTTATTTAAATTGCAAGTTAGAAAATGGTAATTAATTGCATTATGTATTTAAGTGGTTGATTAAATTAATCTGGTTATTATGTTGGAAGATGTTATTTAATTATTTAATTAATTTAATTTAATTTAATTAATAAAATAATTTAATCTTGGATTACATTCATTTTATTGAATTAATTAAATTAATTAAATTGAGTTAAGTTACTTGATAGAATTGATAGATATTTTAATTGAAAATTGAAAAATAATTTCAAATTGTTTTTTTTTTCTTAAGTTTTCAATGCAAAAATTGAAATTAGAGATATTTTGTATTTCTATTTTCAAAAATTTATGAGGGTGGTTGCATGGATATTTTGAGAATTTTCTTTATTATTTGAATTTTCTTCATAAGTTTTTTCTCAACAAGTATGAAAATTTGAGAATAGAGGAGAGGAAGAAATTTTTGCATTTTGTGGGTTTTGGATAGAAGTTGTGGAAATTTGTTGAGTTGAAGTTGGAATCAAGGCAGGAACCTCTACATCATTGGGATCTTCTCAAACTCTTGAATACCAGGTTCATGTATTTTCAATTTTATTTGTTTGAAAATATATTTATAAATGTTTCGTTGTTGAAAATCATGTTGGAAAATTCAAAACCTGATCTATGTTGAAAACTTCATGTTGAGCTATTTTAGCAAATCATAAACCTTTGTTTTTATTTGGGTTTTCTCAAGAAAAGGAAAAAAATGGTGTTCTTGGCTGTACATGTTCTTTTTCAACTTGGTTTTCTCAATTTGTTTACAATTTCAGTTGTGAAAATATAAATATATATATATATATATTATTATATATTATTATTTTTTAATGTTAGGCTGTTAAAAATTTTGTTCAAAAAGCCCCATGAAAGTGCGCGGATTTCAAAATCTGCAAGGAAATTTTTTATAAAAAAAAAATGTTCAGGAAAAAAATTTATATCAATTTTATTTTAAAAAACAAAAATCAATTTTTTGTTGCCTTATGGGTAGCTGGGGCTCAACCCACAGCTGCCCCCATGGGAGGCATTGTGGGGAGCCGCGCCAGCCGCACCCACCGTCGGGCGGTGTCTTGGCACCGCCGCCACCACAAAGGTGGTCGATTGTGCTAAGCACAGCCGAGCCACCCTGTGGGGATGGCGGTGCACAGTCGTCAGCCACACCGGGGTCGGCCCAACCAATGCCCGGCCACCACCAACGCCCAGCACCAAAATCGTCACCACCTGTGAAACCTGTGGTCGACGCCCTAATCCTCTGTGTCTCGCTTTGCACGTGGCCCGAGGCAACCGTGGCCCAACCCTAAAGGTTGGTGCACGGCCGGAGGCTAGTCATCTTTGCTTTAAAAAGTAATTAATAATAAAATAAAAGACATTTATTTTATTATTTTATTTATATAATATAGTATTATTTTATATTATAATATTAATTATTAATATATATTATATTAATTATAATATGTATTAAATAATTAAATGTTATATTATATAATAATATAATATTGTATAATTTGGTTTCACATAACTAAATAGGTATATATACAATGTATATATATATATAAATGAATTGTATATGTATATATATATATATATTATATTTAAGTTATTTTTCTTCTTATGGCATGAAAAGTCAAATTGAGCAAATTGAAACATGATAATTTTAGTAAATCATTGTTTGATTTTAAAATATTATTTTAAAGGAGAAGTGATGATGATTTAAATAATATGTTTTTTTTTAGACCAGTTAATTGCTTTAAATTAGATATAAGGAAATGAGGAAGCAATATTTAATTATATCAATAATCTTTGATTTACATGATAAACTGATTAATTTATCATTATTTAAATGCAAGTAGGGAAATTAAATAATTAGTATTAATTTCTCCCTTATCTGAAAAGACGTATTTTAATTCAGTTTGTTTAATGCAATAAATTACTGGATGTTAATGGAGAACTGGATTTAGTAAATCCAAAGTAGATTTAATCCTTGTTTAATTGCTCTTTGAAATGTAAGTTGCTTCTGTATTTTTTTTGGGGAAAATGGTTCAGTAGGGGTTAATAAGTCTTCCAGATGAATTTTTTAAATATGTGGGTTATCGTGTCATGTAGTCAACCTGTTTTGAATCCCTTGGGTAGTGCATGAAGTTATGTCAATCTTATTACCCGATTTCCAAAGACGGGGATGTTTTGTGCCTCCTGTGGAAGGAGGGGTTTATGTGCTTTGTGACTCCTTGTAAGGGGTGGTTTTGTTATGTTTGTACCTCCAGTGTTGGAGTGAGTTTCTTTTTAGGTTCCCTCCTAGAGTTGGAGTGGTTGTAATATCTATTTTGTATGCACTTGGGTTCCCTTGGTAATTGGTTCGATTGTGTGTTGTCAAGTAGAAGAGTGGCTTCCATTAGGCATTAGAGCCCAAAGAGGTAAACTGGATAACCTTTGAAGGTGGTTAATCAAGTGATAACTAAAACAATACTTAGAAGATTAGGACTAAATTCTCACTAATCAAAATAATTTTGCCTCACTCATAAACACAAGGGCTCGTTTAGACTTGGGATGAGTGGGAAGGCCTGGAATGGCAAGGTCATCTATCTTGTCTTTACGAAAGGTATTTGATCCCGCATTAGTAAGTATGAGGGTCAGGGATTGGTTGAGGCCACCAGGATAGCCAGAGCCTATGAAGATCCGTAGTGGGTAACTCATGATGAGCTGTGTGATGACACTCTGTCTAGGACAACAGTTGGTCTTTGATTCTGTGTGTATGGCTCTCTTAACATACTTGATTTGTTTCATGTCTGGAAGAAATGTAACCATGTTGAGTTGTACTTGTGTTGTACTTGTGTTGTACTTGTGTTGTACTTGTGTGGTACATGTGATTGGTTGTGTCAATTTGGTTCAGTTATGTGTAGCCTATGTCTAGAGGTAGATGGTCTTGGCTAGGATTCCTTGTTACTATCTCCTAGCATGGGAGGTGGGCCTTTGGGTTCCACTTGGTTGGGTGGTGTGCACCTTAGTCCGTTGGGCTTTCTTCTTGTTTACGTGGACAAGATTTCTAGTTGGAGAGCTCATGGGATCCAGTTTCATTTCTTGCATTTCTATTTCAGTTGATCTTGTGATTTATTACCCCTCATTTTTTATTAAGGTGGAAAGATGTAATTTGTAATCATGCTTATTGGATTTACCTCATTAGGGGAATGAGAGTTGTAATCTCCTTATTATATTATTGTACTTTGGGATCTCATGGTATCTCATATGCTTTGATGTAATTTATCATGTTTGGAATGTATGTGTTTAATTTCTTAAGTAAATAAATGCCATGGTTTAGATTCATGTTTTTTGTTGAGGTTCAAAATAACCTTTGTTTCGTAACCTTAGAGGTTGTTGGCATTGGGTAGTGAACCTGCATGTTAATTATACTTTTAAAAAAAAAAATTAGTTCGTTTAAATTGTTTTTGCAACTTCCTCTAGGGTTGCGTGGCGGGGTGTTACATATCTCTATAAATTTTATTTTAAAAAGAGAAAAGAATTTTAGTTTAAAAGAGAAAACATGTTTACTGTGAATGTTTGGGAAATTCAATTCTTTGTAATTAGAGTTATCTTCCTATAGATTCTTCCTTCCTCTTTGTATTTTATTCTCGATTCTTGTTGTAAATAATCAAAATTTTGTTTCATGTCCATTTTATCTTCTCAGCTATAAACCTCTACAATTCTCTTTCCATTTGAGAATCCTCTATTTCCCTGTATTTCCCCAATTTGTCTATCTCTTTATGAAGGATTTTTTTCATTGAAGTTTTTCCCAATTTCTTCATGTGCTTATGCTTCTGTGTATATATATTTATGTATATATATACATATATATTTTATTATATTTAGTTTCCTGGCAATTGAAATTATGTAACGCAAAACATTCGTGTTTGTGGGCTGCAAATTCATTCTTTGCATTTACCAGTGTTATTATTGTGTTGGTGTGGGGAGTGGTCATCATAAGCGAGCCACCCCACACCCCTCTTTCTCCTTCCTTGTGTTGCACCAGCCTTGGATGGTTGTGCAGCAACCTTCTGGCTATTGTGCACAGCCATACAAGGTTGTGCCCCTATTATTTGTAGCATCCTCGTGTGTAGTATGAGGCTCGCTTGGCTTTATAATGTTTATTTATATATATATATATATATATATAAATTGTGTTTTAGTTGCAGTATATTTTAATGTGTGGTTGTTATTTTATTTATATATATATATATGTATGTATGTGTATATTCTCTGGGGTAATATTTAGTAATATAACTTTGTTTTATTTGTAGCAATATTAGATGAATTAATATTTACTTATTTAGGTATATATAAATATATGTATATATATATATCCATATAGTATATATACATGAAATGAGATCAAATAATTGAAAGGTAGAAATAAGTTTTATTCTCGAAAAATTTTAGATATGATGAGGAAAATGCTATTGTTTTAATTCTGATTGAAAATGTCTTTTTAATTAATCTGTATTTAGAAACAGAAAAAAATTGTATTTCAAAATATACTATAGATTCTGATTTCATTATTATTCTAGTCTAACTGTATTTTGAAATATCATAATAGTTGTTGAAAAACTAAGTATTGTAATCAGATTCTGAACTTAGTAAATTAATGTATTAAATCTATTTTTTACTTTAAACTGAATTTTGAAAGATTAGATTTCCACTATCTTAGAAAAATCAGAATGTAAATCAGATTTTTAAAATAATTTGTTTGGGGAAAATATTTTTTTAAAAAAATAGAAAATATATATATAGTTAAAGAATTCAAATTAATAAGTGATTTATAATTGGTTTTAATAAATTAAGTTAATGTCTTTAATTTTTTTAAAGTTTATTTTTTTTATGTTTAGAAAGTCGTGGAATTGTCATTGTTGTTCTTTAATTAGATTGTTAGCAAGTTTGTAAACTTAGATATTTAATAAATGGATTAAGTGAAAGTAGGAAGATATTTTATAAATCGATTATTGTCTTGGGTTAAATGGAAATATTAGTGAATTCCTTATTTTGATTTTAATAGATGAAAATGTGTATTTGATATGAGACTTGTGTGATCTATAATTTAAATTCCTTATAGTTGATGATGTTGTGTTATTTAGTGAAATACGACATTTTATTTTGTTCTTTTGTGGAATTAGTGTTACCTCCAGAGGTTAGGGAAGTGTGAATGTATTTGTATGGTTGCATCTTTTTTGTTTATGTTGATACCATGTGGGAAATTGTGGGTGGTACCTTGTTATGAGTTAAGGTCCTTTTTGGTTGAACATTGTGGTACCCATTCCTTGGTTTTGATTTTAGGGAAACCATAGGGGAGAGTGGCTCTTCTTGGGGCTAGTGTACAAGTGGTCACCCTTGAAATATTTTCCCTAATTAAGTGAAAACCTAATTAATTTACCTAGTGGGTTGGGTTAGTTATCACATAACAAGATTAATAATATACACCTCACGCCTACCATTAGTGCTCTCAAAGGCTAAGTATGGGTGGGAAGACCTGGTCGGTAAGGTCACTACCTTGTCTCCATGAAAGGTAAGTGGCTCTATATGAGTCACCCTATGGGGAAGCACCTTGAGATAGGATGTCTGGTTAACCATAGATGGAGGTGGCTCCTAGTGTTAGGTAGTCTGGTTAATCTAGATTGATGGAGGTGGCTCCTAGGGCTAGGTAGTCTGGTTAATCCATGGAAGGCCATGTGATGACACTCTCCCACTATGCCCTTTATTTTTCCTTGTTCCTGTTACCTTTGGATTGGTTTCAATTATTGTTGATGTTTATGTTGTTCCATGGGCTTGAGTCTTGTGATGTTGTCCTTTATGTTTTAGTTTATGGTTGAGGGTTCTTTCCTATCGAATCCTTGCATGAGGGGTGCTCCTTCGGGTTCACACAGTTGGGTGGAAATGTGCAATGCACCCATTGGGTCCCTAGGTGTGATCGTGGTGTAGTTGCAATTGTAGTGATCTCGAAGCTCGCTCGGATAAGATTGTACCCTTGAAGAATTCTATTTCATTATTGTACTTTTGTATTATGATGTACCCTTCCCGATGTTACAAGGGAAGTGGCCTTGTAATGTAACTCTAGTTTTTATTATGTTGTATCTATGGAAATATATTCCACATTTGTAATTTTGAACTCTGAAGATGGATATAATAATATGTGATTTATATTTATGATTATATATCTTATTCTTGTTTAATGTATGCCATACTTTTATTATGTTCTATTATCATTTATTTCTTTCGCTTTAGTTGGGAATCGTTTATCATTCATTTTTGGGTTCATTTAAGTAATGCACCCCATAGGATTAGGTTAATGCTTTATTTTGTGTTTATGTTGTATAATTGTTTAATGTTGATTTATGTAATTATTGTTTTCAAAGAAAAAACTATTTTGTTAATGTTGTAGTTGTCATATGCGGTTTGCATGGCGGGGTGTTACAGATATTTATTCACACAATACACTCTTCATACTCACATCTCATACACTTCACATACTCCAAAATGAAGAAACAATCACTCTTATATATCCGCTTCAAGGATTTACATCAACAACTTTGTTGGCCAAGAATAAAAGAATAAATTACAAATTGTCGGCCCTATTCATAAACAAATCTCAATGTGCACCAATTGAAGTTGGTCACAACATAATGAAGACCTAAAACAACTTCCTCAAATGCACCAAGCATTAAAATATTAATCCACAAGGATCCGCAACACGCTAAAACCATCATGTCGACCAAGAACATGAAAACCCAAACACACAACGAAAAAAAATTTGATCACGATCACACTAATCAACACGGATGTGCAAAAAGGATAGGGCATGATCTAGAAACATCCACAAATTTCATAGGAGCATACGCAACAACTAGAACTACCAGAATTTCATTCTCTTCTTCCTGAAACATCTATTGCAATAACAGAATAACTATAGGAACACAAAAATGCACAACCTGCACAAATCTTGATGCACACCTCTAAAACTTCCAAGGTACAAACTAGATAGGCTTAGCAACAAAACCTTTAAAGTGAAACTTTTGAATATCAACATACTGATTTTTACACCACACTGAACTTCACAACTTCATAGGCACCCTATAAGATGTTTATTATAATTTTATCAATATCCTTGACATATACAGCCTTCAAATCATCAAATGTTAATAGTGTTGACATCAATGACAACCACATATCAGCAACACAACCACAACATCCAAAAATATCCCCCTTTGGAATTGATGGCAACTCATGATGTGAAAAATACCATCAACACAACTAGCTCTTCTTCTCATACCGATCTTCTCTCCCTTACATTATTCTTCTTTCTAAAGGATTTTCACAATACATGTATCCCCCTTTGACATCAATGTAAAAGGTACACAAGCTCTAAACCACATATCTGAATCATATAACTACTCCCCCTAAGTATTAGCCACCACAACATCAATCTAGAATAAGATGACAATGAATTCACACACTGATGCAATGACTTTCATATTTAGTTCTGATCAGGAGGGGAAATCACCCATAACTTTCCTCTAAGATACTCAAAAGTATCCTTAGGCAATGGCTTATTAAAAATTTCTACAATTTTCTCTTAGTAGGTACATACTCCAGTCTGACTTCTTTGTCACTCACTTTGTCTCTCAAGAAGTGATATTTGATAGATATATGTTTTTTTTAATGCAGCGCTAGATTCTTATAAATGTTTATGGCACTTGAATTATCACAAAATATAGCAATGGGCTCATCATACTCAATTTTGATATCTCTCAACATCTACTTCATCCATATTATTTGAGTATAGTTGTTTGTAGCATCAATATACTCTACCTTAGCAGTAGATAGGGAAATGGAATTATGCTTTTTACTTAACTAAGACACCAACTTCTTCCCCAAGAAGAATGCACCACCACTAGTACTTTTTATGTCATCCACATCTCCTACTCAATCTGCATCAGTAAAGGTGCTAAAGGTAAGATCATCATATTTTGGATACCATAGACCAAAATCAACTATCCCTTTCAAGTATGTGAAGATTCTTTTTACAACAGTAACATGAGATTCCTTCATATTAGCTCGATATCTAGCAACCATGCATATAGAATTCATGATGTCTAGTCTAGTCTAAGTCAAATAGAGTAATCCACCAATCATTGACCTATATCTTGCTTTATTTTCTTTAGGAGAATCATCATTTTGTGTTAGCTTGCATCCAGTTACCATGGGTGTACCAACTAGCTTTGAGTCTTCCATGCCAAACTTTTTCAGTAACTCTCTTACATATTTGGACTGAGATATAAAAATTCCATCATCTAACTAACTGATTTGCAATCCTAAAAAGAATTTCAGTTTTCCAATCATTGACATTTCATCAGCAAACTTCATACATAAGTCATCATCACCTTTAAAAATTATGTCATCAACAAAGACTTCAATAATCAACTCTTTATCCTGATCCATCTTGAAATATAGATTACTGTCAGCAGTACTGTTAATTAATCCAAGCTTCAACAAGTATTTATCAAGTCTAGCATACCAATCTCTAGGGGCCTTCTTGAGTCCATATAGTGCTTTCTTCAATTATCAAACCATATTTTCCTTATCAGTCAGTTGAAATCCATCTGGTTGCTCAACATATACTTCTTCTAACTCACCATTTAGAAATGTTGACTTTACATCCATTTGATAGATTTTGTAGTTCTTAAAAGTAGCATAAGCAAGAAACAATCTTACATCTTCAATTCTAGCAATAGGGGCAAAGGTTTCTTCAAAATCAATACATTTCATCTATGAGTACCCTTTACATACCAGTCTTGCTTTATTCCTGACCACTTCACCTTGTTCATTCAGCTTATTCTGAAAGACCCATTTGGTTCCAATCACATTTTATTCTGAGTTCTAGGAACAAGAGTCCATGTATCATTTTTTTTATTTGCATTATTTATTCCTTCATTTCTTCCATCCAATATTCATCTTTACATGCTTCATTGACATTGTTGGGATTAGTCTTGAAAATCAGACAATACTCTTCTACAATTCTTCTTCTAGTTTGTACACCTTTGTTCTTATCTCCTCTAATCTGACTTTCGGAATGATTTAGCTTTACATACCTTGGAACTTTAGGATTCTCTCAAACTTCTTGTTCTTTTGTTCTTTCTTTTGTACTTCCACTATCTTTTGCTTCTTGATTCTCTTGATTCACTAGAACAATTTGAACTTGACTTTTTGTTTGAACATTCTTTCCATTATTAGTACTATCATGTTGGTCATCTGAATCATATCCATAGTATTTGGATGATCTAGCAGTTTCTTCATCAACTCTGACATTTGCACTTTCAACCATTTTCTTCAGTCTTCTATTATAGCACCGGTAGGCCTTGCTCTTAGTAGAGTAACCCAAAGAGATTCCTTCATCACTTCTAGCATCAAACATGCCTATATCTTCATCTCTCTTGATATAACATCTACTTCCAAAGATTTTGAAATATTTGATAGTAGACTTATAACCAAACCATAGCTCAAAAGGAGTCTTACCAGAATTACTATTGACATTTACCCAGTTGATAATATACACAGCAGTGCTTACAGCTTCTCTCCAGTAGATATGAGGAGCATTTTCTTCCAACATCATAGTTGTAGCAACATCTAGAATTTTTCTATTCTTTCTCTCAACAACTCCATTCTGCTGAGGGGTACGAAGAGCAGATAACTATCTTTTGATTCCATGCTCTTCACAAAAAGAAATGAATTCTCGGGAAGTGAATTCACCACCTCAATCTGATCTGAAGCATTTTATCTTTAAACCTGTCTCATTCTTTGCCATAGCTTTGAAACTTTTGAACTTTTCTAATGTTTCATGTTTTTCTCTCAAGAAAGCAACCCATATCATCCTAGAGTAATCATCAATAAGCAACATAAAGTACCTTTCTCCTTGTAGACTACTAATTCTAGAGGGACCACATAGATCAGTATGCACCAACTCTAGTACTCCATTAAAGTGATGTTGTTTTCTTCGAAAGTAAATTCTAGTCTACTTTCCCATCTGGCATTCCTTGAATATAGTGTTAGTAGGCTTCACTAGCTTAGGAAGATCTCTAACTACTTGAGAAGAAATTATTTTGGAAATATTATCAAAATTCACATAACACGGCCTCATATGCCATAACAAGCTTACATCAACTTGAGAAATTAAACAAATTTCACTAGAAGCACTGAAGTGGAAAATGTTACATTTTGTCTTTGTACCTAAAGCAATTACATTTCCTAAACTTTCTAGTATCCTGCACTTACCATCCTTGAACTGAAGATTGTATCCCTTGTCTACTATCTATTCAACACTCAATAGATTATGCTTCAATTCTTCAACATAAAGGACATCATCAATATTATATTTACCACCAAGAGAAATAGTGCCTCTACCACAAATCACACCATAATTGTTATCTCCAAATATTACAACACCATCGTCATATTTTTCCAAGCTTATGAACTTGATTTTTTCACCATTCATATGATGTGAAAATCTGTTGTCAATCACCCATTCATCCTTTTCTTCAATTTTGGTTGCAAGATCTTTCTCAATATTTGTATCACTAGCAGATTCAGTTGACACCTAACCATTTTCCTTGATAGCAATAAATACCCATCCTTCTTCATTTCCATTTTCCTTATCAAATTCATCATCAGTAACACCTTCTTCAGCATAATAACATTTCTTTTGAAATCTAGGCTTATCAGGTTTGAACCTAGGATTTATTTTAAGACACCTTGATGAAAAATGACCTATCTTATTGCAAGAGAAACATTTAATAGGTAACTTTCCTTTCTACTTACCTTGACCTATGGCTTCTCTTTTCACAATCAATGCTTTCAGCTCTTCTAACTCTCTTTCTTCATCTTCAATCTGTTTCATTTCATCTTCATACTTGAATATCTTTCTGGAACTTTCTCCCATATCATATCTTTGTTGACTTCTTCTGGATATAGTAGCCTTAAATGAAGATTTTTTCTTAGGATTAGATTCACCAAATTTGCTCAATTCAAAGGCGGCAAGCTTGCCAACCAACATATCTCTTGTCACATTTGTTACTATATTGAGCTCTTCAATAGCATGAGCTTTTGACTTGTAAGAAGTAGGCACTGATCTGAGCACTTTAGCCACAATCTCATATTCATCCATGAATCCATCGGCACATCTAATACCTATCATCATCTCATTCACTTTCTACATGAAATCAATAATGTTTTCACCTTCAAGTTTTCCCACTTGCCTTTCAGAATTTTTAGCTTAGCAACCTTTACTTGAGTATCTACTTCATACAAAGTTTCCAGCTTCTTCTAGATCTCATATGTTGTTCTCAAACCTATCAAATTTTTCATCTTTGAATATGTCAAAGCACTCAACAATACTTCTATGGCCCTGGTGTTTATTTCAGCTTCTTTGATCTCATCAGGAGTAGAGGGACCATTCTGAGGAATAACATATCTACTCTTTGTAATCTTCCAGAAGGGTTCACCAATGCACTTCAAATGACACTCCATTTTGACCTTCCACAAAGAGTATTTTTTTCTATCAAATCTAGGACTATCCTTCTTGTAAGATGTCATCTCATATCACCTCAAGTTGTTAAGCTTCTTTAGAGGAACCTGCTCTGATACCAATTGTTGAAAAACAAGAGTAGACAACTGAGAGGGGGGTGAATCCATTGTCACATAATTTAAAACTTATTCAACCTTATTAATCTTTAATCTCAGATCTATTGATTAACAGTGAAGAATCAACAACATATCAGAAACACATGAACACCAAGATTTTATACGTGGAAACCTTGTTAGGGGAAAAACCACGGTGGATGTTAGTCCACAAGATTATACCATGTTAAAAGTATAAATAAGAATGAATAAGGAATGCACATGCATTTAGGCACACTACCTAGAGCATATTGCTCAAAGGAAGACTCGCTGCCTTACAGAAACATTCAGATTAAAACCATCTGAAGAATATGAACTGAGAAATTAGCTTCTTCAAAAGCCTGATGATAGTTTCGATTAGGCACAAAAATACTTCTCCACACTTTGTTGAATCTTCTTCACACTCTATTCTGCAATCGAATGATCTGATCTTTATTCACACAATACACACTTCATACTCACATCTCGCACACTTTGCATACTCCAAAATGAATAAATGATCACTCTTATATATCCACTTGAAGGATTTACATCAACGACTTTGTTGGCCAAAAATAAAAGAATAAATTACAAATTATCGGCCCAATTCATAAAAAAATCTCAATACGCACCAACCGAAGTCGATCACAACATACTAAAGACCTAAAAAAAACATCCTTGAATGTGCCAAGCATTAAAATATTAATCCATGAGGATCCGTGACACACTACAACCATCATGTCGGCCAAGAACATGAAAACCCAAACACACAACAACAAAATCTCTGATCACAATCACACCAATCAACGTGGACATGCAAAAAGGATAGGGCATAATCTAGAAACATCCACGAACATTGCAGGATCATACACAACAACTATAATTACTAGAATTTCATTCTCTTCTTCCAAGAACATCTGCTACAGTAACAAAATAATTGTAGGAACACATAAATGCACAACTTGCACAAAATCTTGATGCGCACCTCTGAAACTTCCAAGGTACAAACTAGATAGGCTTAGCAACAAACACTTTAAATCAAAACTTTTGAATATCAAAATACTGAGTTTTACATCGCACTGAACTTCATAGCTTCATAGGCACCCTACAACATGTTTATTATAATTTTCTCAATATCCTTGACATAGAGCCTTCAAATCATCAAATGATAATAGTGCTGACATCAATGACAACCACATATCAGCAACACAACCATGACATGTAAAAATTCAATGTTTGTATTCATTTTCTCATGATGTTTGTAGAAGGGGAAATCTTGTAACATGGTTTGGTAATTTATGCAAGAAGAGTCTTATATTGAATATTTGTATGTGAACAATGGAGATGAAGAGTTGTTGATGCAAAGACTGAGAAATGGATTATATGGAAACAGAGTAACCCTTTGAATTTGGTTCTCTTCTTTCATTGGAGATTGGTCAGTAAGACCATAGAGATTGGTCAATAAGACCATGGAATTTGAGTGATAAGGAGTGGGTGCTCTTATGAATTTTTTTGCTAGTGAGGTAGTTATCAGTGAGACATTAATTGTAATCAGTGAGATTCTTGTTTATCTAGTGAGGTTGTAATCAGTGAGATTTTATATTGCCAATGAGGCTATAATCAATGAGATTACTATTGTGCCAATGAGGCCTAATAAAATGAACTTTTTGAGTGGTTTTTTCTCCCTGTACAGGGTTTTCCACTCATAGATATTATGTCTCATATTTCCTTGGTGATATGTTGTTTTTTAATTCACATGTGATGTTATGACTTGCACATCTTTGTGTTTTCTCATAAAATGTAATATCTAAAGTTTAGAGAAATTAATTTTATGTGATTGGTTTTATTGGATCACTGATTTACCCCCCTCTCAGTGATCCTTAGTATTCCTAAAAAATAGGTGAAAGTCGGAGAATTTTCTATGATTTGCATTTGTTAAAGGTAAATTGGCTTGATGTGAATCAAATAAAATTATTCAATTTACAATTGTTTTATATGAAAAGGATATGCACCTTAGAGAAAATTATCTAAAGTGCATGAGAGTAAATCTCTTTGATGCACTTTAGAGAATTTTCTTTGAAGTGCATGGGACAACATACATGAGAAAAAATGGGAAGGAGTATGTGGGGATTTTTTCTCCAAACACTTGAAGACTTAGGGTGTTGTTCAGGAAAATTTCTCTACACAACACCTGAAGATATTAGGGTGAGAAGTTATTCAAAGTTTTATCTCCAAACGCTAATTAAAAAGATTAGTTATGTTATTTAGAGATTAAACTCTAAACAACACAACTCTAAACAAAATTTAGGTAAAAAAAAAAACTGTGATCGAAAAGAAACAAAAAATACAAACAAACAAAAACCTAAACCAAATCTAAACCAAAAACAAAAACCTAAAAAATATAAACAAGCATCGTTTAAAAACATAAAAAAATAGTGATTAAAAATTACGATAAAAAAGAAGCAAGAACAATAGACCTCAAAAAATAAAAGGTGCCAAATCTCGATTGGAAATCATGGGAACCTAGCACAATCACAGTGATGCACAAAAAGAAGCAGGAGGCATGAGAATGGCAAGAAAATAATAAGATGAAATGTAAAAATGAAAGTAAAACAAGGTTAAACAATAAATAAATTGGCTCTTAAAAATGCATTAATGGCCAAAAATTTGAGACCATGAGTGTAGTTGCAGAGAATTTCTCTACAACTACACCTAAGATGCAGTCTAACCAAAATATGCAAGTGCATTGAAAAACAATGACACTACACTCAAAGGAAAAATAGCTAAGTCATAAAACTTGCCTTTTGTAGTTTTCCAAAAGGAAAAAAAGGTGAGCCAAATCAAAATAATTTTTTGAGGGGTTAGAATATGCATGAGACCAATTAATTTTTTCTTTATTTGCATGCTTAGAGGGCATGGGCTACTAAGCAAACAAGTTTCATAGGGGTTATCCCATGAATTGAGCAAGAAAATTTTGAGGATAATAAACATCGATGTCGAAATAACCTTGGAGGAACTATACCTTCTTAAGAAAAACAAAGGAGAAGCCTTTTCTTCTTTCTGACAAAGATGGAGACACATGGCAAAAAAATGGAAATGACACATGCTCAAAAAATAACAAGTAGAAATCATTTCTATTAATCTAAACATAGAACTAGCTTTACAATTTTGCATGCAATATGTTACAACCTTCAAAGAACTCATCTCAAAAGGGCTTAACATTCATAAATCACTCATTACTAAAGCTTTAGTGAAAATCTATGAGGACAACCACCAAGTGTTTAGTTCAAGAAAAAATCTTGTATATGGGCCAAAAACAAGAATGTAACTAATGATGGTGTGGTGGGTGCAAAATTTGTTATAAATACACCATCTAAATCAAACACACAATAGAATAGCCAACAAAATGTCCAAAATGTTAATCCTTCACAAGGACCGCCATCAAGACCTAACAATGTTCCTCGGTGATAATTCACTCCCTTAGGGAGACCATTGAAATGGTCCTAAATAAATTGATCCAATCAAAACACATTGAACTTCCTGAGTTTCGAAACTATCCTAAACCACAAATAAAATCCTCATGGTATCATGACAATGAATTTTTCCAGTATCATAGAAAAAAGGGTTATAAGACAAATAATTATGTTAAGCTAAAATATCTCATCCAAAATCTTATCAATCACAATGAAGTAAATTTTGATCAACAACCTAGGGACTCTAAAAAAATGAAATAGAAATCTATAAAAATCTAATGCCTAATCATGGGAAAGCTAAAGATTCTGGAAAGACAAGAAGTTATAACAATATGAACCATATCTATGATAATGTAGTCAAATATTTCAATACTACTCATTATCCACAAGATGATAAATTGGGCATGTATCAAGATACTTTCGTAATCCATGATCAAAATCAATCAACAGTGTCTAGAAATTTTCTACATATAAATAAAGGCATTAAATATGTATCAAATTACAACATAACTCCATCTTTTGACTTCATGATTGGACATATTGAAGAACCTCCACTATGAAAAAATTCCTCTATCACCTCATCTAAATCCATTAAGACCACTTGAGATTCTCCCATCCATACTCCACCATCAAACCAAGGTCCATGTCAAGAAAATAATCTAAAGCATAATGAAAGTTTCTCCGAGCTAAGTTAAGATCAAGAATCCATATCCCCTAAGTATTATCATGATCTAAATAGTATTTTCTAATCTATTAATGATAGTTTCTCTAAAATGGGTCAAGATCAAGATTATGATTCCCTAAAATAATGTCATGATTTAATGATTATTTTCTAATCCATTCAGGATTTCACAAACAATGTCCATACTCATACACAAATCACTCCTACATCTACCCATGAGATGCTTATTTCTGATGGACACATAGATGATCTTCCTACAAAACAAGATTCTACTACTCTTGACAGCCTTACAAATGATCAAGAAATGATGAAGTTCACATAACTTCATGGTGACATTTCAAAATCTGATCATGAAGAATATTCCTACATTGATTTTGAATTGCAAATGTCTCTTTCTACTACTAATTTTGATGATTCCCAGTAGAGCATAGAAGTAACATCATGTTTCTAAGATAAATCATATTCAATGATAGTTTTTCAACATATACATTATCAAAAACTAGGGTTAGACCAATATGAATGGGGTATCCTAGAATTAGGGCAAATAGTCAACAATCCTAAATAGTAAGTTATCATTTTTTCAACAATCAAAGATTCTAACTATGTCAACAATACCTCCATAATATTGGGGCCAATCTTATCTAATGAAAACATCAGCATAGGAGTCATGAAGATTTCTTATGATAAAACTACAGCTAGCAAGTTTCAACCATCCATGTCATGAATTGTCATCCTCGCATCTTTTCATCCTCTAAGGGGGGCCGAAAAGAAGAAAAGAATCTATATAAAGGAAAAAAGAATGTCATTGAAGCTAAACAATAAAAAATCAAAGTGGAAAAATAAAATTCAAATGGATGCCAAAGAGAAATAAGGAAATTAATCCCTACAAACTCCATTAGTCAAAGAAACTATGGGGAAAATCCAAAAAGGGGTTTCCATCTATCAAAGACATCCACCAATGCAAAATAAAGATTCAAGATTGACATACAAAGTATATGAAAAAGTTGGTCCTAATTCAAAATTTCATATCTATCTTTCATTGCTCATCATCCCAACTTTCGAAAATCAAAGACTTGTTATCCAAACTATCAACTAATGCATTTACATCTCATATCTCTCATCACATTCGACCATCCATCTCAAAATTATGAATATCCAAATCTTTCATTGATCATGGCTTATCAGCAACACTTTATCATAAAGACTCTAAGGGAACTCTATCACGATGTAGATATCTAGATAAGGTTAACTCTCGTATCGAAAAAGACAAGAACATTCAGGGGTTACATACAAGCACATGTATCTTGGAAAAAAAAAATCTCCAAGTAGGATATTGTTGGCATATCTTGAAAATAGTACCATCTACATCAACACCACCAGGTGGTGTAGCATAAAACCTTCAAAAAAAATTATAATTACAAAATATATGAAAAAAAAGGAAAATAGTAAAGATAAATTTGTCCTCCAGTGAAAACAACTTCGGTGGCACTTTGGGTAGGTACCATGAAGAAAACCTAGAAAAAATGCATCATGTGTAGAATTGAGCATCTACATACACCATTCCAAGTGGAAGCATCTCATTCCCTTAATAATAAATCCAACATTGTGTCCATCTTATCCATAATAAATCTATAACCCATTCCACGTGGAAGCATCTCATTCCCTTAATAATAAATCCAATATTGTGTCCATCTTATCCATAATAAATCTATAAACCATCCCAATCCATTTCCATCCAAATCCAAAAATTATCTTGATCTTGACAAAGGTTTGAGATATACTTCAAACTTTCTCTTGGTAAAATCCTGACATGGTCATTGTCATTAATTTATTATATCCCTTGTCCCATAACCTAAATATAGCATTTTCCAAGAAACCACCAAAACATTTTATCCTAACACGAGATAATCCTTGGATTCCTTCACATATTTATCCATCCATCACCATGATTTATGCATCCATTCATAGTGTTCAATACATTGCTAGACACTAGGGGCAAGTACTTGCATATTTCTTCCAAATAAATATTGATCCACATCCTATATCTCACAATGTGATCTATTTATTGTGATCTAGGTATAAACATCAAAAACTCAAAAACATCCAAATGCATAAAAATCCAAAAACAATCATAAAAATCAAAATCTCAAAAACATCAAAATTTCAAAAACATTCACAAAATATCAAAATTAAAAAAAACCATTATTGGCCATAAAAGTATGAAGCCTATGCATATCCACATAGGAAAGGTCATCTCTAATGAGCCTCTAAGGCATAGGTATGTACCTTAGGTCTTGTTCTCTTGGTCCAAATATTTGAAAATACCAAAAATAAATTAGAAAAATTCAAAATTCCACAAACAACATCAAAACATTTCAAAAAGTAAAAAAAAATATATATATTTGAAAATAAAAAAATCATCCCATCTCATCTCACTTACATCTATAATAACCTTTCATCCATAATAAACTTATCATTACCCTCACATTTTGTGTTCAACAAACACAAATTAGTACAACAATTATCAAGACACAAAATTTCATGTAAAATAATGAGCCTTGATCATTATCAAATATGTTGGTTAATCATCATATCAACGTCCTATCAAACATTTAACAATAAACATCCAATGCATGTCTTAACAGATAGATCTTTCCTACAATAGACATCATTTCAGATCTCAACTAAAACAACTCTCTCTAGCAAGAGATATGATGACATTGAATTTTTTGTCATTTTGTATGTTTTCTTTGATTATCTCATTATCATATTCCAATGAAATCTCAAGGATATCTAAAAATTATTCAGAGAGAAAGGAATGGGGCATAGTCATTGCTTTCAGTTTTTGTGCTTGATGGATGTTCTTGTAATTTGACCTTGGCAAATACTTGCCTTATGTGTGTAAGGATAGTTTCAAGTACTACGATGGATAGGGCATATCAGGTTCTTCATACCCTTTATGTAATATTCTCCTTACTTTGATGGCTTCATTCTCTCACATAAAAAATAAGGTTTTCATATGTTAGGTATGAATAAGGATACTCTTATTTGTTTGAAAATTCAATCCATGCATTAGATACAATGTCACCATGGTTATTCATACCTTGGTGCATCATGTCTACTTGCTATATCAAAATAAGGATTTCTATGATGAAAATAAGCATAATCAAAATAAAAATAAAAATTATTTATCCTATATCATCACACATCCAATAAAATCATAGAATAATCATAGATTTATTGGTTTCTTGATCTACATCATCATTGATTATATTTTATCTCATCATTCTATTCCATTAGATAATTATGCATTATTATATTCTATCATACTAGCATTTCCATTCAAATTATCATGGAATACAACAAAAATATATGCATCCATCCTAAATCCATAAATCATCAGCATCATCTCATATCAATCATCCTATATAATCATCATAACTCATATAAAAATACAAAAATAAAACCATCTATATCATCATCCATATTATCCATCCTACATCCATAGATCATTAGCAATATTAATATCAAATCCTAAACATCATAATAAATTGATATCCATCATCACAACATCACATATCATGAAACATCTCGTAACACATGCATCCATAATCTTACATCACATGCATAATAAAGATCAATGAATAAAAACATCATATACAATGGTTGCATCAAAATCATCTCATCTCATATATATATATATATATATGAATTTCATGATACATATCAAATGTGTTTGATATACATCAAAATATACATGAGGCTATCCAAAATCGATGAATGTGTATTCATCATTAAATTTGTCTACATCAAACATATGGATACAAAAATATCTATATATATCATAAGCTATCCTAAACTCCCTTGATTCTGTCGATCAGGAGGAGGTTTCTTTGGTGGTGGCACCATCAACAATCATTGATTCCCCTATCCATCTGACTAACTCTATGATGGTTTTTTTATTAACTCACCCTCTAGTTTTCTAGGACCCATAGTGCTCCTGTGTGAATAATTAGGTTATTGCCTGTGTGCCAAAATGACCATGTGTACCTACAAAGTCATATAGTAAGTGGCCTCAATGATGTCTTACATATACTAAGAAAGAGGTATAACCTACCCCTATGCCTATGCAACAACCTCCAACTACTTCCTACCTAAAATATCCTAGGCTAGTTGTAGCTCTACCTACTATCATCGAGTAGTATCTACATCTCTCTTAGATTAAGCCTAATCTCGCTTAACTATAAACTGGTCTCACTCCTACCTGAAACCATCATGCTCCTAGAATGCCTATTCTCACTCAACCTAAAAATCATGCTCCTGGCATGCCTGGTTCCTCTCTGGTAAGGTATTCTAGAGCCTCTGATCAACCTAACTTGCTATAATGGGTGTCACCTACTACTATTGATGTCCATGTTCCCCTTGTTTCCCCTAACCTGATGGTGGACTTGGTGGTGATCCCTATCTTGGACCTTATGGTCCTTGATCCTACCCTTATTCCTCTGCTCTAGGAATCTCTACCTTAACCCTCTACCTTTGATATTGCTACTTTTCAGACTCCTCTCTATGTCTCTTTCACCTATCATCCCCCTGATTGAATCTCTAAACCTAAAATTTTTGTGTGTAGCAAACCAAGCATCATAATCCTCTATAGTACTTGGACCATTTACATAGACCTAGATTACTAGAGCTAGGTGGTCAAACTATGTTGTGGTTGTGTGAGTTGTTGCTCCTAGACATAACTTATCTTGATCTCTATGAGTCTATGCAAACACTACCATATAATCATCTAAGGAAACATCTCGTTTCTCATCGAGCTACCACCTAACCTTGTCTAGCAAATATCACTTCAATATATGTGTGGTACATCCTATGAGCCACCAAGTCTATCAAAAATAGGGGAGATGCTTACCATCATCATCTCAAGCCTCTACCTATAACCAAGGCCTCCAAGTGAACTTATTCATATCATTGATAACCCATCTCCAAAAGGGTAGCTCCCCCATGTGGTGGCATTTAAGCATGCCCTCATATCTAAAAATGAAGGGCTCTTCAATATCTTGATATAGATCATTGATAGGTCTGAGCACTTTGATGTGCTTCCATGCCAAAATAAGAAGTGTGGCACTCGCTGATAAACTAGCCCCCCTTGTACATGACTTTATGTATACCATGATAGAGGTGGGTAATAATATAAGGACCCAAAGAAATTACAACTCCCTCCTCAAACATCCTCTTCAATACCCTTCCTATCCAAGGCTGAATAGCCAAGAGTGTCTATCTAGCACAAGTGGCCCCATGATGAGTCCAACAAGCACAATAGTAACATCATCTACCACATAAATTTACTCCCTTAGGTCCACATGTCCCTCCATAAGCTAAATCTCATCATCCATCAGCACATCCTACTATACCTTGAATCCTCAAAAAACATGATAGACCACTTGCTCATTGTGAATCAGTACCCTCAAAATGTGCCACACATCATCAAGTGTGATAGTGGCCTCCCTAGTTAGAAAGTGGAAAGATGAATTCTTCAAGTGTCATCGCTCGACCACTACAGTGATGAGTGCTAAGTGTTCTTGAATCTCAGGCATTACATAATATGGAATAAACTGCATGCATGAAATAAATCAACCTCCATGGCTGAAAAGCTAGTCATCCTATCCAAAATCTATGGCCTTTGCTCCTGAGAGGTAAGAGGGTCTAGGATATCCTGCAAGAATAATGCTCATGAAATCAATTTTTCCAAAAAATTGCAAAAAATCTAAGTCAAAATTCCTAAGAGAACAAAAGTGAGCCTTTTTGCAAAGGTGTCACACTCACTTTCAAAGGCATCATGATTTTGAAAAAGAGTGCCACTATTAGGAAAAACAAAAGAATTACCTTTTCACAAAGGCATCGCACCTAGATAAGAAAAAGCACTAAGTTTTAACAAAGGCATTGTAATATTCTAAAATCCCAACACCTATGTAGAGCCCCAACACCTTTGACAAAGGCATCGTGTCGGGTTACAAAGGTGCACCATTGAGTTGCAAAAGTGTCACACTAAACTATGACACCTTTGTTTACCTAAATTCTATCATATTTTTAGCTATTTCAAAATGTGTGATAGAATAAATTAAATTGGTACATATTGGGCTACATATTAGGCTACATATGCTATCTGGTCTTTGGGATTGACAAACTCAATCAGCTTGGTGTAGGTCTCAAACAATGTGCACCATTGTGTAAGGGTCTCCATAAGAAATAAAAGCTAGAATCTCACAAGGATCTCTAGAACTCTCAAATTAAAGTGTACAAATGAGGTTGAAACTCACCCAAATAAGCATATATGCCTAAACCTAGGGTTTACCCTACAACTCGTTTTTCTAGCCTAGTCCATCAGTCCTTATCTGTATCCTTTATTCAACAACCCTAATCCTATCATCATGTCATGATATCAACCCAAAAATTATTTTTTCTACCCAATCTCTCGAGGGGGAAGCATACCATCATTCCTTCATCTATTGGGGCACATTGGGGCATGAGGTAAAATTAGAGAATGTTCAAAAACAATCATAGCAACATCAAATCTTTGAAACAATGCAACAAGTACATTGCTTCAAAGAGGGGAAAAATGTAGACACCTAAAAAATTCCTAAGCATATTACAATCTTTATTTCATTACTAACATCATTTTCCTCATCATCACCCTAATTCCTCCATTTAATTAAATAATATCCAATTATTTATTTAAATTCACTTTATTCTCCTATTAATCAAAAAATTAAGGCTATTTGATTAATTCAACATTTTCACACTAATAATCCCTCTTGATTATTTAATTGAAATTATTAATTCCTCTCATTCTCACAATTAAATTATTTTTATGATTGTTTAATTGGCTAATTTTCCTCCAATCCTCCAACTTTCACAAAGAATATTCTCAATTCAAATTCTTCCCTCCAATCTAAAATATCTCCAACCTCTTCTCCATGAAATAAGGGATATTTTGGGGCTCTCATGGATTATGAACCATTGATTCTCCTTGATCCTCATCAATATCCTTGTACTTCTCACATCCATTGATTACCATTTTCAATCCTGACCATCGATCAGAATTCCTAAAATCTATGAAACCACCCCTTTCAAATGTGAAAGGGATTCATAGTTCATAGCATCCTTACTCTCTTGAATTCTTGAGCCAATCTTAAGAAATTTGAGAACCTTTTATGAATCATCCCTCTTCAACCAAGCTTTTGCAACACATATTATGTACAATTTGAGAAATCCACATTATAAATATGCATCAATCCACAATGGAATTGAAGGTTTACACTTTCAATTTGGTTATTTGCTTTGATTTTAGTTTAATTCTTTAGATTAATCAATTTGAATCTTGTGAAAATAAATTTCATTGAGTATAGCCTTTTATTATCTTAATTTTGTAGCTTCTTAATATTTTTAGGATCTAATTGCTTCAATTATGTTGTTATTTGATCATTCATACTAACCATAGGACAGCCACCCTTAGCACAAAAGATCTTTGAAAGTGGGTTTGCACATACTACTAGATTTCTTGTGATAATCCAATGTCTTGATTTGGTGTTAGAACATAGTAAAGGATATAATCCTAATTCTAGAGAGATAAAAACTATTGATGACAATTTGGTAGCTAGGTTAGATGGTGTCTCCATCAAGATCGTCTTCAAGTTTCCTATTAGAGATCAGTTTTCTTTCATCGATAGAGAGATCACTCATTAGTACTTCAGTGAACATAAAATCAATGTCTTAACACCATAGTGAGAATATTGTTATTGGTACCCAGAGGAGGTAATTCTAAGCTTCCAAAATCTCTCTATAGGTCTCTCTTCATTGATGATGTTTCTAATTTGATAGTTCTTCCTCCACTAGTGGGAAATATAAAATTAATCGAGTTTGAAAAATTGATGTAACTTTTCATCATGATCATAAGTGCATGCAATCAATTGATTTATTGGGGTGGTATTATTAGTCATAATTTTCACAACAAAATGACTAAATTTGAGTCAAAGCAATATTTTCACATGTCTTCTTATTTTTATATGCAATTTCAAGTATGAAAAATTGGCCATGACTCGGTACTAAAGGACTATTTAATAATACAACGTAGATCTATAACTATTATACACAGCTGTAGTTGGATAATAGTTACAAAAACTTGTGAAGAGTGAATGATCATTTTATAGTGCTAATAGTAAGAGAGATCCAAGGAAACATTGCACTATGAATATCTTTAGATCAAATAGTATGGGATTTATTTCATAAAGTTTCATAAGCTCACCTATTTGTGGATTGGAGGATTTGAGGGATACCCATACAAATTTCCTAGGTAGTTAGATGATAAAATCATCTTGATAGAGCTCTATAGAAATCTCAATGTGGTAAAAAACAAATGCAGAGACAAAAAGAAGAATGGGATTCCTTTTCCTACTGGTCTCAATCATTAAAATTGTAAATCTTCTTCTAATGCTTAAAATATTGAGAGATATTGGTAAAGATCAGTATATTCTTCTATAACATGAGGTTCTCATTTGATAGTAAAGGATATGTTAGAAATAACTTGAATTTGGGTTTAGGGTATGATCATTTTCCAAATATTGAAGATTTAAGAGGAGATTTTGATGATGACTATGAATTTTGGAGGAGAGATTGTATGAGGTTAACACTAAAATGAATCAAGGACTTAAAACTTGATTGGTATGTGGGTGAGATCAGTGATGATGAATTAGATTTAATTGGTCATTTTTATTTTAAAATATCCATTATCAACCCTTACTACCTATTAATTGGGAAAACAAAGAAATAAAGAAAATCAGTGAGAGAACTATCTATGTTCTCAAAATATCAAAAGATTAAATTAGAAATAAAATGATCGAGATAACATCCACTAAGCCACCAAGAAAAGGAGATCCTTCAAGAAAGAATAATGAGAGTAAACAAGGTACTTATTCAATCCATTCTCAAGTTTTCACCCTAACTTCCAAATCTCAATGAGATAGTCAAGGAGGAGGTGATGATGAGGATTCATCCAAAAATAATAGTTTCAAGAACATGTGCAGAGATGATCTGAAGGTGAAGAAGAAAAGATCCAAAATAAAGGAAAGGTCATTACAACCCATTTAATTAGAAGAAAAATAAAAGGATTCAATAGAATTTAGGAATAAAATTGAGGTTGATGAGTAGATCCCAACCATCTCTCCTTTCATTCTCATTTTATCTCCTACACATAAATTTCTTGATCCCTCTCTTGTTATAGAACCTCCACCCTCGATAGATATAAGTGCATCTCTAGAGGATATTTTTGAGCCATCTATTCTTCCATCATTTGTGGCATCTCATCCACCAAATACTGATATTCAAGATTCCTCATAGGGTTATATATCTTCTTGGTTAGAAAAAAAATTTCTAAGGAAAAGGAAAATTGTTGAATTGGTTATTCCTAAATTTTATTCAATCACTAGTTTGTTCCAGAAGTTAGAAAGGTCAAAGAAGATAAATGTTTCCTCTAGATATACAGTTGATTATAAATTAGGGGACATGTATATTAAATTTTCTTAGCCTATTTCAAATTAAAATGTCAATGAAGATACTAAGTTTTATTTTGATATTACCAAGGTTGATTTAGGTCCTTCAACTCATGAGGCTTCCATTCATAGTTCTTTAGATGTTAGTTGCCAGATCAGTGTAGTGAACAAAAAAGGAAAAATATACAAAAGACCAGTTAAAATAATAAGTGAAAACTTTAACTTCATATCTCAAATCTATTGTAGACATTCCTACTTTACCTATACATGCAATCCATTATTTTGCAGCTCTTGTTCTTGAGGTAAATATTGAGAAAGGAGTCATAGAAAGTATTCATAAGCATCAATCATATAGAAATGTGATAGAAAAATTATTTGAACATATCAAATTAGATGTATCAAATCTCATTAGAAAAACAAAGTATATTTATGATGAAGCAGAAGTCGGGAAAAAATAAATAAATAAATAACTGATGAGTATCAAGAGAGAAGAATCAATTTGGCAAGGAATTTTGAAATACCTTAAGGAAATGATAAAATAAACCCCTAATGTCTTAGTTTCCCAAAAGAACTTTTCAACAGTAGAAGAGAACCAATTTGATTCTTGGATTTAGAGTGTAGAATGGAAACTAGTAATTACCAGTCAGGTTTCAACAGAACAATGAAAGATATTAGCGATTTGTAAACAAGTGAAGACTAAGGTTCAAAATAATTTTATTTCAATCAGCCCAAACACATTGACAAATTGTGAAGTTATAATTCTCAAGAATAATTTAGAAGATGTTATTGATAGAGAATTGTTTAACAGGAAAGCATTCAACATAAAATAAATCATTCAACACAGAAGCAAGAATTCAAGGTAGTATTTTGAAACAGATTTGGAATAGACACCTTACCCCAAAAATCAACTTCTTTTGGTGGACTACAGGCCATAATAAATTCTCACCTAGGATAACTTAAGGAAAATGGGATTTCAAATCCCTAATAGATGTATGCTTTGCAAGAATGATGAGGAGTTTGTTCCTCACCTATTACTCCATTGTCCCTTTGCTACTAAGGTCTGAACTCCATCTCTACAAAAACTTGGGGCCTCTTATACCATGAATGAGAACATCAAAATCTTTGTGGAGAATTGGATCAGTCCCTATTCTCATCCTTTACCCAAAGATATTTTTCAATGGGTTACTCCCTTTACCTATTGGTGCTTATGGAAGGAAAGGAACAATAGGATTTTTTGCAATATAGAAAAGAGCCCTAAAGAGGTCTTTAATGTTTGTCTCAGTCTTCTCAATGAAAACATATTGCTTTATGATTAGAAAACTCTAAGCAAACCACCTTGTGCTTTAGATTTCAATATTGCTAGTTATTGTAATCGACCTTTGAACCTCAATTCTTTTGATAACTTTAAAGCTTTATCTAGGTTGAATACAAAATGGAGGCCTCCCCACATGGTTGGAACAAGCTCAACTTTTATGGAGCTATGAAAGGAAGTCCAGGCCTTGCTAGAATTGGTGGTATCATCAGAGATCCCAGAGGAAGAGTCTTAATTCTTTATGCCAGAGGAATAGGGGTACAATCTTCTATGGCAATGGAAGAAAGGGCTTTGCTTAGTGGGGTCAAATTTTCTCTCTATTGAAATAAATTTTTTGCATGTTGAGGGTGACTCTAATATTTGATTGATGCTATCACAAATAAATCTTTTAAGGTTGGATAGTTAACAATATTTAAGTTTATATTCAACACATTCTCAGTAAATTTGAAAGAAAAAAACTTCAACACATTTTCAGAGAAGGCAATAAGGTGGTCGACTCTTTGGCCAATGTTGGGTCTACTTGGAGCACTACCGGGTGTTGGAGAAATTTGGATGCTCTTCCCACTATTGTGTAATAATTTATCCTTGAATGATCAAACAAACTATATCACTAATGATGAATTCTGACATCTCCTCTTTTGGCTTGATTATATTTCTTGTTATGAATAGTCTTGGTAAGATGAGGTGGAATAATATTGATGCGTTGGGCACAAATTTATGGATGATTACGATTAGATTTGACATGTACCTTCTAACTAGTTGGGTTAACACTTGGGACAATAAGGCAACGAGCTTCTTACATGAGGCTTCATACCTTTACATTAATGATTCTTTGATAAATTGGAGTTGGTGGACTATTGTTATGATATTCCACCCTTTTAAACTAATATTTCATTATGACACCATAATTATGGCATATGTGTTGACAATTGCTAAATCCCTTACCTCAATGTACCTTACCAACCTCCAATCTTTCTCCACCAGCCTTGGTCCCTTGAAAAAGACCATTCTTGCATGGGATGATCTTATCATCTTAACTTGGTTTGGTACTTTGTGGAGGTGTTTAAACTAAGTTAGAAATTAAAAACAAAATCTAAATGCAACAAAGAAAACACAAACAACACCTTAATGATTAGGCCTAGTTGAATCTAAGTAAACAACAACAAAACAACATGAAAATGATATACCTTTTTTCTTGCTTAAATTGTTTAAGTGGTTGGCCCTTGAAGATTATTTTGATGTATACTCCTTGATGACAATATGCTTGCAATAATGGAGGTGGTTGAATGATGTAAGATGGTAGGTGAGATACTAGATGGATAATATGGCTTGAATGGAAGAAGGCAAGAATGAAAAATGGCTTGAGTGACTTGAATGCTTGAATGATTAAATGAAAAATGGCTTTGAATGCAATAATCTCCAAACTCTAACCTCTTTAACTTGAGGCCAAGGCTCTCCATTTAAAGAAAAATGGACGCTTGAGATTGAGCCACCATGGACAAGATGAAGGGCTATGGTGAGTTGAAGAATCACAAGCCCTCACATCTTTCCATGTGGAGGGTGAGATGGAAGAAGGACAAGTGACATGGAAAAGGCCATGTGGTCCCAAGGTACTTGAAGGTACCTTGGGATTGAAGAGGATTTCCCCAAAAAGGAATTCCTTGTCCCCATATGGGACTAAAAGTGACAAGTGAGGACTTTTAGAAAGTCCACCCTTGTCACCATGGGGAATGGAGAAGTCGTTGGAGAAATAAAAGTGAATTTTTAATTCACATGCTTGGGAGAATCCAATGGATAAGACAAGGTCCTCCTAAAGGAGGTCCTTGTCCCTTGTTCTTGATGTGACCTATGAGAGGTCATGGGGAAGGGGAATGCATGGGAGGAATAAAAGAAATTTAAAATTCCATTGGAAAGGACATAGGGAAGAGGTCAATAATTGATAAGGTAAGTACCTTGAAAGGTTGACCTAAGGTGATGCTAGAAAAGGTAAGTGATTAGTATTAAGGTTGTGCAAACAGGTGATTAGGAAAATTAATGAATATTAGAGGCAAGTAGCTAAATATGGAGGATGTGACATTAATCTTGATTAAGGATATGCACATCTTAATCAAGGATTAATTAGATTAATCCATATTAGTGAAAAGGTTATGGAGGATGGGACAAGGAGAGAGTAAGAATGGATTTAAAATTGAAGAGGGATGATTGACTAAATTAAATAAATCGATGCATTTATTTAATTTAGAGAGGAAATGGTAAAGGATAAAGTATTTAATTAAATATTTTTGGAAACCTTAGGGAACGAGATAATATTAATTAAATATGTCATTTAATTAATATAGATAAGTTAGATGAATAAATGATAGAATTTTGACCATATGGGAGTGGTTAAATTTGGGTGTCTACATTTTTCCCCTCTTTGAAATATTGTTAGAATAACAGTGTTTCAAAGAAAAATAAAATGTAGATGACTCTATAGAGGAAGTGACTAGGAAAATGATGCCCCAACATGGGAGAGGTTGTGTGATCTTCCCAAATAAAGGGGAGTGAAGGGAGATGCCCCAATATCGTGAGAAAATGACCAAGAAGGAGGTATACATGAACGTGGTAAAGTATGCCCCCTCGAGAGGGCAGTTGGAGAAGAAAAAGGGGCCCCGAGAAACTTCTCAATAGGAAGAAATGGAAGGTACTGATGGACAGAGATCAAAAAACCATGAAGATTGGATTTTGAACAGAGTCAAACGGACACACAAGGTGTGAATGGTGGCCCCAAAAAGTTGGATGATTAATTGAACGAGAAAAAGTTAAATAAAAGGAAAAAATACCTTTTATTTAAAAAAGGGGAAAAGGGGGGAAAGTTATAAATAGTAATTTTATAATTACTATTCCTCATTTGCACAGCTAGCAGTTGAGAGAGAGAAGAAGAGAGGAGAGGAAAAGGATGAGGAGAGAATATTTCAGAGGACTACAATGATGATATCATCCACCGAGGTGACGAGGTGCGGAGCTTCTACCAAGAGTGTGTGGTCCCACGCCAAGTTAGGCCCAAAACCCTCTTTGTCATTTCTAGCATTTTGTGATGTATTTTTAAGTTTTAATGCTAGTTGAAAACATGGGTTTTGGGATAGGAATAGATTAGAAAAATGGGTAGAGGACACAAATTAGTTTATCCCACTGAGTACAAAGAAACACCAACTAGAGGTGTGGGAGAAAAGGGGATGAAAAAAAACACAGTAGATGGAGAAGGAAATCGTGTTCAGCCCCTACATAGGGTCGGTCGTGCCCGAAGGGGGCATCCCCACCCACGGTCCGACAGCTACACCCCGGCGGGGGTGGTCCCACCCCATGGGGCGGTGGCACCCCCTCGGGGCGTGATCGTGCCCCAAGGGGTGGCCCCACCCAAGGGTCGGCCATGCCTTGAGGGGTAGCCCCGCCTTGAAGGGCGGCGGTGCCGCCAAGGGGCAGTCGTGCCCGAAAAGAAGGGGGGACACCAAGGGAAAAAAATAAGGGCTAGAAATAAAGTCAAGAAAGAGCAAAGGGATGAGGAGAAAAATATTTTAAAGGATACAACTTATGAACGTTTTCAAGAGAAAGAGTGTTAGTGTGAAAAGAAGTCGGGGTCGAGAAAATGAATGAAGGCAAAGAGTTGGTGACTGACAGGTTGTGTGATGTGGTTACAGTAGTTTGACAGCTTGCAGATGCAAGAAAGGAGGTTCGAAGTGTTGGAGGCAATGCGATGGGTGATGAATAGCGTAGATCATTAGGCTTTGTCCCAGGTGGGGTTGTTGCACATGTTGGGGTATCCTTCTATCAAAGTGCATCATGTGATGATAATAGCCCTAATCAAGCACTGGGATTCAGCGACTTCTACTTTCCATCTCTCAACAGGGGAGATGACAGTGATGTTGGAGGATGTTTGGCAGATATTGAGGGTTCCCATATCAAGTCACCTAGTGAGTGCTATGAGATTAGAGGAGGAGGCATTGGATCAGACCATAAGGGTCATGTTTGGGTGAGAGGACCTACTCATGCAAAAGAAGGGCCTAGACGTGGATAGATGTTTGAGTGTGAGAGTACGACCGCTGTCATTGTACCTATGTGGATTGATTAGCGGGATACTGATATCGAATAGGAGTGGTTGTTCTGCAACCTTAGCTATATGGAGGTGATCTAACACATTGTCGATGGGAGGGAGGGGGAGTTTGCATGAGGTACATACATCCTTGTGCAATTATACAGGGATATGCATGTGATATACTATCGAGGGGGGCTCAGCATGTACCATGTGACATTTTTTTAGGTGTGGGTGTGGGATAATATCAATGTATCCATGCCAAATGTAGTTAGAGTGGGATAGGAGGATACAACAATGCCAGTGGCGTATTGGTATAGGGCAGAGTATGACAAGGTGTTTAGGTATCAGGGCTGCAGGGATTTAGATGGATGGAGGAGGAGGAGGAGATAGTGTGGAGGTCGTATATTACATGGTGCTTCACTAAGTGGAAGGAGGATGAGGTGAGACATAGGAGACACTTCATGACCTGATGTTATATAGTCGGGAAGGAGCCTCAGATAGTGGATTCACATAGGCCAGACTGAGTGACGAGGTAGTTTGGGTTGATACAGGATATTTCCGGTGTAGCAGAGAGGTTTAGATGAATTTCACGGGAGCGACCATGGGGGGAGTCGATTCCACTAGAGTTTCTGAGGGAGCATTGGGATACACTGGAGCATGTTTTAGTGACCTATCCAGGGAGGACTAGAGGATTAGTGGATGCAGGGATGATAGTTAGATATGTTGCTTGGTTTGTACAACACTGACCCATACAGATTACATCAGAGCAGCCAATCAGAGGGGCACTGGGATTTGGACCAGAGGATGAGGTCAAATTGGTAGGATAGGGGAGAGGGAGAGGGAGAGGGAGAGGACAGCTGAGGAGAGAGGTTGGGGTAGGCAGGGCAAGAGGACAACAGAGGAGAGGGATAGGGGCAACCATAGCAAGCGGAGAGAGCCAGAGGCACGCAAAGGAGGAGGACAATGGAGGAGAGTACCAGAGGCACCTAGAGCAGTAGAGTAGCAGGAGGGAGAGAAAAGGGAGGATGAGGCAAGAGGGAAATGGAGGGTAGGTAGGAGGAGGAGGAGACAAAGGGCATGGGTCGAGCCCAAGGAGGAGAGACATGAGGCAGAGGCGATGGACATATGAGATGAGGGAGGAGCATAGGAGATGGATATGGATGTACATGATATTCATCCATTGGCCATGATGTCGCTGATAGTAGAGGATTCATCTATATGGTTGAGAGGAGCTGAGGTGAGGTTGCATATTATTGAGCAGAGACTGTGAGACTCAGAGGCAGTGAGGAGTATATTGGAGGTGGAGGTGATCATGTTGCAAGCCCAGATAGTAAAGAGTGATAGAGATTTTCGAGTGATGGTTGATGCGGTGTCGCGTCATGAGGTAGATATGCAGAGGGAGGGAGAGAGGTAGCAAGCTTAGATAGATGAGCTACGAGTAGAGGTGAATGAGTTATGGGCAAAGGTGACTCATTTGGAGGGAGATATATTGAGGGAGCATGAGGCAGGGGAGGTAGCGAGATGGGAGAGAGATAGACTAGAGGTGATGGTCATGAAACTGTAGGCAAGGGGTCAGCGAGAGTCTAGAGGATCAACAAAGCAAATATCGGTAGAGAGACTGGTGGAGGCAAAGAGGGATATGGAGGACCTAAGGAGGTAGGTAGAGGGATTGTTGAGAGAGAGGAGGGAGTTGAGATAGGAGCAAGATGAGTTTCATGATAGATTTGAGGTGGTAGAGGAGATAGTGGGAGATATGGGATTGATGCAAGAGAGGGAGGAGACCATGAGGACTCGGGTTCGGGAGATGGAGATAAAGAGGGATGCCTTATAGAGATAGATGCATGTCCTACAAGAGGAGAGGAACATAGCAATGGCACAGATATAGGATATGCAGAGAGATGCAGCATAAAGGGCAGGTAGAGGTATCACAAGTTGGTGAGATAGGGGCAAAGGTGCAGGCACTTTAGGCATAGGTATAGGCTATGCAAGAGGAGAGGGACATAGCCATGGATTAGGTGTCACAAATGGGAGTGGAGATCGAGCAGCTACGATTAGCATGGGGTGCATGGGCATAGGAGAGGAGATCCATTTGTGTATTTTGGGACAGGTATAGGGCAGACCAAGATGTAGCCAGCCAACAGGTGGGATATCAGGAGGAGTATAAGATAGAGGCGAGCTACTATATCTTTGCCTATTACTCGGTAGTGCTAGATCCAGCACAGTGAGTACCCCTTATGTTTGAGCGGTGCCACAAATGCCAGTGCCATCTCAGTCAGCAAGGACGCATACCCAAGGATATAGCAACATGAGAGAGACACCTCCACATAGAGGGCCAGTGTCGAAGTCACCACAGAGGTCAGATGCAAGTAGCTCATGATTTAGAGGATTAGAGGGACAGGACCTCGATTATTGATAGGTACAGGATGGGATTCAGTAAGGAGTAGCAGAGATCAAAGCTGAGCCAGAGCTCTATACTCGTATTTTATGTGATGACATATGTGATGGATATGTATTGTGATATATATGATGGACATTGTATTTTTTTTATTTTTGATATGATATGTGAGAGACTTTATTGACACTACATGATGTGTATGTGATGGATGATTTATTTATGCAGATGTGTATGTTTATGGTTTTATTGTGGATGGTTATTATGATGCGATGTATGGATATGCCTAGAATGATTTATGTGTATGCGTATATGGATTTATGATTATGATATGTAGAATGCCTAATGTTTATGATGCAAGGTAGGATGAATGGTTTATTAATTGTTTCTATGTTATGAGATGATGACTAACACCTATGATGTAGGATGTGATGGATGATTTATGATTGTTCCTATGTGGATGATATGATGTCTAACACCTATGATGCAGGATGTGATGGATGATTTATGATTTTATACGCTATGGATGTGGAAATGTATGATTTATGATTTATGATGTATGTGTGATGTAGGTGATAATATATGAGAAATGATACACACTAAGATGAACATGCTAATGAATGAAATGAATTTTAAGATGTATATAATAATAAATTAAAATTAATCTAAACAACTTAAAAATGATTATGATATGATAATGCATATGGAATAAAGTGCAAGTTAGGGATCCTAAAATAGGGGATGAAAATGCGACTAAATGCAATGTGATCATGAATGTGAATAAGGGCCTACATAATGATGGAAGCACATGAGGTGATGGGTGTGCAACTACACCTATCGAGAACCATAGGAGTCCTGAGAAGAGAGGAAAATGGAGGGAATCAATGTTTGCACAACCAAAATCCTAAGTCAGGGGTTGGAATAAAAAGGGATGGAGGGTACATGAATGCAATGGAGGAGAAAATAAAATGCAATCCTAATGCAATTTTCCATCTTCGGAGCATTTATTTTTGCTATAACATAAGACACTAGGTACCATGGTATGTGGACCAAGGTGAATTAGTGTCTAATGCATAAACAAACACAGCAAACAAGAAGGTTATCCCAACACCCCAAAGTCAGGATGACTTTGGTCGGGCCAAGTATTGGGATAACCACAAGCAAAGAAGGATGCCCAGTGTAACACAAGACCTTAGGATCCTTGGTGGGTACTACGTGAGACAATTAGGAAAACATCAAACAAAAATAAAAATCAAGATATGCCCCTATGTAAACTAGTCAAAATACACCATAATATGACAGATCATGGCGGTCTTAACAAGTGATGATAGGGAGCTCAAATGATAAATAGAAGCCAAAAGCATCAAAATATTACAATCAATTTTGAAACATCCTTTTCCATAGGATCGAGAGGATGGATCGGGTTGATAAGGTCTATTAGGAAGGATACCTCCTGTTGAGACCAAAGATGGATACTAAACTAAAAGATCGATAATGACAGGATATTCAAAAATCAATTAAATCTCATGGCACAAATGGATTTCATTTGTGAAGCACCAACTAGATAAGGACATACTTGGAAATACAACACAATACATAGGACTGACACACCCTAAAGACCTAGGGGCTCAAGGGTTGATCAAAGATCAACCTTTCCTACGTGAAAGTGCAGAGCCCTCATAGTTCAGAAAAGACCATGGATAAAAATGGAAAGAGGACAATGAGGACAGATGATGGGGGACAATAACCAGATAGACCGACAATAAAATAAAATAAAATAAAATCCTTGGGGGTGGATCAAATGATCGACCTTGCCTACATGCAAGCGCAAGGGCAACGTAGTTCGAAAAGGATGAAAGACCAATGATGGATAAGAGAGAAAAGAGGATAATGGGGATAGATGATGAAGAACAAAATGCCTCGGGGGTGGATCAAATGATCAGCCTTGCCTACATTAAAGTGCAAGGGCAACGTAGTTCAACAAAGATAGGAGAGACAAGAAACATCCCTGGGGGTGGATCGAGTGATTGGCCTTGCCTATGTGAAAGTGCAAGGACAACTTAGTTTGCCAAAAGACAATGGATAAAGCGGAAAGAGGATAAATGGGAACCATGATAAAGACAGATGGAAAAATTCCTCGGGGGCGGATCAAAAGATCAACCTTTCCTACATGAAAGCACAAGGGCAACGTAGTTCAAAAAGGACAAGACAGACAGGAAAGGACAACAAACAAGACAAAACAGCCCGAAGGGTGGATCAAGTGATCGGCCTTGCCTAAGTGAAAGCACAGGGGAAATGTAGTTCACCAAGGACAAGATGTGATCTAGATGGAGACTGACATGATGAAAGGACCTAGATGGAGACGATCAAAATGATAAGGTGACACAAGCTTAGATTAGGATAAAATCTCAGGATGACATAGCAGATGAATTTCATCCAGTGCTGAACCAAAATATACCAAGCGGCCAGATGATGCAAGCCAATGGAAGGATACCCCAGTTGACCTAAGTATAGAACCTTTTCAGGTGCATGATATTGATGGGTTCTTCCAAGGGCTCTCCTTCAGGTGTAGACAACCTATATGCTTTGGAAACATATTTTGTTGTTATGACATAAGGGCCCGACCAATTTGCCTTGAATTTTCCCTTCTTTTCCCAATCTTGCTGGGTGCATTGATTCTCTTTAAGAACTAAGTCACCAACATTAAATTGATGAGGGTGGACCTTCTTATTGTAGCTTCTTTTCAGACAATTCTAATACGCCTACAGATGGTCATATGCTTTTATCCATCTTTCATCAAGAAGTTCAAGCTGACTGAGCTTGCAACCCAGTTATCTTCATCGTTGATAAGATTCTTCAAAGAGATTCTTAGTGATGGGAGTTCCACGTCAATTAGCAAGATTGCATCAGCACCATAGATGAGAGAATATAGGGTGGCACTGATAGTTGTACAGATGGAGGTGCAGTAAGCCCAAAGGGTGGGATGGATATGGAGGTGCCAATCACGACCAGTGTTGTTGACCACCTTTTTGAGGATCCTGATTAGAGTTATGTTTGTGGCTCTGATTTGTGTGAGTGGGATTGCTTCCACCCACTTAGTAAAATACTTAGTTGTGGTGATGATAAAGGTATGACCATCAGAGGATGGGGGATAAATCTTGTTGATGAGGTTGAAGCCCCACTGAGAAAAGGGAAATGGTGCTATTAGAGGTTGAAGATCTTACGGCGAGGCATGTATGAGATCTACATGTTGTTGGTAGGGTAGGAATTTTTTCACAAAATAACAAGAATCCTTTTCCAATGTAGGCCAATAGTAACCAACCCTGAGAATTTTTTTGGCTAATGTCATATCATTGGAATGGGCCCCACATACACCACTATGTACTTATGTCAATACAGTGTGGGCCTCAGTCTCATTTAAACACCGGAGGAGGGTTCCATCATATCCATGTTGATAAAGTGTATCACCTACAATGATCCAACGAGATGTGCATTGGATAAAGGATTTCCATTGATTGCATATCAAATCTAGGGGTAGGATGTTATCATGCAAGTAGGTGTAGATGTCTTGGTACCACGGTGATGTAGGACCTACAATATCGCACACCATCTCACTTTCAGGGATATCATATCTTGGGATTAACAATTGCTCTATGAGGAACTCACATTCAATTTGATCTTTAGGCATGTCAAGGAGAGAACCAATGGTATCCATGGCGTGAGGGTGATCCCACAATAGTGGTTTACAATTTTTGGCCAAACTGGACACTACAATTATTATTTTTAACTAAATCTTCATATTCGGGAACCTATAGTGGCTAAACCGTGAGGAATTTGAAGATGATGCAAACTAGAGTCTCATAAAATTTTGTCTTTAGATTCTTAAAATATTTTTTTCAAAAATTTTGGAATTAGATTGCACTTTTTTTTCCATCTCCCACGAAAATTGGTTTTTTTCAGAAAACAGCACTTTTAAAAAGTGACGCTCACCATATACAACATAACTTTTTTTGTATGAAGGATAAAATTCTGATTTTTTCGAATTTAGATTTTTAACTACGATATCTAGCACTTTCATTTGGTCTCATAGTTTTTTATTGAATATTTTTTCCTTAAAAAAGTTTCAAAGTCAAACCAATTGCAATTCAGACATAGGCGGACTGTATACAACATAACTTTTTTTGTACGAATCGAAATTCAATTTTTATTTTTTTAATGGATCAAGGACATCAATACCCAGCCTCAATGTATTTTGAAAATTTTTATTTTGATAATCTGCTATTTTTCCACATGTGCAAAACAAAGAACTTGATTTTTGGTGAAAAACCTATGTTTAATAAAACTAAAAAAACACATACATAATAAAACCAAAACATATTAAAATGTAATTGGTTGGATAGCTCATTCTGAGGACTACCATCTTCCATTTAGGTTTGTGAAGTATCCTCCATTTTCATCCTCAACCCGAGCTTTGAAGGGAAAAAATCTGCTAAAATTTGGTGGAAGAGGGGGAGAAGGGCAAAAAAGGGGGGTTCGAGCAAACCCCCTTCGAACGAACCCCCCTTCGCTCGAAAGGGTGAAGGGAGGTTCATTCGAAGGGGGGTTCGGTCGAACCCCCCTTTTTTTTAATTTTCCATTTGTTTCTATGAAGAAACATGACATCATAGGGGTCGAGTGAACCCACCATGTAAAAGGGGGTTCACTCAAACTAGGGGTTCGACCGAACCCCTCTTTTGGGTTCATGCGAACCCCCTAGTTCGAACGAACCCTTTAAAATATCAAATTTCGAATGTGCAAGAATTTTTACAAATTTCCTTCCTCGTCAAAATTGTACACCACTATTATAGGTTTACCCGTGAGCTACTTTGTTCTATACTTTGGGGATCTGATCAAATTGGATGGAGGCGAAGTACTTTTTGAATTCATCTACCATGCGTTTGTATGGTAACATCTTATCATCTTTTGTTAGAAACTCATCATTGACCTACTTGATAACCTATTTGGGAATCACCAAAAACTTGCAAGTGAGTGATACACCATTGGACTGCAATCCTAAGACTAGTGAGAGGAGTTTCATATTCATCTATGTTGTTGGTATAGGGAAAGGCCAATCTAAAGGACTTCAATATGTAATCACCTTGGGGGGTGACAAGAAATACTTTTGTCCCCGATCCATTGTTTGTGTGTGATCCATCAAAATATAGTGTCCATGTGGTGACTTCTAATATTGTAAAGATCCCTTCATCAAGAAACTCTGTTTCTAAAGGATAAGCATCTACTAGTGGAGCATCTGCTAGTTGATCTGCAATTACTTGTCCTTTGATTGCTTTACAATCCACATACTCTATGTCAAATTCGCTTAGCAACATGACCCACTTAGCCATGCGACTAGTCAGTGTTGTTCTAGATAGCAAATATTTAAGTGCATCAACCTTAGATATTAGTTTGACAAGATGGCTAAGCATATAGTGTCGAAGTTTCTACGAGCTGAAGACCACGGCTAGGAAAGCCTTCTCCATTGGTGAATAATTCATTTCATATCCTACTAAGGTCCAGCTGATGTAGTATATTTCTCTTTCCTTGGATGATCCATCATGTTGTGCTAGCAATTCCCCCAGTGTCATGGAAGTAGCTGAGATATAAAGTAGAAGTAGTTTTCCCATAATAGGTGCCATCAAGATAGGCAGGGGAGCTAAATAATATTTAATTTGATCGAAACCAAGTTGACATTGTTGGTTCCATTTAAAGGTAGTATCCTTCTTTAGGAGATGTTGGAACAACTGACACTTGTTGGCTAGTTGAGCAATGAACCTTCGGATGGGTTGGAGCTTACCCTGTAGACTTCTTAACTGTTTCAGATTGCATGATGGAGGCATTTCTATGATTTACTTGACCTTAGCAAGATCGACCTCTATTTCTCTATGGGAGACAATGAATCCCAATATTTTTCTAGATGTAACACCGAAGACACATTTCTTCGGATTGAGGCGTAACTTGTACTATTCCAAATGTTCAAAGATCTTCTTGAGGACTGTCGGGTGTTCTTCCCTTGTTCTTGATTTTCATAATAGGTCATCAACATAATCTTCCATTATGATGTGGATGAGGTCATAGAAGATTACTTTCATAGCACGTTGATATGTTGCCCCCATATTTTTTAGGCCGAAAGGCATGAAATTATAACAAAATGTACCCCAAGGAGTAGTGAAGGCAGTCTTATATTGGTCCTCAGGTGTGATTTTGATCTGATTGTATCCAGAGAAGCCATCTATGAGGGAAAGCATCTCATACTAACATGTCAATATTTGGTAAAGGAAAATCATCCTTGGGACAAGCTTTGTTAAGGTCTCATAAATCTATACTGATTCTGATATCCCCATTGGGTTTAGCAACTAGAACTATATTGGAGATCCAGTCAAATTAGTCAATTGGTTTGATGAATTCTGCCTCCAATAGCTTTTCCAATTCTTTCTTAACCAATAGAGAAACTTGAGGGTGCATCTTTCAAACTTTTTGCTTAACAGGTTTGGCATCAGGGTGGACATCTAGGTGATGTACCACTAAGGCAAGATCAAGACCTGGTATGTTTGAATACATCCATGTGAATTTGATGATTCCCTCTCAGAGGAGCTTGGTGATGGTAGAGTATTCTTCTTCTGAGAGTGCTTTGGCTACATAAGTGATTTTGGGATTCTCTTCAGTTCCCAAATTTATGGCTTGTGTTTCTTCAATCAAGATGGATGATTGTCTGGATAACCGAGTTCCCACAAGGGGAAGATGAACGTCCCTGATAGGGTAGGGTTGGATGGAAAAATCACTGTTCCTTGCTCTGGATCTTTGTTTTCAAGATCTCCTAGGTGTCTTCACCACCTTAACCTTTAGGCCCTGCCTCATTTATAGGTACCCCTGGTTCTACTGGCCAACCCCACTATCATCTCACACTCAATCTCCCAAGACAATCTTGGTGCTATGCCACTACCTCTTCTTTAACCCTTAATCTTCCCTAAAGGCTAATTACTCCCAACTCTCAACTTATTCTTTATAGGGGTTTGGGAATGCTTCCAACAGGCTCATATCATCACATCTTGGTTCTAAGTCCTCCACCTTGCTTCATTGATTCATCGCTTTCACCAAACCCTTATCTAGGGTTAAATAGGCTACTAGCCCAAAGCCCCAATTAGGCCTCCCACTCTGAGAAAATAGGCTTGGGTCCCTAAGTTCTCCAAATTGCCACCATTCTTTCTTTTAGATTCCTAATGCCTATGCCCTTCTCTCAAATATTTTTGGAACCCTAGGTCTCCACTATCCGTACAGTGCCTCAAACTGGAAATGTGCAAAAACCTAGGTTATTTTGGGTCTTTTCCCTATCTTCTTGCAGACTGTTAAGGTTTCCTCTCACCAAATGAACTGATGGAGTCCCCTCAACGTTCCCATAGCTTAATAGCCATCACTCCATTCCTTTCCAATAGGAACCTTGCTTTGAACGGGCACCCCTGCATTTAATAGTGCTTTGCACTTATAGTCTCTCCTAGCCGGGCACTGTCAAGCTCGCCTAGGAGTAAACTTTCATCATGTCTCCTGGACTCCTAACTACTCCTAGACCTACTATATTTAGAACCATGGAGTCTAGCCTCATTCCCCAAAATCCTGTACACCAGGTACAGTGGGAAAGAGAACTCAATCTCCATTCTTGATCATTTGCTAGTCAAGTCAGCAACTCACAAAAACAAGTTAACTAACAAACACACCTGTAAATTGAACACACAAACTTAATACTGCAACACACAACTTCTACCACACCTTCTCTACATTCTACAACATGTTACAGAGCCATGATCGCTCCTGATCACTCAAATGTAGAACAAACACAGAAAATTAAGCAAATCTTCTCACTGTCCACACTTAACATTCATGAATTTTCAAAATTACAAAAGCTTCCAACCTTTCACTCCTGATCAAGACATGTTATTTAAATTCTAATGCTAACTCAATGGTCCACATGACCTTCTTGGAAAATACACTAAGACAAAAATGCATCCTAGACTTCCTAATGCCTAGTGTTCCTAGGTGTTGTTCCTAGGTGCTCTTGCACCAGTCCCCTTCTTCTAGCACCTCATCGAGGTTTTTACCATTAGATACACCCTTTGTTTTTACTTTTTCAAAGTCACAAAGTGCCTCGAAGAGGTTTTCACTAGGTGACATTTTTTATTTTGTTTTTTTTTTTTAATTTTGTGGTTGGGGAACTCATCTTACCCCAATCCCATAAGATGCACCTACTAATCCATTGAACAAAGTGTGTTGAGAGGTGTGCTACCTTGTAGGTCATAGTTGATAAGATCAGGATGTTTGAGGGATAGGCTAATGGTGCAAATGGATAGGCATTCAAACATGGCTGGGAGGTCAACGTGATATAGATCATCATACATGTAAATGATGGATTCCTCCTCTAGTATGTCTTTGAGGGGACCGTTGTCCACACTAACATTGTTGGAGGCACTAGATGATGCTATAGGACCTTTTTTTTAGTATCATAGCCCAAGCCTATCTTTTTTGGATGCATAGAAATTTCTACAGGTTGAAATCTTCCTTGCTCTTCCCCATCCAAGCCTCCCCCTAATAGTTGTGTTTTTCAATAATCTTAGAAGGCCAAGGATACACCTCTTGGAAGTATTCTTTCAAAGGGGGAGAGGGTTCAAGTTCCTCATGATATACCCACTGGCTAATGTCATCTTCTTGTGTGTCTTGCCATAACCTAGGAGAGCGGAAAGTATTGGACCCCATATTTGGAGCGGTGAGAGTGATGGTCTTGTCTTCATCTTTTGGAACAGACTGAGAAGGTTGACCATATGTGTATGGTGAGGGTGGCATGGTTGCCACATTCAATTTTGTGCACATTTCATACTCACCACACCCTTTGTCAATGATTTGGACCTTGGTAAGGGTGGAGTCAGATGTAAATGATGGAGTGGATGGAGAAGTGGATGAACTATTGGTGGATGAAGGGGATGATGATGTATGTGGTTCCCCCATTTCTACCCCAAGGTAGTAATGAGAATGGGGAAAGGAAGCTTCTAATGCATGACAATATTTGAATGGTTGAGGATCAGTTTGTATGGTTACTTCCATTCCTTGAAATGGGAATTTCAGTCATTGGTGGTAAGTTGATGGAACGGATTGCATAGAGTGAATCCATGGGCAGCCAAGAAGGATGTTATATGGAAGTTCAAGGTCCAAAACATGACTCATAGTGTATTTCACAATGGGGCCCACTTGAATAGGAAGACAAATAGTGCCCTCGGAATCTCGTTCTGCGTTATCATATGCTTTGATGGTGATAACCTGATTGTTTAGGTCAACTTGGGTGTATCCCACCTATTGTATAAACTTTAATGTACAAATATTTAGGGTAGAACCATTATCCACTAGTACCCTTTTTACTTTATGACAATTCACACCAACCTCAAGGCGAAGGGGATGGTTATGACTTGATTCAAGGCATGGCATATCTTTTTGGTTGAAGGCTAATTGATAGGTCACCAAGAGATTTACTACCAATGCTTGGAATTATGTGGGATCTATGTCATTGGGGACTTGAGTACTTTGTAAGGCCTTATTCAGGATGTCTTGGTGCATGGGGGAAGACCTGAGTAGGTGCAAGATAGAGATCTGGGTCGAGGTCTTTCTTAAGTGATCAAGGATGTTATACTATGAATTGATAGGTGGGGGCTGGGTAGATGCAGAAGCTCCTGGGACTATGATGTGGGTTCTATGGGTGGTAACAACACATTGTGGGTCTTTTCATTTGATGCATATCATGGATACACATGGCTCCACTTATTCTATGTATGTGACAAGACCTTGGTAATTGTATGGCACATTTTTATAACTGATGTTATTAGTGTTGTTATTCTGATTGTTACTATTGCTAGGTCCAGGATTTGAGTTGGATGTACTAGGACCCTGATTATGCTTGGGAAAATCATTCTAATATATTTGAAGTTGATCATTAGATGAGGTTGCCACGTTAGCATCCACATGTATTTTAGCCTGATCTATGAGACCTTGGACATAGGTTTATAGACTCTTGCACTTATCCAACGTATGTCCCTTAATCTTGTGAAATTCACAGTACTTTTTATCTTTGAACCAATTTGGTTTGGGCTTGGACTCGTCAAGGGGATTAGTTATAGGATATGTGATGGGGTAGTTAGCTTGGAGGAGATTATTTCCCCCTTGGTTTTTTTGATTTGACTATTGATGAGGTGCTCCTTGAGGCACGGATATGGCATTTGGGATTGACTGATGTTGTTGAGGATTATATTGCGGCTTCTATGAAGCATTAGCCACTTGGACATATTTGGTGTTGGTGACACCATCATTGACAACATTTTTATTCTTTTTCCAATAGCCAGGTTTATCTCCAGAGGACCTCTCTTTGTCAGAATTGAAAATTTTGACTTGCCCTTTACCAATGAGGGCTCTTTCCATGATAGGACCTTTCTCCACTAGTTCCACAAAGGTTGTGATACAGTGGAGTCAAAAGTTGTAAGCCATTTCCAGATGGGAATTTTCAATAAACAATGTGACCATGTATTTTTCCCTCAGTGTGGATTTCATCCGACTAGCTAAGGCTCACCATCTTTGCAGATAGCTTGCAAATGTTTCCCCATCACGTTGTTTTTTCTTTCAGGAGATCAAGTGTATCAATATCCTTCTCTAGATTAGAGGAGAAGTGGGAGACAAATTCGTCTGAAAGTTGTGCAAAGGATTTGATGGGTCCCTTCTCAAGACCCATGAACTAGTTAAGAGCGACTCCTTGTAGGCTCTTAGGGAAGAAACCCATAAGGTAGTTGTCATTGTGCATGACTTCTTGGCAGTGGGCATAGAACTCTTGAAGATGAGCTTTGGAATCTTTGTTGCCCTTGTACTTATCAAATTTTGGTATTTCAAAGTGCTTAGGGAAGGGAACCAAGGAAATGGAGGGATCAAATGGATAGGGACAATGTCCTCAAATTTGAATGATTGTTTTCCCATCCCAGTTTGTAAGTCCCTCAATGCGGCTTTGACTTCTTCTAGGTCTTTTTTGATAGGTGTTGTAAGAGTCGGAGTAGGCTGATGGTAATGTTGGTATGATGATGATGGTATAGTAGTGGTTGGTTCATAAGCGGATTGAGATGTATAAGGAGGCATTTTTTGGCATTGATTGGTGTAAGTGAATTGTGAATTAAGGTATGGCAGATAGGAAGATGATGGATTATTATGGTATGAAGTGGAAGCCGGTTGTTGGTAGGGTGGATGTTCATGATAATGAGAAGTGGATGAGTCACCCTGTTGATATGGTGTAGGATTTTGATAATATGAAGAGGTAGAAGCCCCTTGTTGATATGGCGACTATTGATAATGAGACTGCTATTGCTGGAGATAGAATGGATAGGATTGATATTGATGCACAATGGTGGGTTGCTATGTGACATAAGGGGTTGGTTGTGGATTTGATGGTTGTTGATAGGGATTAGCCTATGGTTGTGAAGGGTTAATGTAAGGAGGCAATTGGGTCCATGTTTGATTTTGAGTAGCCTGATGAGGATTAGGATGGGATGGAGTAGTGTACATGTTGGATGGATGATAAAGATATTTTGTGAGAGGATTATGTTGTGTTTGTGTAGGAATGTGTATATTTTGTGATGGAGGTTGTTGGTAAGATGGGCGAGATGGAATATGTGGTTGTTGTGGGACAACTACAGAAGTGTCATGTGGCGGTTGTGGAGGTTGAGATATAGTTTGTGTCACCTGGTGAGGTGATTGTGTAGGAATTGAGATGTTTTGTTGTGGGATTGGGATGTTGTGAGGCGATAAGGATGAAGCAATTGTAGTAGCAGTGTTTTGTGGTGGTGGTTGCAATACATTGGATTGGTGAGGGTTAGTGGGAGGTTGGTGGTAAGTTGCTAGTAGGTGCAGACCCTAGAGGTGGCATTAATGCAAGGATAGGTGTGCCCCTAGTATTGACGGGTGGTTGACTAGGATGTTGAGATGGGAGCGATGGAGCGGATGGGATGTATGGTGGCATGTTGTAGGTGTAGGGATTCTTATGCTTGGGTTGTGCTACAAAAGTGGCAGTTGGGAGATGAGGATAACTAACAACTTGGTGTATCATAGTGTTTCCAAAACTAGGATGATACCAATTCTCTACAGGTGTACCTTTTAGGACATATGAATTCCTAGGAGCATTTTGTGAAGTCTACGGATTTGCAGGTGCTAGAAGGGTGTGAGTACTGGCATATTGTGATGCATCAAAATTGAATGGTGATTTGACTCCTCTCATGATCAGAGTGGAAAGAATCTTATCCCCATGCTCATTGAGGAGGTGATCTATCATCTGAACATTAACACGATCACTAAGGTATTCATTAATAGTGACTTCAGGTTGATTGTCCATGTTTTCCTCACTAGGTGGTGTGGTGTTTTGAAGGTCCATATTGGATTGTGATGAAGCACCGTTATGATGGTCTTGTGGGATATTCAGTTGGGAACCTTGGGCTTGTTGTTCTGCCATTTTCTTTCTTTCTTGTGAGTGGGTTTGAACGAGCATGAAAGTGCAAGACAACTAGGTGAACTAAGATGCAACTAATGCTAGGATGCAAAGATGTTCTAAATGATTATTGGATTCATTGATTGGATTGCATGAGGGGTCGATTGATTGGATAACTGAATAAGTATGTGATTGGATTGTATTGGATAAGATTGATCGATAAATGATTGATAAGTTTGGATGAAATTGGATTAAGGATCGATTGATTGTAAGGGATTCTAAATTGAGTTCAGAAATCACCCTAGGTGACTTAAGGTGTTGATTGATCGGATTAAAGGATAAATTGATGATCACGGCACTGAATCCACCTTGAGATGGAAGGGGATTGATAGGGTTGAGGATGATGATCGACTTAGGATGGATGGCGATCTTAAGCAGATATTGAAAGATGATGATCGGTTTAAAGCACCTAGGTCAAGTCAGATAACAACATCAAACAAAGTTTAGAGGATTTGGATCAAGAAAATGATAATGGATATATAACCTAAGGATGACTAAGGATGCACCTATATGATTTGGATAATGATATGGATGCAAATGGATCGAGATGCGAATGGATAGACATGAGGATTGAATGGGATGTTCAAATCAGCTAGGTAGACAACAAGCTTCTCAAAATCCCAGTAGGCTAGCTTTTCAGATTAGGCTTGTGTGACGGATTCAATTTTGGGGCAGGGCCGCCTAAACTTGGAAAGGGCCACCCAAACTAGGGTAGAGTCACCCAAATAGGGGCAGGGTTACCCAAACAGGTTTCAGTTTTGATTTAGTCTGAAAAACGGTTGAGTGCTATCGAGAAACGGGATGAACGGACTTCCAAGATAGAAAAACAATTTCACAGAATGGGGGGATGATCACTTAGAATGGGTGAACGGACTCTCGAAATGGGTGAAAAAATGTTCAGAATGAGGGAATGACACTCGAAACGGGTGAACGGATTCCCAGAACGGGTGAATGGGTACCAAAACAAGAAAACAAGTGTTCAGAATGAGAAAATGAATACCTGAAATGGGAAAAAGGATGGTCAAAATGAGGGAACGATGCTCAGAACGGGCAAGAGGATATTTAGAATGAGTGGAAAAGTAGTAAAAATGGTTAAACAAATACTTGGAATGAGGGAACGACACTCAAAATGGGAAAATGGGTTCCTGAAACAGATGAACGAATAGGAAATGGAAGCTAAAAATGATTGTCCAAAGGGTAGGGTCACCCTTTTGAGGGAAGGTTCGCCCCTTCAGAAGGTAGGATCGCCTCTTTGGATGGAAGGGTCACCTATCTGGAGGGCAGGGTCACCTGTCTAGGAAAACTACTCAGTTTTGACTTAGACAATGTGAAAAATAGCTAAAACACGAAGGGCAAGATCGCCCCTTTGAGGGAAGGGTCACCCCTTTAAGGGAAAGGTCGCATGTTCTAGGTAAATTGATCAAATTTGACTTCGTCTGGGTGAAAAAAAACTGAAATAAGAAGGGAAAGTTTGCCCCTTTAGGAGCAGGGTCACCCCTTTGAGGGCAAGGTCACCTGTTTGATGGCGGGGTCACCCCTTTGAGGGTAGGGTCTCCCCTATGTGTTGGTTTGAACTTAACTTAGGCAAAAATAGCTATGGAAAAGGACCAAAAACTCAGCAAATAGCAATCAGCAAGCCAAGGTTGACTTGTTTAAACAGATATACACTAGTTTGGCACAAAGAAGACAGTTCAAAAACCACAATCCTAAGATTTAGAGTTAAGGCTATGGCCAACATGGTCCTCTATCTAGGCTGAAGAAGGAAACTAAGGGTGTCCTGGATATACATGCAGTACATGGGGCACAACCGTGAACACCAGCTCATCTACAAGCGTGAGTCAGGAGTAGCCAGCGAGATATTGGGAGCTCGGACCAACTCTTCACATCTTATCTAGGTATCACCCTAGCTTTGACACTCTACCAAACATGATGTGACTAGATTGAGCTACATCTTTAGCCTCCCTCCTTTATATAACCCATCAATAACACGTGGTTGGGATCGTCCCTTGGGGTGATGAAATCCCCAAGCAGGTCCCGCTAAGAAATGAAAAATGGGTAAAAAGGACTCAAGTGGACTACGATTTATCTTCACCCAGGATCACCAAATGGTGCAAGGGGATTGGATACATCAATATTCCACTTGTGCAAATAGTCAAACAAGTTCTTTTGACCCTTTCCTAATTAAATCGATGTGTCTAGTTAGAAATGAAAACAACAAGTAACTAACTAGAGAAAACACTTTTGTCCCCCTGCAATAAATGTGTTAGTAGTTTCATTTTTTTTTCTACAATAATCGAGCTACACAAATGTTAGTAAACAACACACTCACAAACAAACAGATATTAGCAAGTCATAAATAATGAAAAACAGCCTAAATCTGATCTTTGGAATGAAAAACTAATTGTTTGTTTACCTGTTTTTACCTTTGTTTTGGGCACAGCTGCCTCTGTGTTTTGGGCATAGCCACCTCTTTAGGCAGGGTCGCCTGTTTGTGGGCAGGGTCACCCTTTTGTGGGCGGGTTCACCTGTTTAGTCCAGAATCTATAAAAATGGTCAAAAACATAGGAAAAACAAAAACAAAAAGTAAAGATTTTGGGCGGGGTCGCCTATACATGGGCGAGGTCGCCTGTTCAATCCAGAATCTGCAAAAACAATCAGAAACATAGGAAAAATAGAAATAGAAAGTCAAGATTCTGGGCGGGGTTGCCTATCCGTGGTCGGGGTCACCCCTTTATGGGTAGGGTCACCTGTTTGTGGGCGGGGTCGCCCCTTTGGGGGTGGAGTCACCTTTGCATGCTAGGAACAACCGCCTCTGTGTTCCTGAACCTGCAAAATGTCAAAAAATAGAAAATGTGGAAAAACACACCTGTGACAAGGGTCCTATCAGGCATGCCAAAAATGTGTGCAGGTGTTTAAACTAAGTTAGAAATGCAAAACTAAATATAAATTCAACAAAGCAAACACAAACAACACCTTAATGATTAGGCCTATTTGAATCTAAGTAAACAACAACAAAACAACATGAAAATGATATACCTTGTTGCTTGCTTAAATTGTTGAAGTGGTTGGCCCTTGAAAATGATTTTGATGTATGCTCCTTGATGACAATGTTCTTGCAATAATGGAGGTCGTTGAATTATGGAAGATGGTAGGTGATATACTAGATGGCTAAGATGGCTTGAATGCAAGAAGGCAAGAATGAAAAATGGTTTGAGTGACTTGAATGCTTGAATGCAAAATGGCTTTGAATGCAATAATCTCCAAACTCTAACCTCTTTAACTTGAAGCCAAGGTTGTCCATTTAAAGAAAAATGGATGGTTGAGATTGAGCTGCCATGGACAAGATGAAGGAGTATGGTGAGTTGAGAACTCACAATCCCTCACATCTTGCCATTTGGAGGGTGAGATGGAAGAAGGACAAGTGGCATGGAAAAGGCCATGTGTTCCCAAGGTACTTGAAAGTACCTTGGGATTGAAGAGGATTTCCCCAAAAAGGCATTCCTTGTCCCCATATGGGACTAAAAGTGACAAGTGAGGACTTTTAGAAAGTCCACCCTTGTCACCATGGGGAATGGAGAAGCTGTTGGACAAATAAAAATGAATTTTTAATTCACATGCTTGGGAGAATCCAATGGATAAGATAAGGTCCTCCTAAAGGAGGTCCTTGTCCCTTGTACTTGATGTGACCTATGAGAGGTCATGGGGAAGGGGAATGCATGGGAGGAATAAATGGAATTTAAAATTCCATTGGAAAGGACATAGGGAAGAGGTCAGTACCTGATAAGGTAAGTACCTTGAAAGGTTGACCTAAGGTGATGCTAGAAAAGGTAAGTGATTAGTATTAAGGTTGTGCAAACAGGTGATTAGGAAAATTAATAAAGATTAGAGGCAATTTGCTAAATATGGAGGATGTGACATTAATCTTGATTAAGGATATGCACATCTTAATCAAGGATTAATTAAATTAATCCATATTAGAGAAAAGGTTATGGAGGATGGGACAAGGAGAGAGAAAGAATGAATTTAAAATTGAAGAGGATAATTGACTAAATTAAATAAATTGATACATTTAATTAATTTAGAGAGGAAATGGTAAAGGATAAAGTATTTAATTAAATACTTTTGGAAACCTTAGGAACTAGATAATATTAATTAAATATATCATTTTATTAATATAGATAAGTTAGATGAATAAATGATAGAATTTTGATCATATGGGAGTGGTTAAATTTATGTTTCTACAAGTACGAAGATCTATTGCAGTGACTTATCTTGGGAAAAGCTATCTTTTCGTTTATCCCTTTCGTGTTTTGGAAAAATCTCCATTTTTCTTGCTCCCCTTTGCTATCAATCTACCCTACACATTAAAATAGGAGGTGATATATTTAGAATTGAGCCTAGCTCTTGTAAAGAGTTTTGTCATGAAACCTTAGTCTAGCACATATGTTTCAAAGGGGGTCTGGCCAAAGCTCTTCTGGAGAGCCTTAAAGGCTATGATGAGAACCTCTCTACATAGTTCACCAACAACCGGTGTGATCACAAGGTGGTTTTTGGTAGAATTTCATTTGAAGTCAATGAAGATGTGATAGCCAAGGCTATTGGGCTTGCATGCACTAGTCAGAAGCTCAAAAATCACACCAAAGTTCAAGATATGTATAGTATGTAATATTTTTTCAAGGAGAATGAGCAACCCTCCAAACTTTATACTAGTTACAATAGGAGTAAGCTTCCCCTATGTTAGGACTCAAAAACGTAGGTATAAACCACGAGAGGTTGCCAAGCTCTCACAATGTTTATGTCTCACGTACAAGGCCAAATAGCGAATTTGAACCTTATACTCTTTAGGCTCTGCTAAACCTAGGCGAGTGTACCTATGTAAATGAAGCAGACTTAAACTATATGTTTCTTGTTTGAGAAATCTATCCACAATGGAAATTGGGAATAGGATAGATGAAATCTTAATAACTACTCCTATTGCATAAAATGAAAGTGTTTATATACGTTTTTTTTATGAAATTTATTTTTTGGGGTATGACAGATCAGTGCCTTCTATCCAGATGGGCAATGGAGTCAAAAATCAAGAATGATATGTGTTTCCCTATTTTGGCTTTACTCTAGTTGCTAGGAACTTTGAAAAATGAGGTTATATGACTGGCATAAAACTTCACTAAATTTATGACTTGCATAAATTGTGCTGGAATATTTTTTTACCATATTCTTCTTCAATTATCCAAATGAGATCCTTAATCACTATGATTCATTCAAAAGAACTTAAATCTGACTTGCAAACACCAATTAATTAAATCACACAAAAAGAAAATGCACTTTGATAAATCAAGAGTATACTTGATATGTTGATTTAAATGATTAAAAGACCTCAAGTTGGAGACAACCAAATAAAAAGTAGAAATAATTGCATCACAACAACTGAACACCAAAAAAGGATTTCACCAGTTTAAAACATTTTCTCCACTACTTTGCTTCAGAAAATTTTGTACATTATATGCATCCCCAAATTTCACTTTCTCCTATTTTCTAACTATTCTAACTTCTAACCCCTTATTTTGTATCTATCTCCTCATTTTATACCTTTTTAGAAAATCTTCCTGTGCCTTTCGGTTTTGTCTATTCATATTCTCATGAGAAGCAAAAGGTTGCGTTGTTTGATAATGAAGATAAAACATAACTCAAAGATATTAACAATAATAAATCACAACGGCTCTTTACCGCATTACCTCGTACCATCCTTTCCACTGCCACGGTATCGTGGTGATATTTTATATTACACCTCTGTATACCGCCCTATCATGGTCTGCCTTTCACCTCCCCTTGGTATTATAGTGGCTTGCCCTTCACTGTTACCTCCACCACTATACCACGAGCACTGTTCTGATCTACTGCGGTATAGTGGTCTCTTCTTCATTCTGCTCCTCCTGCGCATACTGCTCTACCGCGGGCTCCTTGTTGACCCTTTGCGGTATGGCGGTGTCTGAATTTTGTCAACATTGCATTCCTTCCACTGCTCTATTATGGTCAAACCTTTCACTCTACACGGTATGGCGGTATCAGCCTAGACTATTCTTCCTACTCCTCTACCGTGGGCTAAGTTCAAACCCTCTATGGTATGACCGTGAAAGACTATCTTAATTGTTGCTAACCGTGAACCATTTTGCAAAGGGTTGCAGTAAGGAGTTAAGAGGTGAGGGCTATGAAGGATAAATGTTAAAGTAGCGGTATGGCGGTAAAAAGAATTTTTAGCATTATGGATGGCGGTAAAATGATTTTTCATGAAAAAGATAGCAAAATTTTGGGTTCAAATGGAAACAGGCCCTTTAGAGTTTTAATGAAAATTTTGGTTATGACAGTGGCTCCTGTTGGGGATGATTGATTTGCCAATCACTACAAGAATCCAGAATATCCCTAGGAGAGCAGACCAAAACACCAAAGGATATGAAAAATGGAGGTAGAAAATGGAGGAGATGGAAAATGATCCTATACTACTGTACATGGAAAGAAAACCTTGTTTTCAATGAGGGAATTCTAGGATCATCCATGTACTAGCAAGTCCCAGCCCCTTTTAAATTCCTAAACTACTATGCATGGAAAAGAATGTTTTAAGAGGTTTGTTAAGAATTGTCCATGCATTGGCAATCCTTAATCCTCCTTGGCAACAAAATCAAACTTCATCTCTATCTTGAACTGATGGTCTAAAATTCAAACCACAAATGATGGCCCAAGGCCACCCAAAAGAAGGGCCTATACTTTCCTTTGTCATAAACTTCATTCTGATTTGAGTTTATCAGGTTCCTCTTGAAAATGTTCATGCCATCTGCCTTGCTACATGTATTATGATTGAAAACTTTCATAAAATCATTATGTTCAACCAGACTCATGTTCCTTTCACCACTCTAAAGTTCATAATTCCTATTATCATATGATAAATCTTTGTCACCTTCATCATACAAAGTGTATCCACATTTAATGGAACATTCATTATTTTTCTCATTATTATGTATTGCTAAATGATCTTACAGTTGTAATGAGGCTTGAAAATCTGAATGCTCCTCTTGGAAGTCTGAAGATTATGTCTCATCCACATCTTCTAAGACAATTAGATCAGAAATAATTTCCATCTCTTCCCTACCACCAGTTGGTTGTGACGCATATTTTTGATCCATATAATCATCCTTATACATATTTGAATCAATCAATGTTGAACACTCATCATCAATGATATGCAAACCAATATCTTTCTCTTGTAGGCAAAAATGTTCAAGTCACATACCTCTTCTTGGACAGATACAGATTCTTGATCAGCTTCAAAGGTTTCTTCATCACTTTGAGAAATGCACATGGAGTCATATGAATTATTGCACATAGTACTTTCACTGTCAAAGAAAATGTGGGTTGGACACAAAAATTTTGAATCATCCTTGTGTGCACATCTCTGGTATTCAAGAGTTAACAAATCTGAAACCTTCTCACTATTGAATGAACATGTTTCTTGCATATCTTCCACTATTTCTCCCACTTCTTGATCTCCATAAGAGCTGCAAGAATCACCCTGTTATAGATCAAAATCCATAGGTTCATCTTCACAATCTGAGTATTCAATGTATCTCTCATAATATGCACTGTCACAATCTGTTATATAGGAGAGACTATCTATATCTTCACTATTGGAGGGCATGATATCTTCTTTTGTTTTAGCTTCTAATGCATTATTGTCAATGTTATGAGAGTGCATACATGGCTTCCCCTCCATATCATCTGAATCATTGTTGATGTATTCCCCAGATGGTGTATCCCCAACAACATCATTAATGTTGCACTCATTTCCCAAGGTAGAAGATTGGTCCTCGGCAAATTTATCTTCATTTAAATATGAAATATCATCATTGAATTCCTTACTTGCACATGTTTCCTCTTCCTCCTCAAACTCTTGATTTTGATATACATTTTTCTGTAGGTTTTGATTTACATTCCCATGGAGGATGACATTTCTTTGCACATTATGATGAGGGGCTTGGTATTCAGGATAAGCATTCATTTTTTTTTATGGTTGTAGTGAATGAATGTTCTTTTGTGCATAATATGTATTACCTCCATTACCAAAATTTCGTTTCATCACGTGGCACTCGTGGTGTCCAAGGTCTACTGGCATTTGTGTATTCATTATCACTATAGGATGGTCTATTTTGTGATGCATTTGGAACACATTTGACTCCCAATTGGAGCAGTTGTTGGTTCAATTGTAGTATTTTGCGTTTCCATTGTAACATTTTTTGTTTCAATTCTTTCAACTCTCTTATTGACTGTTGCCTTCTTACTTCTTCTGACATCTTGACAAGAAAATTGGCAAAGTGTTACTATTCCACAATGTCTATGCATTATCTATCAATTTTAAACAGAGTCGCCACCTACTTCTCCCAAAAGTAGGAAAATAATTGTTATTGTTTCTAGTTTTCCCCAACGGAATCCTCTATGAACTCAAGTGAATGCAAATGCGAAATTTTTATGACTCTATAGAAACAATGGCTCGAAAGAGATTTTGGGTTCGTTCCCCAGTAGAGTCACCAAACTGTTAGGAATCAAAAATGCAAGTTTAAACCATAAGAGGTTGCCAAGCTCTCATAACGTTTTTGGCTAACGTACAAGGCCAAATAACGAATTTGAACCTTCTACTCTTTAGGCTTTGCTAAACCTAGGTAGGTGTACCTATGTAAATGAAGCAGACTTAAACTATATGTTTCTTGTCTAAGCAATCCATCCACAATGGAAATTGGGAATGGGATAAATGAAATCTTAATAACTACTCCTACTGCATAAAATGAAAGTGTTTATATACGTTGTTTTTATGAAATTTATTTTCTGGGGTATGACAGATTAGTGCCTTCTATCCACATGGGCAATGGAGTCAAAAATCAAGAATGATATGTGTTTCCCTATTTTGGCTTTACTCTAGTTGCTAGGCACTTTGAAAAATGAGGTTCTATGACTGGCATAAAACTTCACTAAATTTATGACTTGCATAAATTGTGCTGGAATATTTCCTTACCAGATTCCTCTTCAATTATCCAAAAGAGATCCTTAATCATTATGATTCATTCAAAAGAACTTAAATCTGACTTGCAAACACCAATTAATTAAATCACACAAAATGAAAATACACTTTGATAAATCAGGAGTATACTTGATATGCTGATTTAAATGATTAAAAGACCTCAAGTTGGAGACAACCAGATAAAAAGTAGAAATAATTGCATCACAACAACTGAACACCAAAAAAGGATTTCACCAGTTTACAAAAATTTATCCATTACTTTGCTTTAGAAAACTATGTACATTATATGCATCCCCAAATTTTACTTTCTTCTATTTTCTAATTGTTCTAACTTCTAACCCCTTATTTTGTATATATCTCCTCGTTTTATACCTTTTTAGAAAATCTTCCTGCGACTTTCGGTTTTGTCTATTCATATTCTCATGAGAAGAAAAAGGTTGCATCATTTGATAATGAAGAGAAAACATAACTATAAGATATTAACAATAATAAATCACAGTGGCTCTTTACTGAATTACCTCGTGCCATCCTTTCCACTGCCATGGTACCGCAGTGACATTTTATATTACACCTTCGTATATTGCCCTACCACGGTGGCTTTCCCTTCACTGTTACCTCCACCGCTATACTGTGGGCACTATTCTGACCTACTACGGTATAGCGTTCTCTTCTTCGTCATGCTCCTCCTACACATACCGCTCTACCACGGGTTCCTTGTGGACCCTCCACAGTATGGCGGTTGTCTTCAATTATACCACCCAACCTTGGGTCATGCTTTGCCCCTCCGCGGTATGGAGATGTCTAACTTTTGTCAACATTGCATTCCTTCCACCACTCTACCACGGTCAAACCTTTCACTCTACGTGGTATGGTGATATTAGCCTGGGCTATTCTTCCTACCACTCTACCACAGGCTAAGTTCAAACCCTCTGTGGTATGGTGGTGAAAGACTATCTTAACTGTTGCTAATTGTGATACCGTGAACCATTTTGCAAAGGGTTGCAGTAAGGAGGTAAAAGGTGAGGGCTATGAAGGATGAATGCTAAAGCAATGGTATGGCGGTAAAAGGAATTTTTAGCATTATGGATGGTGGTAAAATTATTTTTCATGAAAAAGATAGAAAAATTTTGGGTTCAAATTGAAACAGGCCCTTTAGAGTTTTAATGAAAATTTTGGTTCTAACACCCTACCTTGGGATTAGGTGTGTCTTGTTCTCATAAAGTAGGTTACTCTAGAATTCCATTTTAAGTTCTATTAATATTATCATTGGGTGCATGCAAAACAAGAAGATATTATCTCTTAGTTGAATACTCTAGCTTGACAATTCAAGAGAAGTGGACAATAATTTTTACAAGTTAATCAAGTTTTAGAGCTTGAAGAAGAGTTAGGAGATTAAATTAGAAGACTTCACTTAGGAGACCAATTGATTTTGGTTGAAATAATCATTGTGTGACCAAGGTGACAAAGAAAAATTCAAGGCCAAATATCACAAGGTAACAAACCTACAAGACCCCATCAAAATCATTCACCTTAGTAAAATAAACTGGCTAGTAAAAGATATATGAGAAGAGATAGAAGTAAAGGTGTTCTTGATCTAGAGTTTGAGGAATTGAAAAAGTTAAGTTTCTCCACACTATCTTCCTCTTTGAGAATAAAAGTCAAATCTACCAGCAGGTCTGTACCACCTACTAGAACTTTCCCCAATATCTAAATTTATAAGCTTTGGTATTGCATAGAATAGTATCACCTTTAGTGATTAATTTTTAACCAAACATACCACAAGCTATGGCTCAACTAGTGTTGTGGGGAGTAGTGATTGGTCCCATATATTTAGGGAACCAATTACATGATTTTCCTCTAGGATCCAAAAATATTTTACCTCAATTCAATGGTGATGGAAAAATCTCAACAGATGAACATATCAATGTTTTATTTGCTACATTTGTTATTCTTAGAGTCATGCATGAGGATGTATCTATTTATTTGTTTATAAAATCTTGTATTGATGCAGGAGCTTATTGTTTTTATCATCTACTGGTTGATTTTATCACCACATGGGTAGTTATGTGATAGAAAATTGAATAGAGGTTCAAAAGTGTCGAAGATGAAGATATGCTATTAGAACAAGTAAATTAGATGAAAAAGGAGAAACATGAACCTATGAGAGAGTTTGTTGCTCATTTCAAAAAAAAATTAATAGGATCCAAAATTATAAAAGGCCTACTAAAGAAAACCAAAAATGTTTCTTCATAAATGCTTAAACTCCCAATGTAAGTTTTCAATTGAGAAGAGCTCGCATAGCTACTCTACAAGCGGCCCAAGAAATAGTGATAGAGGTTGAAGATGACTATTAAGTGTGGGGAAGTGTAATAAATATTTACATAAATGAAAATGACAACAAGTAAATCCTACCACTATGGATCCCATGATATAAAACTTGGCTAAAGATTTACTTTTGTTTTAAAAATCAACTTCCATAAAATCCACTACCCTTGTATCAAGACTTTCTAAGGAGGAATTATCTCCATATCAATAGAATAGACAACCAAAACTTTCTCCTCCTTTGTAAAGATTAGTCATTGAACACCTATATTCAAGTAATTGCCATACAACTATCATGTATGATTTTTATTTGACCATAGACCACGATGGCTCTTCATGTCCAAAAATGGTGAGTTACATGCAAATGAATCAAACTAGTGAAAAGATAGAAGAGTATATTTCTCTTGAAGAGGAAAATTAGTAGCTCGAGAAACTATTAATAATTTTTCTAGAGTATAAACTTGACAATGAAGAAGACATGAAATGTTGCATGATATAAACAATTATTCCTGCAATGTTTTAACAAGGAATCAATGCCAAAGACAAGAAGACAAGACCAAGGTAAATATTTATACTTCTTCCAAAGTTGCAGACATCATTTCTAAATACATTCTTACTAGAAAATAGAATCAAGAAGATCTCACTTCATCTGATAAGGTTGCACAAGGTACAAAAACCACTGACTCTTTCTTGGCTCCTATTGATGATTCTTCCAATTTTATTGAATATTGCAAGAAGATAAAAGTGTAAATATCTCAAATGAAATATCTTAAAACTAATCCTCATTAGTTGGAAAAGTTAGTTCAATTTATTAAAGGTGATTCAAAATCTCCCAAATCCACCATTCATTAAGAGTCAAATAAAATTGTGAGTAATAATAACCCAATTAAACAAGTTTTAAATGATATTCCTCTTGTCACTACAACTAGTTCATACAAACTAACCCATTTTATGTATATTTGTGTATAGCTATTTGCAAGATTACTAATTGATTCTAAAGCTTCAAAAAATGTCATGCCTTTCAAAGTAGCTCATGCTTTAGGGATTTCATTAAATAAACCTTTTGGAAAAGTTTATTTATGGAATCAAAACAAGTTCCTCCTATAGGCCAGATTAAGGATGCACAAGTTGCCTTAGTAGCATACCCATAGAAGAAATTGAAGCTTACTATTTTGGTGGTCAATATTCTAGCCAATTATGGAATTTTTTTAAGCATTTTTTGCAAATACCTAGGTGGTGAGATTTATTATCCCTTGGTGATAATAAAGTTTTCCTTAACCTTGAACCTAAAGTGAAAGAAACCATTTTGAAGTTTGATGATCCAAGGTCTGATATTCTCTATGTATAAAATGTTGGAAAACGGTGCCTCAACTTACTGACTTGGAACCTCTTAAGACTTGGTGAATTGCAATCAGTTCTGGCCTTTACCGGCTTACCACGAGGCTCAGTGACTTGCACCATGATTGGGCGGTATTACCACCTTACCGCAGTGGTCCTTGCTCAGTCCAGCGGTTACGCGATGTTACCACCATACCATGATGGTCTATCGACCATGTCATGGTGGCGCGGTGACACCACCATACTATTACGATCTCTCGGTTAGACCACGGTGGCACGGTGAAGGGCTACAGTCAGGTAGAGGGTCGGTTACTTCCTTACTGTGAGGGTCGAGGTGCAGTGGCGCAGTGTCAACGCTACACCATGGAGCTTCTTATGTACCTCGGTGGTAGCGTTGTGGACTTCATGGACTAACGAGAATGCTTACCGCTTTATCATGGATCTCTTTCAGTGACGACACAGTAACGCGGTGGATAGTGATAGACAGGCGAATTAGTTGTTACCTCCATACCATGAGGTTGCTTGGACAGACCGACGGTTACGCAATGGCACCACCATACCACAAGGGTTTCTTTGACCAGGTGTAGTGGTGCGGTAAGAATCTCAGATACATAGTTGGTAGATCCGATTCAGCAGTCAAAGTGATGAACGAATAGCGCAGTGAAACGTGGTGCGATTATATTCACTGATTTTACATCACTGTTGTAAATCAACAGATATCAACCGAATGTTTAAAAATGATGTATGCATTTAGTGAGAGATCAAATTCAGTGGATGACAGGATCCAATCTAGGTAATTCTCCATGGCAGAATTAAATGCAAGATGGCCTGATGCATGATTGTAGGGCGACTTGGACAGGAAGTGATCAGATTTGTCTATTTGTGAGAAGGTGTATAATTAAGACACCTGATTGGTTGGTTGATAGTATGATGCATGTAAGACTTGAAATAGTCGAATGTATTGGTAATAGTCACTAAGGGGTGAGGGTAAGTCTGATTTACATGTATGTTGTAGTAAGCATTGTAACAAAGAGGGAAGTTTGGGAGAGTTTTGTTAACTTTGTATGTAAACTTTTTACTATAATACAAAGTGATTAATCTTGGTGTGGTGGGTTTTTTCCTGAAAGGATTTTCCCACGTAAATCTGGTGTGTTCTTTATTTGTATGCTTTATTTATGTTACTCTTGTTATCCTATATGTGTGCATATTAAGTGTATGAAAGTTTTAAATAATGGTTTTTGCACTTCTCCTCTCAAGTATTAGTGTTAGGAAAGTCTATTTTGCATCGTCACTTTTCCTTTCAAGTGGTATCAGATCCTGGCCAGTTGTGTTATCCTTATTAGTAGGGATGGTTTTTTGTGCTAATACTATTCTCGTGGGAGTCTTGCAAAGTTAGAACCAAGTTCTATTTGAGATGGAGAGTACAGCAGGTAGAGTAGAGATTGAAAAATTCAATGGCGGAAACTTTGAGTTGTGGAAACTCAAAATGGAAGACTTGCTTGTGGATAGAGACCTTTGGGTTGCTATGTCTAGAACTATGCCACAAGGTATGAAGCAAGAAGAATGGGACCTCGCAAATAGAAAAGTGAGAGGTCTGATAAGACTTTGTTTGGCTGATTATGTACTCCTGAACGTCCATGAGGAGAAGGTTGTAGCTTCGTTATGGAAGAAGCTTGGTGACATTTATCAGGGAAAGTCTCTAGTGAATAAGTCATTCCTGGGGAAGAATTTGTACTTCTTGAAGATGGAAGAAGGTGCATCTATTGTAGACCATCTGAACTCATTTAATATGATTGTTGCACAATTGGCATTTATGGGTGTGAAGATAGAGGAGGAGGATCATTGCATGCTTTTGTTATGTTACTTACCTGACACTTGGGACCATCTTGTAATGGCTATTGGAAGTACGACAACTACTTTCAAGATGGAAGACATGGTTGCTTCATTGCTATTAGAAGAAATGCGGAGGAAGGCTTCAGAGATGGCCAAAGAGGCCCTTGTTGTTTGATGTAGATCGAAGGAGAAAGGAAAGAAGAAAGACAAGAAGTCAAAATCCAAATTTGAAGGGAGATCAAAGTCTCCTGGTAAAAATTCCAAGGTGAAATGCTAGAATTGTGGGCAACCTAGCCATATCTGAAAGGATTGTAGGAGAAAAAGAAAAATAAGAGTAACTCTTCATATAATGAATCTTCTCAGAGTGAAGCAGATGCCTTCATTTCAGCCTTGGTGACTCAGGCATCAGATGATGTCTGGTTGATTGACTTAGGTGCATCTTTCCACATGACGTCTCATAGAGAGTGGTTCACTAAGTACGAAAAGTATGATGGTGGAAAGGTGTACATGGCAAGTGATTCAACACTAGAGATTATTGGCCAAGGAAGAGTCAAAATACAATTCCCTGATGGAAGAATCAAATGGATTGGTGATGTACTACACATACCAGGTTTGGCTCGTAACTTACTTTCTATCAATAAGCTGAATGATGTTGGTGTGTAATTTTCTTTCTCGAGTAAAGGATGTAAGATGGCTAGAGGCGCAATGGTGTTGGCTAAGGGTGTATGTACTAGCACTTTATACAAGTTGGATGCCCGTCTTGTTCAATGTAACGTCTCTGTAAAGTCAAGCAAAGTTGCTCGTGTAGAGAAGGAGGATGATGCTCCTCTGGGTGAAAATGCCCTAGAGGTAAAACTCCCAGTAGAGAAGACCATGATGTGGCATCATAGACTCGGTCACATAGGTGAGAAAGGTTTAAAAACCTTGAAAAATAAAAATCTTGTAGAAGGGCTTGTTGATTGTAACCTTGAGTTCGATTTTTGTGAATACTGCATTTATGGAAAGAAACATCGCGTTTCTTTTTATTCGAGTCCTCATAAATCTTCTAGTGTATTGGATTATGTTCATTCTCATGTTTTTGGTCCAGTGAATGTTCCTTCGTTATCGAAGTCTAGATATTATGTTTCTTTTATTGATGACTATTCGAGAAGGGCATTTGTATACTTCCTTAAAATTAAATTAGAAGTGTTCAGTCATTTTAAAGAGTTTAAAAACTTGGTAGAGAATCAGACTTGAAAGAAAATTAAATGTCTAAGGATGGATAATGGCAGTGAGTTTTGTTTTGCAGATTTTGAAAGGTACTGCAAAGACCATGGGATTAAAAGGCATAAAGCTACACCTTATACCCAACAACAGAATGGATTTGTTGAAAGGTTGAACATAACGTTAATGGAGAGAGCAAAAAGTATGTTGAGAAGTGTTGTTCTGGAGCAGAGGTTCTGGGTTGAGGTTGTGGCTATAGCATGTTACCTCGTAAATCGTTCACCTTGTTCTACTCTTGTTAACAAAACACTTTTGGAAGCTTGGTCTAGAAAGAAGCCCTCCATAAGACATATTCGTGTCTTTGGCTATGAGACATATGCATATATGTCAAATGAGAAGAGATCTAAGTTGGATAACAAGGTTGTTAAATGTATCTTCATTGGCTATGGTGTTGATGTGAAGGGATACAAGCTTTGGAATCCTGATACTGAGAAGGTTTTGTATAGCAGAAGTGTAATATTTCATGAGCTGAAACCTTCAACAGTTGATCCACAGTTAGAGACAGAACAAAGAAAAGAGAAGAATGATGTAGCTGAAATTCCTCAAACTCCAAAAAAAGAGGAACTGCATGGTGTACCTGAAATTGAGGAGAGTTCGAGCAGCTCTGAGAGTTCTGAAGATGAAGAACCACAACCTCAGCCAGTAAGAAGGTCTACACGTGAAAGACGACAACTTGATAGGTATGGTTTCTCTATGTTGGATTCAAATTGTGCTTATGCTTTAATTACTAGCACTGATGAGCCTAGGACTATGAAAGAAGTAATTAACATGTCTGATTCAAATTCTTGGTTGGAAGCCATGAATGAAGAAATGGCATCTTTAAAGAAGAATGAAACCTGGGATTTGGTAAATTTGCTTGAAGGGAAAAACCCTGTTGGTTGTAAATGGGTATTTAAGAAGAAGATTGGTCTAGATGGCAGTGTTGAAAAGTATAAAGTGAGGTTGGTTGCAAAGGGGTATTCCCAAGTAGAGGGAATTGATTATGGAGATATATTTTCCCCTGTAGAAAAGCTAACATCTATCAGATTTCTTTTGTCACTGGAAGCAGCGTATGACTTAGAGATCGACCAGATGGATCTGAAGACAACATTTCTCCATGGAGAACAAGAAGAATAAATTTACATGTCCTAGCCTGAGCACTTCATTGAAAAAGGTAAAGAAAGTCTGGTCTACAAATTAAAGAAATCTTTGTATGGTTTGAAGAAGTCGCCTAGAATGTGGTACCAAAATTTTGACACCTTTATGTTGTCAATGGGATTTGTGAGATCAAACTCTGATCATTATGTGTATTATAAATCTGAAAATGATCGTGTGCTTATTATTACCCTGTACGTCAATGATATGTTGTTCATAGGAAATAGTAAGACTATGATTTTTGATCTTAAGTCTCAGTTGTCTGCAAAGTTCGAAATGAAAAATTTGGGTGCAGCAAGGTATATTCTAGGTATGGAAATAACCAGGGACAGAACAAGTAGAAATATTTGAGTTAGCCAAAGTAAGTATGTTAACACTGTTCTGGAGAGATTTGGTATGAATGATTGTAAGCAGCTAGTTGTTCCATTTTTGTAGGGAACGAAGCTGTATGTTGAAGATTGTCCAAAATCTGCTACTAAGATGGAGGACATGACCAGGGTGTCTTATTCAAGTGTTTTTGGTAGTCTATGTATGCAATGGTTTGTACAAGGCCAGACATTGCCCAAGCAGTGGGAGTACTTAGCCGATTTATGGAAAATCCAGGAAGGACACATTGGGATGCTGTGAAAAGAGTGTTTAGATATTTGAAAGGGACTTTAGAATATGCTTTGTGTTACCATGGCAATTTGGTTGGATCACAGAGGACTCTCAGCATTCATGGATATGTGGATTTTGATTGGGCAGGGGACATTGACAGCAGAAGATCCACCAATGGATATACTTTCTTATTGAATGGTGGTGCAATTAGCTGGATGAGAAAGCGATAGGCTGTAGTCGATTTGTCCACTATGGAGGAAGAATACATGGTAGAAACGCATGCCTACAAATAAGTTGTTTGGATGAGTCACTTGTGTTCTGATACTAGTTTTGATGCAGGGCAGATTACTATTTGTTGTGACAGTCTAAGTGCCATTTGTCTGGCGAAAAATCCTACTTTCCATGCCAGGATGAAGCACATCGATGTGCAGTACCACTTTGTTAGAGATATGGTGGAGGATGGAAAGGTCTCTTTAGAGAAGGTGGATACTCTAAAGAATGTTTTTGATGCATTGGAAAAACCAGTGGGCACAGACAAGTTCAAATGGTGTGCAAGTTTGATGGGCCTTGGGGCCTATGATCATCAGTAAAAATTCAAAGTCTAGGAGAATCCAGTAAGTCTTCGTCAAGTGGGAGCTTGTTGGAAAATGGTACCTCAACTTACTGACTTAGAACCTCTTAAGAATTGGTGAATTGCAGTCAGTTTTGGCCTTTACCGCCTTACCGCAAGGCTCAGTGACTTGCACCACGGTGGTCCTTTCTCATTCTGGCAGTTACGCGATGTTAACTCCATACCACGATGGTCTATTGACCATGTCATGGTGGCGCAATGACACCACCATACCGCAATGGTCTCTCATTCAAGCCATAGTGGCGTAGTGAAGGGCTACAGTTAGGCAGAGGGTCAGTTACCTCCTTACCACAGGGGTCAAGGCACAGTGGTGCGGTGTCACTGCTACACCACGGAGCTTCTTCTGTACCTCGACGGTAGCATGGTGGACTTGGTGGACTGACAAGAATTCTTATTGCTTTACCACAAATCTCTTTTAGTGATGGCACAGTAATGTGGTGGACAGTGACAGACAAGTGAATGAGCTATTACCTCCATACTGCGAGGTTGCTTAGAAAGACCAACGGTTACGCGGTGGCACCGCCATATCGCGGGGGTCTCTTTGACCAGGTGTTGTGGCACGGTAAGAAGCTCAAATGCATAATTGACGGATCCGATTCAGCAATCAAAGTGATGAACGAATAGCACAACGACACATGGCGTGATTATATTCATTGATTTTACATCACTATTGTAAATCAACAGATATCAGTCGAATGTTTAAAAATGATGTATGCATTTATTGAGAGATCAAATTCGACAGATGACATGATCCAATCTTGGTAATTCTCTATGGCAAAATTAAATGCAGGACAGCCTGATGCGTGATTGTAGGGCGACTTGGACAAGAAGTGATCGGATTTATCTATCAATGAGAAGGTGTATAATTAAGACACATGATTGGTTGGTTGATAGTATGATGCATGTAAGACTTGAAACATTCGAATGCATTGGTAACAGTCACTAAGGGGTGACGGTGAGTCTGATTTCCATGTATGTTGTAGTAAGCATTGTAATAGAGAGGGAAGTCTGAGAGAGGTTTGTTAACTTTGTATGTAAACTTTTTACTGTAATACAAATTGATTGCTCTTGGTGTGGTGGGTTTTTTCCCGAAAGGGTTTTCCCACATAAATTTGGTGTGTTCTTTGTTTGTATTTTTTATTTATGTTACTCTTGTTATCTTGTATGTGTGCATCTTAAGTGTATGAAAGTTTTAAATAATGTTTTTTGCACTTCTCGTCTGAGGTATTAGTGTTAGGAAAGCGTATTTTGCACCGTCGTTTTTCCTTTCAGAAAATGGCCCTAGCACTTACATGCTTTGAGGAAATGGGAGACTCTCCCTTTCAAATCTGATTGAAAAAACATAAAATATGCTATGCAAGAAGGCTGCAAATACATATAATTATTAAAAAATGGAAGAGAAATCTACAAGTTATATTATATTCAAAGATGCAAAAGATTACACAAAATTGAAGATCATGGGCTCCCCTTCAATCCTACATGCAACACCTGCAACAAATGTGTCTTCAATAATCTGGTATAATTTTGACAACATCTGGGTATGCAAAATTCACTTCTCCAAGCCCCCTTCTCCAAATGAAAAAGGCATAAATAAATAGAGAATGTGCTAAGAGAATGCAATCCATGGTTTGGCCAAACAACATCTTGGAACCACCTTGAAGATCCTATGCCTAACTTTGGGAGTTACAAATCTGCAAAATAGAAATCAAATCCAATGCATGCCAACCTTCTCTTGGGTGCTTAAAAATTTTCCAACCAGATTTGGTTGTTTATAACATCTTATATACTCTTACAGATTCCTTATAGCTTGTCTATTACACTTTCCATGCAAAGGCATGCAAGAAACATGCAAGATTCTTTGTGTAGACACCCAAAAATGTCCTCCTACAATACCTTATCACAACATTAGGTCATTTAGACATCTTGTAGCATGTTTTTCCCTAGTTACCCTTATCATCATCTAATTAGTTAAATAAATCTTATTTATTTGACTAATTTCATTAATAATCCCTCCATTCTTCTAATGTTAATTAAATAATTTATATTATTTAATTAATCAAATCGCTTCTATTCATAATCTTTTCTTTCTTCTAATGTTAATTAAATAATTTATATTATTTAATTAACTAAATCATAAATCCAACATTAATTAAATAAATTAAATATTTATTTAAGTAATAAAATCTTAAAATATCTTCTCGCTTTCTTTCTAAAAACAGAACTCATGTGTATCTAATTAATTTATTTAATTAGATAATTCATCACTTATC
>CM021104.1:211704845-211915953 GCA_007115665.2 Sequoiadendron giganteum | reverse complement strand
TTCATACAAAGCTTCTCCACAAGTAATTCAATTGTGTTTCACGCATTATTATTTCAGCTAGGAATAAATCTAGGTCGCACATATATCTGCAATACATTATAAAGTATTAACTGGTTATTAGGTCAGCCATGATTAACCTAATAACAGAGTGCAATCACCAAATTCGATGCCAACTCACCATCCAATCATATGAACATATAGAAATATATACATACGTGTGTCTAGTAATCATAATCCTTTTCTCAAAACCTTAAACAACGATGATTACTAAAGGAAATATGTGGACCAAAATACTGGATCAGACACCAGAGAAAGTAAACTTGTTATGCACACCAGTTTGGGGTACCAGACCAATCTGATACCATAAACAACATGGTGACATCAACAACTACATATAGACTTATCTTCTCCATTATTCCAACAATATCCCCCTTTTTCATTTATGGCAACATGTGCCAAAATTCCAAAACAAAAACTCTCCCATAAACTCTTCCAAATCTCTCCCCAAAAACTCTTCCAAATCTCTCTCCCTTTGACATCATTGGAAAAGGGCACCAAAAGAAATGTAAACATGGTGACATTCAAAATTGCAAAAATATTTCCAGAATCTTTCAGCCATCCATGGCCTTCAAGAAAACTTTCAAACATTCAACCTTTCAAAATTTTCCCTTTTTCTCTTTCTTTTCTTTTTCCAAAACAAAAATATCAAAAATTTGAACATTCAGAATTCAAGTAAAAATGACACTCTTCACCTGAAACACCTTCTTGTATCTTTCTTTGATAATAGGATATAACTTCTTCCATTTAAATACAACAGAATCCATTCTTGTGCATATGCTTTCCAATAGGGCCAACAATGTGAAAGAAGACAACCAATTTGTGGATGAGCATTGACTTTCACAATCTTCTACATCAATAAGTATTTTGGAAAGATGGTCTAACCAGACCTCAACAATCTCCTTAAGGAGACAGAAATTTTTCACTACGGCATCTCTTTGTCTCTGAAAAATGATCAATTATGCTTGCAATTTACCAATTCTCAATCTTTTCTTCCCTTCTTTGTCTTCAAAGATATCAAAGTTCTTTCCAATGTTGTTCATCTCATATTCAATTGTTTCAATCCTACTTTTCAAATTGTCAACCATAGCAGGCCACCGAAAACAATATTTGTAGATATCTGACATTTCTTTGTCTCATTTATATGTTCATCTAACCTCTTCTTAGCTCTAGTACATATCTTTTCAACCATGGCTTCTAATTTGCATCCTTTTAGACCTTCCAATAACATTATTTCTTCAACAAAATCAACTAAATTATTCGGTAAGGAATCAGAAACAATTGATACATCAATACCTTTTTGAAGTAGATACTCAACTAAAGCATCATCAATCTTGAGTTTGTCAACTAGAGAGGTTGTATTCCATAACTCACCAATTTTATTCATCTTTCCTTTAACCAACATAGAATGGATTTCATCTGGATTAGAGGATTCAAATCTAGGTAGAAATTCTTCTCCTTTTTCCTTCTCTTTCGGAATGACAATGATATCTTCAGTGATAGTTTTTCTTTTCTTCGATTCCAGAGGGGAATCACTAATGACAACTTCCAAAAAAAAAAATTTGAAGGAAGACCCTTCCTCAAATTGACTAGACATAACTAAACCAGAGCACATATCTTTCTACAAAGATAAGAAAAAAAAATTACACGCACTCACTTTATCTTACAAGCCTTCTAGGTATATGTATATTTTTCTTGCAACGGGAATCTTGGATTCCCACTTAACACATTCCTTTCCCAATAACGAGTCTGGAAAATAGAGTACTAGACATGTGAGTAAGGACCTAAAATAGAAAGGGTATCTTTCTACCAGTGACATTCATATATTTTCAGTAAGATGTTCAAGAATTAATCTACACAGATCAAACTTTTCATTCTCTTTTACCATTTTATGCGCCAGATACACGACAATGGCCGAATTAGAGACATCTTGATTTCTAAAATACATTTTATAGGAAATGTCTTACACAACATACCTAACGAAAGGATCAATAATAGTATCAATCAACAATGCTCAAGGATATTTGTCAACTCCCATTAGATCCTCTACTTATTGTATTTTATGGTCTTATTTTCGGGAAGGTCTCCAATGCTACATAACTCGGTGATTGCCTTGATCACTTCCTTCATAATAGGATAGGATTTATGCAACACAATACTTCCATCCTTGAATTTACTCAAAAGGAACAAAATAAACTCTTTGTCAGTAATCCAAGGGAATTCTCCCCACAAATCCAAACTGAGGGTTTTTATGTTCTGTCAGGTGCTCGATTCCAACCCCAATTATGTTTTCTTTATTTTGTGATGATCGAATTTATCTAGCTTGACTTCCTTTAGCATAAAAGATATATTTCCACTCGATCCTCTATTAGAAGGTTCCATTATAGCACTTAACTTCTTCAAATTCAACAAAAAAATCTTCTTTTACCTTCATCTGTGACTGCAAGAGAGAAACTTTCATCGCTTGATTTCAAATGTCCACAAAGATCTCTTGGATATACTCCAAATCACTATAGAATCGCTCCAAGAGAGTTCCAATTCGCTCTTCAAATTCTTCAAATGCTTTAGACGATCAAAATGACTTGCAAAATTTGATTTATACATTATCATTTTTCCCTAATTCACATTAATTGCAAAAATCTGACAAAACTTTCTTCCAGTGCATTGAGAAACCCTAATTTACTCTGCAAAAGAATGTATGCTCACACTTTTTCTTTTGGTTTCTCTTGCATCACCTTTGTTCAACCATTCATTACAACATATCCACATGTCAGCATCTGACATGCCATAATTCTAGGGGGTTTGAGGGTACATATGCATCAGTAGTCTTTAATTCTTCTTTCTTCTTCCATATCTTATCCATCTCCCACTTAACCTCATCTTTGTCAATCTTCTTCGTTGGTTCATTATCTTTCACTGGAGCAGACTGCTTCCCCTTTTTACTTTTGTATACTTTTGAAATATGTCCTAGTTTTTTGCAATTGTAGCACACAACACTTCTTTGATTTGTTTGTCCTCCATTTACACTTGCTCTACGCTTATTTTCTTTATGTCCAAACTTGTTATAGTTATAGCAATGGCCATCAAAATATTGATTCATTTTTCCACCATGAAACTTATTCATCATCACTTGACTAGTCATTCTCACTTGTGATCTACATTCAGTAGCTTTATGTCTAATTTTCTTACATGTAAAACATTGTTCGAAGAAGGAACCTGAAAACTGATTCAACTTACTCCTACACTCATTTTCCTTATGACCAAATTTATTACATGAAAAATAAGTACCATTGAACGATGGGTACCTTTGTGCATTTGGTTATCTGATAGGTGGTCTCCTTCCTGGATTTCTTTTCAGTTTCCCTTGATTCTTCTGATTGTCTTCGAGATTTGAGTTCTGCACATTTTCACCAGCATCATTTCCCAATCCACTTTTGTCTTTAGAAGGTCTTTATCCTGCTATTAATTCATCAAGCTTGGTGGAGCTTGTCTTGAAATCATCTTCATTGAGTTTTTCTTTCTCTAATTTTTCTTTCATATTCATCACTTCTTGTTCAAGCCTTGAGCACACATCAGACTTGCTTTGTATCACTTTTTAGACACTCCTCAACTTTCTTCTTTTCATCCGCTTTCATCTTTAATTCGGTATTCTCTTCATTTGCTTGTTTCAGTTGCTCACTTACTTCTCTATGTCTTTATTTGAATTTCTTTAATTGTTCTTTCAATTTTTGGATTCATTCATTTGCTTCATCAATATTTTCTTTCAAGTCTTTGTTTTCTATTTCAGCCTTGTCAAGATCTTCAAGGGTAGTTTGGAGCTCTTCTTTATCCATTTTGTTCAATCTACAGGATCTCCCTCAAGTTGTTAGACTTCTCTAGAGGAACTAGTGCTCTGATACCAATTGTTGAATAATCAAGATATTGAGAGGGGGGGTGAATCAATATCTTCTAAAACTTATTGAACAAACATCTTCAAATTTCTTTAATACATATAATAGTGAAGAGAAAGAAAACAACATGAAATCACATACACATAAACACTAGATTTTACTTGGAAAACCCAATGAGGGGAAAACCACAGTGAGGATTAGCTCACTATATATAGTTGTTTCAATATTGGTTACAAAAGAGGCTCACTACTCGGATACAAAAGCTCACTGCTAACAAGGACTCACTATCGAAAATGGAGGCTCACTACCTATAGATGTTATAGAAACAAAATGGATTACAGCTAGAGTATGAACTAATGGAATTACACCACAAGTGCAAATTTAGTTCCTCTGATGCTCAATTGCTCGCATGACAGCAGACTAATCTTCACCCTTCTTCTCGCACACTTCACATATCAATTTCACACTACTCACTTTCATACATCCACACTTATTCATATCTTCATCATTACATCTACAAACCATCTTGTATATATATATGATATATCTGCATGCATCAATTAGGACGGCCTAATTGGATGCAATACATATTTACACAAAGATAATTGTTGGCTTCATAAAAAGATTCTCCAAGAGTAATTCAACCATGTGTCATGTATTATTATGTCAGCTAGGACCAAAGCTAGGTCTCACATATATCTGCAATACATGTTAAACTATTAACTGATTATTAGGTCGACCATGATTAGCCTAATAACAAAGTGCAATCACCAAAGGTGATTCCAAATCACCATCTAATTATATGAACATATAGAAATACATACATATGTGTGTCTCATGATCATAAGACTTTTCTCAAAACCTTAAACAATGATGATTTCCGAAGGAAATATGCGAACCAAAATACTGGATCAAACACCAAAGAAAGTAAACTTTTTTTGCACACTGATTCGAGGTACCGAACTAATCTGATACCATAAACAACATGGTGACATCAATGACAATATACATACTGATCTTCTCCATTATTCCAACAAACTCTTATTTCTTCTTCATCTTTGTCTCTCTAATTCTCTTTTTGATTTTATCAAGTCCAAGAATCCTCTAAATTCATCCAATGACAAAAGTAATTTTCTTATTTCTCTTTTCCATTTTCAAGGCCTCATAAAGCCTTAATACAAATCTTCAAATCCTCAAGTTTTACTTATGTAAACTACCTCCTTCGGTGATCTATTGACGAAACCCTCTTTCAATATTTACTAATATTACTGTAAACTTCCTCCTTCAGCGATCTGTTTACAATCATGGAAACATTAGCTCCTCAAACCCTCTGAAAATGTCTTCTTGTAGGTTACACATTTATCTACAAACTCTCCACCCTCGGGTCTTGGTGCAAACTGCCTCATGTTCGGCACTTTGCCTGCACACTCAGGAACTCTTGCTCCGATACCACTAATGAAATAGGAGACTCTCCCTTTCAAATTTGATTGCAAACACACCAAATATGCTATGTAAGAAGGTTGAAAGTACATATAATGAGTAGAAAATGGTAGAGGAATCTGAAAGTTATATTATATTCCAATATGCAAAAGATTACACAAAATTGAAGCTCATGGGCTCCCCTTCAATCCTACATGCAACACCTGCAACAAATGTTTCTTCAAAAATCTAGCATAATTTTGATAACATCTGGGTATAAAAACTTCACTTCTCCAAGCTCCCCTTCTCGAAATGAAAAGGCATCAATAAATAGAGAATATGCTAAGAGAATGCAATCCATGGTTTTGTAAAACAACCTCCTAGAACCACCTTGAAGATCCCACGCCTATCTTTGGGAGTTACAAATCTACAAAATAGAAATCAAATCCAATGCATGTCAACCTTCTCTTGGGTTCCTAAACTTTTTCCAATCAAATTTGGTTGTTTAAGACATCTTATAGACTCTTACAGATTCCTTATAGGTTGTTGATTACACTTTGCATGCAAAGACATGCAAGAAATGTGTAAGATTCTTTGCAGCCCACTTTATGACATTTTATGACACGTGTACATGCAAAACATGCCAAAATTACTAAAAGACAAAAATATTTGTTCTCACCCAAAAGTGGACACCCAAAAGGAATATTCCCCTACAAGATGCTTTTATGCTTTATCGGGACCTATTACCTATCAAATTTACATTTACATTTTCACACCAAGGGAATTCACCTTATTGCAAATTAAAATATTATTCTCCTAACCCCTAAGCCCTTATTGAAAATGATAAAATATTTAAATAACAATATTTTTTTTATGCAAGGTTGCTAGTACTCCTAGATGCTTTTACATCATGCTTACTTCAAAAAATGAAGATATGCCTAAGTTGCTCATTTTTTTATATATCTTATGAAATATGGATAATGCAATTTGATGGAAGTTTAGCTTCTTCTAGTTTTGGAGCTAGGATAGTTCTTATATCTCCTACAAGAGAAAAATTTCCCTTAAAATCTTATAAATTAACCTTTGAGATAACTAACAATACAATTAAATATAAAGCCTTGGTTTTAGGTTTGAAATTTTTTAAAGAGAAAGGAATCAAGCAACTCAAGGTGACTAGTGATGCAAAATTAGTAGTTAATCAGGTCAAGAACTATTTCCAAACCAAAAATAAGAGGCTCAAAAATTATCGAAAAAAGGTTTGGGATGTAATTGAAGGCTTTGATGCCTTTTCAATACAAGTTATTCCAAGAGAAGATAATTCTAAAGAGGACTGTTTGGCCATTTTTTCTTCACTTCTAATTCCACATCTTGAGTTTGAAAAAGATGTCTATTTGATTGATTTGATTTATAAACAAAATGTGTCGAGTAATGACCAACATTGAAAGGTGTTTGATGATGAAAATTATATCATTTCTTTCCTTGAAGGGAGTGGGAAATTTTCCAACATGCTTTTTGAAGGTTCTTCAACTTCAGAGAAAATTAATGTGACATAAAAGCTAGAAATAGGTCTTGAAGTTATGCAATTGGAAAGGAATACCATCTCAAAGGGTTTGGTTTCATTAGAGGATTTATTTGATAAAAAAGATCATGGTTTGAAAATAAAAGTCAATGAACACATGAATGTCTCCTCTAAATATGAAAAAGTTAATGTTAGTTTTGAAAGTGATCCCAAATTCATTTTCATTAGAAAATGTTGTTTAAAAAAGGAAAGGTTAAAGCTCGTTGTTGTACTTAAAGAATATAGAGATGTGTTTGCATGGTGCTATGATGATATTAAATATTTCATGTATGGTGATTTAAAACATCATATCTCTCTAAAAATTGGAGCTACTCCATATAGGCAGAAGCAGAGATAATTTAATCCAAAGGTGGCAGACACTATTTTTGCATAAATGGATAAGATTATCAAAGATAGTATTATATATCCAATCCAACATTCTACATGGTTTACCAACATCATTCTTATAAGAAGGAAAAATGGTCAAATTAGAATTTGTGTTGATTTTTGAAATCTAAATCAAACTTCCCTTAAGGATAATTATCCACTTCCAATTATGGACCACATTTTATAGATGATTTCAAGCTCTAAGATGATGTCAATGCTAGATGGTTTTTTGGGATATAACTAGGTTAGAATAGCTTCAGAATATCAACATAAAACAACATTTAACATGCCTTGGGAACTTTTACATACAACAAAATGCCTTGTGGATTGATGAATGTGAGTGCAAATTTAGAGAGCTACATGGATCTTTCCTTTAGGGATTTATGAAACAAGATTATTGTTATTTATTTAGATGACTTAACAGTATTTTCAAGGAAACACGAAGACCGTGCTATCATTTAGAATGTGTGTTGCAAATATGTAGGTAGCAAGGTATTTCTTTAAATCTGAAGAAGTATATATTTGGTGTTGTTAGTTCCCAAAATTGCAGATTACAAATCCTAAGAGTATGTCAAGCTCTATGGTCAAATTTACAATATTTTTCCCAACAAATGGAGTCAACCAATATGGTTTAGAACTCCCTACTCTTTAGGTTCTGCTAGACCTAGGTGGGTGCACGTTTGACAATTAAACATATTATGAATTTAAAGGTTGTGTGTATTCTTTAACTTTGATTATCTACTTTACACTGGCATGTAAATGTGAAATAGATGCAAAACTAACAACTATTCCTACGCTTAATTTTTGAAATTTGAATGTGTAAATAAGGTTTTTATGAAGTATTATTTTATAATGAATATGATCAATTTTTTCTATCTACTTTGGGCAATGGGGTCAAGATATGTATGATAGATGTGCCCTCCCTCCTAGATTAACTTGAATTGTTTAGCACTTTTCATATGTTTATACCTTGTATAAATATGTAAGGTTGTCAATTACTAGGCTCTTCTTACAAATCCCAATGATATCTTCCCAAGTTACTGTGATTATTTGAAAGGGTTTTAATTCTTGTGTGAAGGAAACCAATTAAGATGATTTATTTAAAAGGATTTTAATTCTAGGTAAAAACCAATTAAAAGGGATCTCTTAAAAGGAATTTAATTCATTCTTGCAAAAACCAATCAACATGAATCACACAAAGGCAACAAATGTGTCTTGAAAAATTAAACATATTCTTGATACATCCAATTTGAATAACAAGCAAAAACCACTTTGGAGACATCAAAGATAACATATACGAATAAATTTTGAACACGAAAATCTTGGTCACCAATTTATATCTTCTTCTCCCTTAAATTGCTTTAAAGGATTTTACAATTTTTATTATAAGTCTTCATTTTCTGGTATACTCTATCTACTACTACCTACTAATCACATATCCATCTATTGTAACTTTATGTATCTTGAATATCTTCAGAAAAATTAAATTTAAATTTAAATTTTGTCTTTGCATCCCCATGAAAATTAATTTTAATGATAATCATAATCCTTCTTTTGCTGGAAATTTTCACGCTCATAGTTACTTTGTATGCACTTTCACCAAATCTAAAAAATATCCTTTGGATACAAATTATTAACCACTCCAAGATTTTAATTAACTCCTTCGGTAAAAAATGGTTTCACTGCCTAGTAAAACTATTTTTTAATTGCTCGTTACACCTTTGGTAAAATTATATTCTCCCAAAATACCATTATACCATGCCATGATTATTTTAATAAAATTTTACTCTACATTGTTTTATGTTTTCATGAAATAAAGGCACTTTCTATTTTCGTTATATCGAAGGGACTAAAAATTCATCACTCATATGCCAGAGTCACTTCAATAATATTTATATTGTTTTGTACAAAATTTTATTTCAAAGGGGTGAATACTTTACTCCTAAAATTTTTCTTTCTCCCTGATCTTTTCTTTTTGCACTTTCAGGACATCGAAGGGATGTTAAAATTACTTCCTCTGATATTAGAGAGTCTCTTCGATGAAATTTTTCTTTGTTTATTTACTGCATAATTCTCAACACCGCATGGTATTTAGGGTTTATTGTTGGTGATCATTGTGGTGAGGTGGGGAAAAAAATTGAAGATAAACCTGTATGCAAAACATGTAACTGTATATATCGCAGTCACAAAGAACACCTCGCTTTTGTCTGCAAATTCTTTAATATTTTTTCAGAATCAATCTACACGGTCATCCCTAATAGGATTTCCCCCAATGTTTATACCTCCAATTTCACCGCTTCCTCATGTCGAATAATCATGTTCTCAGTATTCTCATATTGCATCTTCATACATGGCCCACACATGAGTTTCCTATGGTTCTTTCTCCAATTCGATCATGAACATAGGAAACATTGTAAATGTGTCTCTTCTATCTAGTGGGGTTCAATTTGAAGTTTTTCATCACAAGATTCCTTTCATGCATCTACATAAATTGATTATTCACTCACTCTTACCCTACCCATTTCATCTTGTAGTGGGTCAGTGGCTGTGTTATCCCTAATTAATTCAACACATTCTTTACCAGGATATCAGGAATGTTAGGAATTAGCATCAATGACTTTATATGGTGCTCGCTTTTCAATGTGAGGTTTACTAATCTGAAAATGTTTATTTTTGCTAACTAGCCTTCGGTATAGCACTCGATATGATATTTCTATCCCTTGTTAAAATCTTAAGATCCTCCTCAAAGTAGGGTGTAAATACACCTTGTGTGCAAACAAACCAATAGCTTGAGTGGAAGTCGCTTTCTCATCCAATACTTCTATTCTAATACTGATGTTGTGGACTCTCCTATCATCTTGGGCTTCTTCATTAGAAGACACTCTACCAAATATCCTCGCAACTCCATCATCATCAGAATCATCAATATCCACTACCGACCCATCATCAAGGTTGCCTAAAGTAAACACTGAAGGAACCATTTTATCCAGCTGAACTATAGAAACCCAAGAGTCCAATGCCTTGATAGCACTTTCCCCCAAGGCATTTAAGACATATGAAAGGATACCCTTGTTTCTCTTCTCAACTACAGGACCCATTGCTAGTGCAACATTCCCTATGGTAGTTAAAGTGGTCATCACCAAATTTTTAATTGAATCAAACAAACGAGCTCTCAATGCTCCAAATAATTTGGCAATTACAGTAGGTTGGATACATTTATTTTCTACTTCAATAATTTTAATTACTCTATTGATTCTAGATGAACCTTCCAATCAGCACATCCTAAATTCTTAATTAGATTAGATGTAATCTTTCCACTTATGTCTTCACATGGCAGACCATTAGAACCAAATCCACAGGAAAGTGAAGCTGAATCTATAGTTTTTATTATTTTCTTTGGAGCTACAGTAGGTCCCTCATATGGATTTTTATCATATCAAGGGTACTTAAAAGTGTAGGCTTTACACTTGCTTAGGAGCAAGACTCTCAATATAAATCATTAAATGATGAGGTGTTCCCAACACTGACACATTTTCATGATATAGCCTTCATTTCTTCAATAAAATTGTAATTATCTTTCGTAGTTGTTTAATTGCTCCAGTTACATCCTATGATGGTAGCTCCCTTGTCCCAACTTCAAGAACAAAGGTTTTTTTACCTTTTATCTTTACAAGTACTTTTTTAATTGCTTCTTGCACATATTTCATTTATTCTCTTCCTCTGTCAATAGATTGACTTCATTTTTAGCCCTAGATATGCTCATTGCAATTACCTACTCTAAGCTCTAAAAATTTACCATAAGATATGGAGCTATTAGTTTTTCTCCAATTTCATCAAAACAACCTTCCAATGTTTGTCTTCCTCATCTGCAATGTCTCCAAATTGAGCTCTGAGTTGCTCAATTGTCACATGTATTTCCTTTATCAATTTAGGTTACTGTAAGCTTCAAATCCCTGGTGTCTCCATTTATGGTTTCCCCAATTGCTAAATTGGTAGTAGTAAGATACTTTGACTCTACAATCCAACACATTTTACTCAGTAGTTTGAAATATTGTATCTTTGTGTTATATTCTTCTAGCAACCAAAAAGTGTGTCTTAGACAATTCCCATTACTGACTTGTGGTTTTGAAAAGAGAGAACATACTTTTGGTACCATCATTAGTTCTATTACTTATGCTCTTGTTTCGTAGGACTGTGGTACATGTATGATCCTCCTATAAAAATCAAAATTGTAAGGTGATATAACTGAAAGTCCAATTGAAATGTTGAATAAGTATAACTCTCATTCTATGCCCCATGATGGAGTTTTCCTTTATGACCATACTAGCAAATGGAATTCGGGGAACTGGTATTGATGAATGTCACTGAAATGAGAGTAGAAGAGGAAGGTGAGTGGGAAACAACCATTAAAATATAAAATTCATCCCAAACTGAGATGGGTAGTCATCAGAATTTGATTTTTGGCATTTTGCACTGTGATCAAAATAAGTCAAATAGCTTCCAAAATCACCTAGAAAACTAATCAAAGTTCTCTTGGAGCCATGAAAATGCACTCACATGTTGATTGATGGCATGGGAGCATGGTTTCCAAATATATTTACATAAATTCATCAGGATTGCAAAATATTAATAATCAAAGTAACTCACTTGGTTGTTTCTAAAACTACACCTGTCAGAAAATCATTTGAAACTCATAACTTTCCATTTTGAAAAAATATCAAATCTAATTTTGGGAAGCTGCAACTTGGGGAATTGGTTCATCTAAATCAAATGAACATGTTTGCATTAGGGTTTTCACCAATCCATTTTCTTCACAAAATATTAAAGGCCAAAGTTGACCCCTCCGAAACTCTCTAGAAATGCAGCCAATAAAACTATGAAAACTTCATTTACTTTTGATTTTGAAAAAATACCAAACAAGATGTTGAGACTTAAAAAATTGGTATGAAAGTATATTAACATGGGGCCAATTTGAAACACCAATTGGTTTTTCATGAAATTCATTCAGCTCATAAATATTTTCCTCCAAAGTTGACCTCCCTGGTAAATTCAACAGTGTGCAGACAACAAACTCTCCCAAAACCCTTCAACTTGATGCTTCAAAATGCTATCAAATCTGATCATAGGAGGATTAAATTGAGCATACACACTAACATATGGTAGATTAACATGTTTTCAAAGTGATTTGGCATAAGAGTGAATAGGTTTCAAGCTATGGATTTTCAAAGTAGGCTCCTAGGACAGATTTTATAGGTGCATTTCTAAGCGTTGTAACCAATTTTCTCATCATGGGAACCTCAAATTTTGCCAAAATTTGATGAAAATTTGATGCTCCAACAGGTGTCATAGCGGTAAGCTACTTGGGAACATTTTATCCAAAGAAGGGATTCACATTGATCCAAAATGGGTCAAAGTGATCCAACAGTTGTCCTTACCTTCTAGCAAGCTAGGTGTTATGTCATTATTTGGCTAAATCAATCTCAAGAAAATTCATACCTAAATTCTCAAGTATAATAAATTTTATTGTGTATATAATGAAATTAAATGTATGTTTAAATGGATAGACAAGGGCAAGAAATCTTTCAATCAAATAAAATCCGTAACAGAAAATGCCCCAATTTTGTCTTATCCTAATTTTGCCAAAGAATTTAACATATATTGTTATGCTTTTGAAACTACCTTATCTTCCATACCGATGCAATATAATTAAGAGAAAGTGGAAGCACCCATGAATTTTATGAGTGTTCCTTTGAAGAATAATGAAATGAATTATTCTCTTATAGATAAACATGCATATATTATTATTAGAGCAGTAAATAAATTTAGATTTTTTATTTTGAATGTTCATTATACTACCTATGTATCTAATACAACTGTGAAGACTATTCTCATGCAATAAGAGATAGGAATTAACAAGAGAGCCTCATGGATTGCTAAGATGCAAGAGTATGATATCGACATTAAACAGTTCTATGTTTTGTGACCTTTATATTGGTGGAATTCACAAAAATCTTCATCTCAGTACCATGGAGGTTTAACTCTAGGTTCTTGATAATTTGCAGAATCTAGGAGTGTGATGAGATTTTATTGGATCAACTTCTTGAATAACATTTTGATAGGTTCCCTAAAGGAGTGAATTGTCATTTAGGAGCGTTGTTTACTCTTTGCGGTAAATAGTTCTTTTGTTTTGGTGATTGCCCTTGCAAGGTGTTGATGTTTTTCATAGTTTTTTGTGTATTCTATTGTGTATTTGATGGGGTGTTTGATGTTCGTTGATAACAACCTTTGCATCTACCACACCATCATTAGTAATTGTCTTGCCTTCAGCCCAAAATTGGGGTTTGTCATTGAAACTAGATGATTGGTTTTGAGTTTGAGTAGATCCCCTAGAAATTAGGGCTCGTTCAATGTTGAGACCTTTTGATATATGAGTTCCTCAAATGTTGGCACACATTGATTTTTAGTTGAAAGGCTAAATCTATGTCCACATTTCCTGCAATGATCTCTACTTGTGGTTTCTTAGGTATTGGCCATTTACATTTGCTTTCTCTATGTCTCCATCATTGTAGGAAGTTTGCAAATGTTTCTCCCTTGTTTTGTTCAAGGGTGTAAAGTTCCTTTATGCTTACATCTACATCAAGATTTTAAGAGAAATGTGCTAAAAATTGATCAATTATTTCTTAAAATGTTTTGATTCCCTAGGGTAAGTGTGAGAACCATTCCATGGCTTGACCTCCCAAAATTTATGGAAGAGATGCATCAAGTATGAATCATTGTATTCCACTTCCATGCATGCCACATAAAATTATTTTATATGCTCCTCTAGATTACCACACCCTCTACACTTGTCAAATTTAGGGATTTCAAATCTTGGAGGAAATGGCATCATTGTTATGTTTCGATCAAATGGGTAAAGGCATACATCTTGAACTATGTATGAATTTTTATTTTTTCCCATTTGAATGTCTTGTATTTTTTTTGTGAGGATTTAAAGTTGTGAAGATATATCCAATAACAAGTTGTTTGATGATGAGGCATACATTTTGTGTAATCTTGGATCGTGATATGAAGGACCATTTGTGCCATATTAACCCATTTAAAGTTGAGGATTTCCCATTTGATATTGTGTATTATGTTGATTCATAAGACCCATTTGATAATTTATTTGAGGTGCAATACCTACTTGATTTTATAAATTTCCTTGGTATTGAGGAGATGTGTTGTAAGATCCATATTGATTGTGTGAGATCACATTTTTTTCAAATGGATTTGGTTGTTGAAAATTGATGTGTGATGATGGTTGAGAAATTTTTTGTGGAGCACCTTGTAGTTGTTGCAATTATTGTAGAGTGGCATATTGGTGATGTTGCAAGGATGGACCTTGATGTTGTGGTGGTTGTTGATATTAAAGATTTTGTTGATTTGTTGTGATGCTTGTGGTAGACTTTAGTTTTGATTCACTTGATTTTGACCTTGAAGATTGATTTTAGGATGTTCATTGATTTGATGTTGGTCAATGGATTTTGGGGAATTTGATAATGTTGTGACAATTGATTTCCTTATTATTGATGTTGATTTATTGTATTTTGGATCACCTGATTTTGGGGATTGATTTGATGATGTAGTGACAACTGATTTTGTGATGTTGGATTTCCTTGATTTTGATTCATTTGATCTGGTACAAGGTTTTGGGGACACTTGATGTTGAGGAAGGTTTATTTGATGTTGTTGATTCATTTGGTTGTGTTGAATGCTAGGGATGTTAGTTTGAACATTTTGGGCATGAGATGTGAATGGAGGATAAGTGGTATGAGCATGAAATGTTAGTGCAATTATTGTTGTGAGGATGTGATGTAAATGGGATGTTTGTGTGTTGAGGATTTGATATGAGTGAAGTTTTTGTGTGTTGAGGGATGTTTGTGTTTTGAATGCCCAAGTTTATGTGAGTCCCTATATTTTGAGTATGAACAAGTTGACTTCATTTTTGATTTGCAATGTTCGTTGATCCCATCATAGTGATTGTGGGTTGGCTTGGTATGTATGATGAGGATGATTGTGGCATGGATTGAATGAAATTGTGAACCAATGATTCATTATGAGACATTTGTGTGATAGATGCAACATTTACCAAAGGTTGTTCTCTAAGTGTATTCACATCAAATATAGAAGGGAGTTTGGCTCCTCCTTTTTTTAATGTGACCATATATTGTGTGGGGTTTAGTTTCAACATTTTGTTAACAAGATGATGAACCTTTGGTTCTTGTTGCATTTCTAGTATCTCATCTGTGGTAAGTTCTAAAGGATTATTTTTAACATCTTCTATGTGAACCCTTGTACCTTATGAAGTTTGAGATGGTTGTGATGGATTGTGTGGGGGTGTTGTGAAACCTCTAGGATTAAACTCAGGAATTCCAAGGATTGATTCATTTTTGTCACTCATGATAGGTAATTTTGGGTTTTGTTCCATGTTTCTCTTGTATTGTGATCTTGTTGTAACCATAAAACATGTATCAACCTTTGGAGTTGTATGATGTGATTGGTAATGTCTAAATTATTGGGTTGATTCAAATTTTCCTAAAAGAGAACCTCTAATGGATTTAGGACCAATTATTATGTGAGTGATGTGAATGTGATGGAACCCTCAATTTTAAAATAAATCTAGACTCAAGTTTTTAATGTGTGTTTGGTGATATTGTTTATGAACTTGCAAATCTTAGGAGTGGACTTCTGACTCTAAGATAATTTTATCCAAAAAGTGAAGAACTAATCTAATGAAATGTCTAAAAAGAGATATGTTTCCAAAAAATAGCTAAGCTAGGTGATGTGTGATGAAAACTTAGTGTATGGGATTTGTTTTCCAAAATTTTGAGTTGTTTGTGAGATGGAATATTTAGATGGTTTGATGTTTGTTGTCAACTTGATGTTGATGTTTGATTTGATTGATCCTGATGTGATACCTAAGAGAAAATTTTAACAAGACCAAGGTGTTTAAAAACATGCATTTCCTGCCCCACGGGTTAGTGTAGTTGGCTTGAGTCTTGGGTTCGACTCGCTAGCCCGTATATTACCTTGTCATGCACACTTGAGGGCTTTGTTGGTTATAGCATGGCCCCAGGGATTAGTCTCTCCTCAAGCTCACCCTATAAAGGGAACCTGTTGAGCTTGAGTCACAGGGATACCCTGAGGGATCAAAAATAAAAATAAAAACATGCATTTCCTTTTGAGTGTTTGAGAACCTAGAAGATATTTTGAAAAGACCAAATAATTTTGATAAAGAACTTTTGTATGATGTGTCAATGTTTGATGCCCAAAATTATTTTTATAAAAATGACAATGAGCATAAATTTCCTTGCTTGTTTGACTCAAATAGCACAAATGATTGTTTATAAGACAAATATATTGACCAACATGAACTTTGTGTGTTGTTTGATGAGTGTTATGAGTGATCCATAGTTGGTTTTGTCTTGATTTTCAACCAGTTTCAAATGAATGTAATGTTTTGGAACCAAAATACAATTAGTTATTTTAAAATTTGCTTTAAGTTTTGTCATATAAGAAAAATAATTATACTATCATACAAATGTGTTGCTCTGGTTTACTACAAATGCATCAGTATTTAAAAAAAAAATGTTGATGTTTGAATAGAAGCGTCAGACTATCAAACAAAAGCATTGTTCAAATTTATGTTTCCTAGAAAATGCACTGATATGCACAAAAGCGCTGATGCACAAGTAGAAGCACCATTTTCACAAAAATAGAAGCATCGATTTGTGCAAAAGTATCGCACTATCAAGTGAGTGCGTCGGTCTGCTTAGGGGATCTGTAAAATATTAAATTCGCCAAATTTGTTTAATTTTTCAAGTTGGAAAACACATAATACATCATGTAAACTGACTCAATGAGGTGATCAAATAATTGTGTGAGTTCTTCTTCACAATAAGTCACTAAAATAGTGTCACCGGTTTAGCACAAATAAGACACACTAGTCAAGTACAACCTAGCTAGTAGTAATAAAGGAACATCTCCTCACAGTAGGCATACCTCACCCTTTTGAATGATTTTAAATTTGAATATAAGGAGTGGGTGAATAGGGTATGTCAAGGTTATGTACCACCTTGACACCCCTAGCCTTGAAAGAGTGTGAACTCTATCAAGACACCTTATGCTTCAACCATGGACCAGACATGGTAAGTAACTTCTCATGACAATGCTATCACGATGCACTACTATGATTCAATGCAATGACCAACCGGTCTTAGGATTCTAAATACAATGATTCGTAGTCACTCAATGAACACCTATGGTATAACATCAAACATGAGACACTAAAGCCTTTGATAAACCCCAATGTGATCTATACACTCACATCTGAATTGACACACATAGTATACTTAACAGGATAGTGTTGCTAACTTTTTCCTTGGCACCTTTTATATAGCCCACTTGAACACATGTTGGAGTTCATCCTAATGGTGATGACTTCCCAAGGCAGGCCCCCTCTACTTAAATAAAATTGAAGGCTTAAGTGTCTCAATATTTCTCCTCACCCAGGATCGTCTAACAATGCAAGGGGAGAGGATACATATACAAGATTCCTTCGATGACTCAAAGAACAAATGTGAATTCCAAGATGTTTCTCATCACCCAATATCACACTACGCATAGGGGGAGAGGATATGCATCTGACTTGCCAAACATAGAGAACATGACAAAGAATTCATTTTAGTGCACCAAAATAAATGTGTTCAATTTTAAGACTGCATGTTCATTGTTCAAGTTGTGTGTTCATTTTAAAACCCAAACGAGATGTGTTCCTTTTAGCCAAAAACAAGGTGTGTTCATTAATAAACCCAAATTGAAGTGTGAGATTGTGTGGTTCATTTTTTAAGCCCAAATTGTAATGTGATTTAACTAAAGCATGAAAATAAAGTGCTCTTGGGTCATCCTTTGTATAAGTGTTTAAAAACACTTTGGGAAATTTGACAATATGAATTCATGACAAGTATTGACAAATACTTTTTCTTCAATCCATGCTTTCTTGTTCAATATGATCCTACAAAGAGTTAGTCCTTAAACCAACAAACACAAATCAAAAAGTATTTAGGGTTAGAAATCAAATCAAATTGAAAATTTGAACAAAGCCCTAAAAATAACCTCTCTATTTTACCTACAAATGTGTTGGACTGTCAGGACAAGTGTGTTGGAGTGTCACTAGAAAGTACACTATGATTTGAAAATACACTGCTCTTCCTTTGAACAAGTGTACCACCCTTTGCAACGACATGACTATCAATCTTCAAGTGTGTGACTATTTTCATATGTGTGGTTCTATCAAGTTGCAAGTGTGTTGCTCTATTCAACTATGTTTCTAGGTTAAACCTATAAAATAGGAACAATGAAATTATCAAATGTGTTGCAATAAATAACTGTGCAAGCCTTTGACATGACGGTTGCATCATAATGCTACAAGTGTGCTGCAATAAAATAAGTGTGCAGCTTTGTATCTGACAAGTGCGTTGGTCTACCTCTAGTTCCTACAAAACATGAAAATATCAAGCAAATTTTGTTAATTAGGGACATGGGGTCCTATCAAGCATGCCAAAAATGTGAACATGAATAAAATTTTGATCAAATACACCTAGAATCAACTATGAAACTAAGAATTGAACCTAATTAACCCACATTCCCAATGAAATTATTGAAATGCTAACTAAGAATCCATTAAAAATATGAAATAATATGATATTGATCAGGGAAACCTAATTAAACACTCAAACATCATCCCATTGAGGGATTAGTGTTGACTTGATGTGGAAGGATCGGCTCTTTCCTAACCCCATTGATATAAAGCTTTGATTTGATGTGTTGATGAAGGTTGAACAAAAAAATTGCTCTCCAATGATGAATGTGAATATGAAATTCAGCAACATGAGGATGCTCAAATCCTTTTTGGATGAATTCCTATAGCATAAGGGTATGCAATGATTTGTGGATGATTTACTCGTAAAAATGAGGAGTATTTAAAGGCAAATTGGGTGAATGAATGGCCAATATTGAATTGATTAATCAATGGATAGAAATTAATGTGAGAAGATGGCATGGATTGAAGATAAAATCCATGGATGAGATTGAAAGATGACATGGATTGATAAAATTAATCAAGGGTTGCAATTAATTTCAACAAACACAAATCCTTAATCTTAGGAGCATGTGCAAGATATTTCCATGTGGAGGGAAATGTTTGAATTTGAATTGGAAGAATGTTCCATGAGAATATTCCCTTGAGGAGTGGGAAATTAGTCAATTAAATAATTAAAAATTATTTAATTGTGCAAGGTGGGGGAATTTAGGATTTTAATTAAACAATTATATCATTTAATAAAAAAGGGGAATTAATGATATTTAATTAAATAATTAAGATTATTTAATCAAATGAGAGGACTTAAAGTATTTAATTAAATAATTCACATTATTTAATCAAATAGGATGAAAATTAGTGTGAAAAGGATGAATTAATTAAATAGCATTAATTATTTAACTCATTATAGAAAACGATTTTAATTAAACAATTAGGATTATTTAATTAAATGGACAAAAAACAGTCGAATCAGGATGAAAATGGTGTTAGTAAATCGAATCAAATGTGTGATATTGATTAAGACAATTTTAAGTGTCTATAGGGATAACATATAAATGGTTCTCAAATATACAATATTTACTCACATATGGAGAATGTCCTAAGTATTTATCTCCAAAAGAGAAAAGGATGATCAAATTGAAAGCCACAAACTATATCATCTGAAGTGACAAACTTTATAAAAAGTGGATTGATTGTATATTTCTTAGGTGTATGGACAAAGAGAAACAAAAGAGGCTTCTTTAGTGTTTTCACAATGAAGCTTGCAAGGGTCACTTTTTTTCTTCAGTTACAGTTCATTCAATATTTTTAGAAATAGCTTCTATTGTCCTAGTATGTTCTGAGATGCAGATTTGAGTGGGTAAAAAGGTGTGAATCCTATCAACATTTCAAAGGGAAAGTTAAAATTGTCACATTACCATTCAAACAAGTTGTAATCAAAGAACCATTCCAATAGTTGAGTCTTTATTTCATTGGACCATTCCATCCACATTCTAGTGCCAATCACACTCATATTTTAGTGGCAACCGATTATTTTACAAAATGGGTAGAAGCAATTTTGATGAGAAAATACATCAAAAGTGGTATCTCACTTTGTCAGAGAAAATATTTTGGCATGGTTTGGTGTTCCACATAAAATTGTAACTTATAATTTCACTAATTTATCTTATCATGAAATATTTGCATTTTGCTACAAATATGTTATCATCCTAGTTCATGCATTTGAGGGTATATAGTATAGGGTTGAGGGTTGAGAGTTAATCCCTTAGGATTTATGTCCTAGGGTTGAGGAATATGGTTTAGGTTTTAGGGTTTAGGGTTTAGGGTTGATAAGATTCTTAGAATGAAAAATTTCTATTATGGGTTAAGGGTTAAGGGTTCATCTCCTAGGCTTTAGTTCCTAGGGTTTAGGGATTAGAGTTGACAAGATGCTTAGAATAAAAAATCTATTATGGGTTGAGGGTTGATGGTTCATCCCCTAGGATTTAGGTCCTAGGGTTGAGGGTTAGGGTTTAGAGTTCACAAGATGCTTAGAATAAAAAATCTATTATGGGTTGAGGGTTAACGATTCATCCCCTAGGCTTTGGATCCTAGGGTTTAGGATTTCTAGGGTCGACAAGATGTTTAGAATAACAAATCTATAATGGGTAAAGGGTTCATCTCCTACGCTTTAGGTCTTAGGTTTTAAGTATTAGAGTTGACAAGATGCTTAGAATAACAAATCTATTATGGGTTTGAGGGTTAAGGGTTCATCCACTAGGCTTTAGGTCCTAGGTTTGAGGGTTAGGGTTTACGGTATAGGGTTTAGAGTTTACAAGATGCTTAGAATAAAAAATTTATTATGTGTTGAGGGTTAATGGTTCATCCCCTAGGATTTAGGTCTTAGGTTTTAGGGTATACAGTCGACAAGATTCTTAGAATAACAAATATATTATGGTTTAAGGGTTAAGGTTTCATCTTCTAAGATTTAGGTCCTAGGGTTTAGAGATTAGAGTTGACAAGATACTTGTTAGTGTGAATAATAAAGTCTTGTACCTAGTAATTTATTCCACTAGGTAATTAAGGGACTTATTCACATGATTAAGTTTCCTTAGGATATAAGATTCTTCCAGAAGTCTATTTAGAACTTATCTTATCTTTACATCATTTCCTAGGTAGTTAGTTAGTTGTCACATGTGATATGATTAAGACACTTGTCAAGATCTTATCTAATCCTATCTCACTCCTTGCCTATATAAGAAAGGCTTCATATGTACTTTGTCATATTCAGTTTGGAATTCTTGCATCCTTAATGATAACATGATATTTTTTCCATTTCTCTCTTGTGGAAGTTATTTTTCCTTGCAGGTGATCCTAGGGTGTTTGAGGAGTTCACCATAAACTCCTACATGGTATCAGAGCTTTAGTGTTGTAGACTTCTTCCCAAATTTGAGGAACCAATCTTGGCATGAAATTTTTGTTGGGTGCAGGTTGGGTTCTTAAGAACCTTTCCATTGAATCCAAGGCATCTGAGAAAGTAATAATTGGCTTTCATTTCGTCAAAATCTCACATATTTTGTCAGATTTGCAAGGTTTTAATGCAAGACATTTTCACTGGAGCCATTTTCATTATTTGCTTCAGAATTCTAGCTTCCACTCATTTGCAAGAAAAACAATTTCTGGATTTTGTAGCCAGGGTCGAAATCTCATCTAGTTGTCTTTTATATTTTTCATATATCAAACAAATCTTGCACAAACTGTTGTCAAATATCCCGGCGCAACTATTTTTCTTGCAAATGAAGTTTAATTTTTTCACCAAATCACATGTTCTGGTTTTTGGATTCAAAAATGATTTCTAAGTTTTGTTGGTAGTATCAAAATACTATCTAGGTGTCCATTATTTTTTGAATGCAATAAGTGCTTTTTTATAAATCAAATCAGAAGGTCCATGTTTTCATTGTCGACTGGCACAATTTATCTCTTTTTTCAAAAATTAATAACTTGAGCATATGATGTTCGTTTTTTGAAAACTTTATATCATTGGAAAGTTAATTATGTCCTCCACATAGATCTGAGGTTATTTTTCATCATGGATGAAGATGTGAACATTCATCAGTACATCCATTATTTCCTTTTTTTTGTGCATTAGGTTTACATTTTCTCTATACGTAATTTCAGTTCCTGATCTTTTGTCAATCAATTGTTGCTTCATAGATTCTTGACTTGTGCTAGTTCATGAGTTTCCTTTGTTCCTTGGCATCGGGTATGCTATTGTTTTATCATGATTATAACTTGATTCCTTGAGTAACTCTAATTTGGTTTCTATCAAACAAAACTATATTTCCTTGCTTGTTGAATTGAGGATTCCAGTGTTACTCCATAATGTACTTCCAGTGCTTCTCTTTGTAGAAGGTTATCTCATTATGGGGGGATTTTATGATCACTCTTATCATCCTTTGTGTGGATGGAGAATGATTAGATTTGTGATGGATATCATTATTGTATTTATCTCTCTTTTGGGGAGGAGTTTTATCCCACTGGGTTTTCTCATTTTCTCCATTTGTGAGAGATTTCATTTGCATGTGTACATGGGTACCTAATATGGCCTTGTAGCCGGTACCCATCATTGCATATTTGCATTATAATCTTCTCTCCTAAGTTGTAATTAATGGGGGTATTGGTATGAATAATAAATTCTTGTACCTAGTAATTTATTCCACTAGGTAATTAAGTGACTTATTCACATGATTAAGTTTACTTAACATATAAGATTCTTCTAGAAGTCTTATCTATAACTTATCTTATCTTTGCATCATTTCCTAGGTAGTTAGTTAGTTTTCACATGTGATAGGATTAAGACACTTTTCATGATCTTGTTTAATCCTATCTCACTCCTTTCCTATATAAGTAAGGCTTCATATGTACTTTTACATATTCAATTTGGCATTCTTGCATCCTTCATGATAGCATGATATTTTTTCCATTTCTCTCTTGTGGAAGTTATTTTATCTTGCACGTGATCCTGGGGTGTTTGAGGAGTTTGCCATAAACTCCTACAATGCTTAGAATAACAAATTTATTATGGGTTAAGGGTTAATGGTTCATCCCCTAGGCTTTAGATCCTAAGGTTTAGGATTTCTAGGGTTGACAAGATTCTTAGAATAAAAAATTATTATGGGTTAAGGGTTCATCTCCTAGGCTTTAGGTCCTATGGTTTATGGTTTAGAGTTGACAAGATGTTTAGAATAAAAAATCTATTATATGGGTTGAGGGTTAATGGTTCATCCCATAGGCTTTAGGTCCTAGGGTTTAGGGTTTAGGGTTTAGAGTTGACAAGATTCTTAGAATAAAAAATATATTATATGGGTTGAAGGTTAATGGTTCATCCCCTAGGCTTTAGGTCCTAGATTTCATGGTTTAGAGTTGACAATATTGATAGGTTGTCGTTAGGTCCTACTACTTTAGAATAATTGAATGTCAATTGTCAATCAGGCAGTGTGATGAGGTAAAAATCACCTCATCATAATAAAATCCAGGAAGCTTACTTTTGCTAATTCAAACCTAAGCCTGTGCCAATTCATTAAGCTTTAGGAGAATTAATTACTTATTTTTAGGAAAATTATGCCTTCTTTCCTTCCTTTGATTAATTGAGGAAATTGTCCAAAGCAGGTTTAATGGGTTGGTTTGAGCGTTTTTGTAGGGATTAAACAGGTCATCATTCGGCTATTGCAAAAAGTTAGCCAGCACGTGCCTCAAAGTAATGTTGCGAACCCACTCCTTGAAGCCCGGATGATACGCCAAAGATTTAGTTTCAGTTCTTTTAATTTGGTTGTTTAAAAACTTTATGGCTCTTCTTGAGCCTTCTGCATGTTTTAAGAAGCTTTAAAGACATCAAGTTAGTTTTAAGTTAAGGAATACTTTTTCAATGGCTATCTATGCCATCGTAAATTTAGGATCTAGTTAGAGAGTTTCTATAAAACTATAATTTCATAAGTAATAAAGGATATAGACAGAAAAAGTATCGTTATGTTGTTTACATGGATTGACAAATCACTGTTGCAATGAGTTATCTGGTTTCTATCTATTGGTAACTGTTGAATTCAATGGTGGAGACTGTAAGTCATAAGAGGATTGAGAATCTATAGTTTATGTGATTTAAAGACGAAGTAGTAGCCCGCGATCTAGCCACTCGAGGGGAGTTAGCCTAGATAGATAAGTATTTTATTGATTAAGTTATTTCCTTTGCTTAAGTTAAATTGTTGTTCAGTAGAAAATAACAAGTTGTTGAAGAGTCTAGTTAGTTATTCTGGAGCACCATTGTCTTTAATTTGTATAAGTCTTTCTTTTGTAGTTGATAATATTTCTTTACTGTTTAAAAGATGCTTAATTGTTTGTTTCCTTACTTTTCTGCTTCCGTAGTTTACCAGTTATTTAGTTTACTCGTTTCCATGCTTTCTAGTTTTGTAGTAATGTTTTCTAGATTAGTTGTCTTATGCTTTTTAATTTAGTTTTTCTTGGTTTTCTTAGAGTAAGATCATTTTTGAGTTAAGTAGTAATGGATTTGGTTTAGTCTCAACTTCTGTAGATTAAAAGAAAAATTGAAAATATAAAATGAGTTGTTTCAATAATCTCCTTTTGCAAACTACCTTGGACACTTTCCGGTCGACAATTGACATTCAATTATTCTAAATTAGTAGGACCTAACGACAGCCTATCACTTTTTGGTGTCGTTGTCAGGGACTCACATAAGTGTTAATAGGAGACAGTTTGAATACAAAGTTTTATGCCAAAAATATCTTAGTCAGCTTTCTTTTCTGCATGGTCCGGAAAAGAGGCCCTCACGGACATTTTATACCAAAGACCCCCAAAATACGTACCTATCATACATAGGGAAGCCCAAGGCTCAGACCACCACACTTCTGAAGAACTATTTGAGCCTACTCCACCAGAGGCTTTCCATTATTTACCTGTTGAGCAACTAGTCGAACAACTAGATATCGAGGAAGTTATTTTTGAGGAACATACTCTTCTAAAAAACATGGGAGACCGTAGAGTTGAACCTTAGCTTCCTAGAACATTTACCTATCCTATCATATTAGGCACTGATGATGATACTGTCATGAAGAACATTTCTCCAGCTTTCCTTCCAACCTTTCGTGGCTTGTCTTCGGACGACCCAGACCAATTTCTCTTTGAATTTAAAGTCCTATGTCAGACTTATGATTATAAGAACGACAATCAAAAGATGAATCTTTTTATGTCAACTTTGAAGGACTCAGCAATGCGCTGGTTCATGGGATTGGGTTCTAGTAGTATAACATCCTAGGAAGAAATGGAGACTATTTTCTTACAAAAATACCAGAGTTATTGTAGGGTAAGTGATCAAAAGGAGGAGTTGTTTAAGCTAAGGCAAAATGAGGATGAAAGCTTGGAGGATTATCTTGATAGGTTCCTCTTCCTCTCCAAAAGATGTGGAGAAATAGCCATTAGCGTTGAGATACTCAAAACATTTTTTCTTAAAGGTCTTGATGATGACGCTAGAAGGAATCTGGATTTGATGGGGAAAGGTGACATATCTCGATTAAATCTTGAAGAAATATGTGAGTTTTGTCGAAATTTTCCTTGTACTAGGGGAGGCATCCGCAAAACTAATCTTTTTAAAGGAACTAATGAGATAGGTAAGCTCCGCGAAGAACTAGCAAATCTAAAAATGGATATTCTCGTTCAGTTGAATACCACCCTAGATGGTATACAAGCTAAAACCCGCAATCCTGAGACCTTGTCAATTTATTGTCCAAGGTGTCAGAATAAACATCTATTGCGTGAGTGTCCTTTGGATAAAGTTAATGTTTGTCAGCTGTGTGAGCAAAATCATCCTACAAACCAGTGCGAGCTTTTATCGGATATTAAGAATACCAAGAAAAAAACCATTCAGGTTGAAGAGGAAATACATGCTTTAAACCAACGTCAAGGAGGTGATTTCCCTTATGGACAAAATCCTAATCCCACATGGAGGCCACAAAACAATTGGGCTCATAATCAATGGACTCCATCTTGGAATCAGTCACCTCCACCTCAACCTAACTGGGGAACTAATTATTGGTGGTCACCTGAATGGACAAACCACACATGGGGTAATCAAAAATGGCCAAATCAACCCCAACAACAATGGTACCAACAAAATGATGTACCCCAATGGAATCGGGCACAGAATCATTTTTTTACTGAACCAAGGAGGAATAAACAATAGAACCTGTTACCTCCAGCTCACAACTCTCCTCAAAATGAGCAAGTAAACCAACCTCAGCTTCCAATGCAACCACTTCCTAATCCTAAAATAATCGCCAGAACACACCAGTCTATTCTACTGAACATGAAAATGTTACTGGGCTTCATGCGATACAATTCGGAAATGTGTAGATGCATTCTGGTCGAACTCTTCAACCACCTACCATTGAAGAAATAGTGGAGGAAACTGAGCCTAAAATTCCAACAAATGACACATCGTCTAAACAGGACATTACTTATCAAGACAAAGAACCTTTTCCAGCGGCAAGGGCAGCTGACTTGTCTCAGGGGGAGGAAGGTCAGGCCTTAAGTCAACAAAAGGAGGATCCTATTCCAAGGAAGAAAAGGATGGCACCATATCCAGAACATTTAAATTCCATAACTCTAGAAGATACTCCAGAAGTATCCGTGGCTACAGAAACTGTGTTAATTCAAGAGATTAAACAGTTGCAAATTGAAGTTCCTTTATTGCAAGCAATAAAGGAAATCCCTAAATTAAACCAGTTAATTAAGCAGTTATGTATCAAAACACTAGGGAGAAAACCAAAAACAATAAACACCGTTCAGATTGTTGGTTATTTAGCTGATGTTTTGTCTAGAAATACTATTGCTCTGAAGTATGATGATCCTGGAAGTCCACTTATAACTGTTACAGTCAATGAGGTAACAATACCAAATGCATTGGTGGATCTAGGAGCATCTATTAACGTGATGACTATGGATGTAATAGAAAAATTAGGTTTAACTGATTTATGTCCTACAACCATAGTCTTACAAATGCAAAATCAGTCTATAGCCATCCCGAAAGGCATCATTAAAAACGTCTTTGTCAAATTTGATGGATGGGATTATCCAGTCGATTTCCAGGTAATTTAGTCACTTACGCCTAAGGATAGCTATCCTATAATTCTTGGAAGACCTTGGCTGGCCATGGTAGCTGCTAAGATTGATTGTAGGGAAGGGGGAATGACCATTTCGTATGGCCAGGCTAGCAAATGCTTGTTCTTATATCCCCCTGCTAAGCCTACTGAGCATGAAAAAGTTTGGGTTCATGAACCTGAGGAATCAAACGGTTCAGACAGTTTAGCCTCCCTAGCCATGGTGGTAATTAAACAACATGGGGAGGAACTAGAGGAAGATTTGGTAAATGAGATAGCACACCTGGCTACAACCCTGAATGAGGAAGAAATGATGGATTCTCCAAGAATTTTTGAGCAACCAATTGATATAAGTGGAATAGAGCATAGTTACACTACAATGGGAATGTCGTTTCCCTTAGCAAATATGATTCCTAGAAAAAGTCATTTCTATGAGGATATCACAAGGTTTCACCAGCTGGTACCTCATAGTTGTCCTCTTAATACGTTGTTGTGACCTGTGTATGTTGTGACTTTGGTTCATCCTGGAACAAAATCGATAATGTTATTACTAGGAAAAACCTTGAATATCAATAGCCGGTTGACAGAAACTCAGGAGGATAAGTTATTTAATGTGTTGGTACAAAGATTCAAAGCTTTTGCTTGGGATTATATGAACATGAGGGGAATTCACCTAAGTTTTTGTACTCATCACATTTACACTAATAATAGTATAAGGCCTGTTCGCCAACCGCAAAGGAGATTCAATCCTGCATTAAAGGCTTTGGTTAAAATTGAGATTCAGAAACTCCTTTGTGCTGGATTTATTTACCCAATCTCTGATAGTAAATGGGTATCACCTATGGTGGTAGTCCCAAAGAAAAATGGCAAGTGGAGAATCTATGTAGATTATCGAGAACTCAATAAAGCCACTTATACAAATTATTTTCCCTTACCGTTCGTCGATCAGGTCCTGGATAACTTGGTTGGGAGGAAGTATTTTTCCTTTCTCAATGGATTTAGTGGTTATAATCAGATAAAGGTTGCCCCAGAAGACCAGGACAAAACCACGTTTACCTGCCCTTGGGACACGTTTGCATATAGAGTGCTTCCTTTTGGACTATGCAATGCTCTAGCAACCTTTCAGAGAGTTGTTCTTGCTATATTTTCTACTCTCGTTAATGACTATGTAAAAAAATTGAAGTCATCCAACAGTTGACAATTCCTCAAACTCGGACAGATGTAAGAAGTTTTCTTGGACATGCTAGTTATTACAGAAGGTTCATAGAAGGCTTTAGTAAAATTGCAGCTCCTATGTTCTCTCTTTTACAGAAAGAAGTTGAGTTTGTCTGGACATCTGAGTGTCAGAAATCTTTCGAAGCAATCAAAGAAAAACTTGTCCCTGCCCTCGTTCTGAGAGGGCCAAACTGGATTATTCCCTTCCATATCTATGTTGATGCTTCTAACAATGCTATCGGTGCAGTTCTGGGCCAAGAAGACGAGAACGGAGGGAAGTATGCTATATATTTTATCAGCAAGAATTTTACTCCGTCAAAAAAAAAAATTATACGACAACAGAAAAAGAATTCTTGGCTATTGTACACGCTATCAAGAAATTTCATCATTATATTACGGGATATAAGGTTACAGTCTATACGGATCACTTAATTATGAAGTACTTAATGAACAAACCTGTGGTAAATGGTCGAATTATGAGATGTCTATTGCTTCTTCAAGAGTTTAATGCCATGATTCTTGATAAACCAAGAAAATATAATGTAGTAGCCAATTTTCTGTCATGAATCAAACCTTAGAAAGATGACATTACCCCTGTTCAGGATGATTTTCCAGATGAAAATCTATTTGCGATTTCTGTAAAATCACTTTGGTTTGCAGATATCGCTAACTATTTAGCTGCATCTGAGATACCTCCCGGATTCACATCTAAGCAAAAAAAGCAACTAATCAAGGAGAGTGCTCCATTCAAATGGATTCATGGAATGTTATTTTTTCGTAGTCCTCACATGATTTTGAGGAGATGTGTAAGAGCTGATGAAACATACAGTATTTTGAGGGCCTATCATGATGACCCGTCAGGAGGACATTACTCTGCAAAAAGAACTTCCCACAAAGTCCTAGGTGTTGGATACTATTGGCCCTCAATGCACAAAGACATTAAGAACTATGTGCATCATTGTGATGAATTTCAGAGGGTAGGGAGACCAACTGCTTCTTCAAAGATGTCGTTGTAGCCCCAAGTAGTCCTCGAACCATTTGAAAAATGGGGTTTAGATTTCATCGGATTCGTAGATCCTTCCTCTCAAGGGAAAGAATATATACTAGTTTGCACCAACTACCTGAAAAAGTGGGCAGAAGTTCAAGCCTTGAGGATAGCTAGGGAAGAACAGGTCGCAAACTTCCTTTATAATAAAATCTTCCTTAAATTTGGAGCCCCTCGAACTATTGTAACTGATCAAGGACCCCAATTCATGTCTCGAGTGCTTCTGGAATTTACCAATCATTTTCAAGTAAGCCATTGAAATTCATCCCCTTACCACCCTCAAGCAAATAGCCAAGTTGAGGTGACTAATAGAGAACTAGAAAATATTCTGACAAAAATAGTCTCTTCCGGGAGAAAAGACTAGGCCAGGAATCTCCCTGAAGCCGTATGGGCATATAATACTACTTGGAAATCTACGACTAGATTCAGTCCTTATGAGCTAGTTTTTGGGAAGAAGCCTCTTCTTCCCATTGAGTTCGAGTTACAAACTCTATGAACAAGCAATGGAATTAGGTCTAGATTTAAAAAGAGTCCAAGTTGAAAGAGTTATGCAACTGAGCGAATTAGATGAGCTTCATTTAGAAGCCATTCATCAAACTGAACTAATTCAGCATCAACAGAAGGTTTGGCATGATAAACATATTAAAGAAAAGGAGTTTCACAATGGGGACCGGGCCTTGTTATTTGATTCTAAATACAAAGACCATAAGGGCAAGCTCAGAACTCACTGGTTGGGACCTTATGAAGTTGAGGAAGTCTTTTCGAAGGAAACTGTTCGGTTAAAGCCAATCGATGGCGACACATGAACTCTATTGGTTAATGGGCATTGCTTACGCATTTACCATAAGCCAGTCAACAAGGAAGACTTCACAAGGATGGTCGAAATGCAAGGAGAAGTCCAATCCGTTGACTCTGCTTTGGCAAAGTCTATCTCGTAAATTTTGTGTTTAAAAAAAAAATTAGGAAAAAGAGTAATAAATAGACATGTATGCTGAGATATTCTTCTTCATTTAATCTTTTGTCATTTTGGACTTAGCTAAAATTTTATATATTTTTGCAGGACTTCTCAAAAAGCAAACAGTAACTTCTGAAGCACCCTCCAAAGATGCTCTGGAATGTTATGGGACCAATGCTCCGAAACTTGACATTTTCAAAAGCTCGATGCTCCAGAACTTGAATTGAGCTTATCATGATGAGGAGACGTTTTGCACTAAGGGTCAAAGTCGTGAAGATTCTTTGCCATGTCACTCAACTATCCATTTTGTTGTTGCTCTGGCTACATCTTTCAGTGATAATCCAGAACCTCTCCATTCCATTGTTGCTCTGGTTGCATCTTTCAGCGATGCTTCGGAACCTTTCCACTTTGTTGCTGCTCCGATTGCATCTTTCAGCGATGCTCTAGAACCTTTCCACTCTATTGCTGCTCCAGCTGCATCTTTCAGCGATACACCGGAACCTTTCCACTCTGTTGCTGCTCCGGCTGCATCTTTCAGTGATGCTCCGGAACCTTTCCACTTCATTGCTGCTCCGACTGCATCTTTCAGCGATGCTTCAGAACCTTCCATTTCATTTTGCTTCGGCTGCATCTTTCAGCGATGCTCTGGAACCTTCCATTTCATTTCGCTCTGGCTGCATCTTTCAGCGATGCTCTGGAACCCTTCATTTAATTCTTGTTTCGGTCACACCATACACCAATGCTCTAGAACGTATGCACTCATTCAAGCACGTTGACCAAAATACGTGCTCATGAACTTGTTCAATTATCCTCCGCCACCTTTTTTGAAATTTTCAAATTTTCGCGATTCTTCCGCCAAAATATCTGATACATATGTCTTTCTATTTTTGCTCTAACTATAGGTAAGCCACCCAACTCCGTACTCCTCATTGACAGCTCTATCCCCCATAAAATTTTGCACCATATCATAATAACTCTGCCGTCATTTCAACCAATGCCTTCACATCATCCTGTCAAATCTGTGAGGATTAAGATCTTTGAGCGTTCACGGAACGAGAGTAAGTATTAATTTTTGCTTTAAATAGGTAGTTATTTTCAAATAAAAAATAAAAAATTGGCACGAACCTCACTTCCAAATTGGTAATTCATGCCACCCGGAAATCAATCACTTGTACAGCAAGCTTTTCACAAACCTCCATGCAGATTGGAAATCATTGAAGCATATGCTACAAATAAAACAAATAAGTAATTCTAGAGATAATATTTTCAAAAAAAAAAGAACCTGCATGAGAGCTTTGTGTTGGAATTGAATTTCTTGCAATGTATGAAATTAGGAAATTGGGGGTGGAAAAAGAAAGGCAGATCCAGATTCAGCGAAAAAATTACTAGGGTTGAGTAGCATCTCTAGATTGTTCAAGGAAGCAGGGTGGTTAGACTTCATCAGAAAATTTGAAGGCCATAATGAAAAGCTGGTAAGATCCTTTGCGGAGAACTACACCAATGGCGAAGCAGTACTTCAGGGGAAGCATTTTAAGGTAAGCTCTAAGATTATTTCTCGCTTATCTGGATTAGAGCATAGAGGCATAAATATCAAAGAAACCTCTCAAGTAACGTACCAGAAATTAGCTGCATTGTTTGTTAGAGAAGGAGACCCGTATCCGATGGTGGTAGTAAGTACCAGGGGGAAAAACAAGGGGTTCCAGAGAACCTCCATATTAGAACCTTGGGGTACTGTTGTTGCATGGATAATAAAGTACTTTACTTATGAAGGTCAGCTTACCACAGTTGTAGGGCCTGCCTTTCGTATGTTGACTCATCTATGTCATGGAAAGGAGGACCCAGCTCTTAGGGTTAATATGCCAGAATTCTTGTTTGATTCCTTAAATACTTCCATGGAAAGGTATAAAACAGGGTCTAGGCCCTTGAAACACCATGGGTTAATTCAGCTAATTTGCAATTATCACTTCCATAGGAAATCCGAGGGGAAATGGGAGAAATTTATAGAGCAAATAGAGAAACCTACAATAGCAAGAACCATAGAATTGGGGGAATCATCCCAAAAAGCTATTTCATCATCCAGAGCAACCTCCCCTAAGGGCTCTCCAGCTCCAGAAGCTCTTAATCCCACTACTCCTGGTGAGGATTTGCCAAACCTTTGTGGTGATAAATTCCAAATCCCGGACATGCAAGAACAGATTCATGTTGTTTATTCTGACACAAGTAAACCAAGGAAGAAGAGAGTAAGGAAAAACCCAACACCTATTATTTTTCAGGAATCGCCTCCACTCAGAAGAAGTAAATGATTGGCTTTTGAATTCTCCGAAACCCCAATGCAGGGTGAGGAGGGAAGTTCACAAAAGAAGAAGCCTAAGCAGCTTCAAGACCCAATAGAAATTTCAGAACAAGCCACTGGAGATGAAACATCCCTAAATAGAGAGAATTCAGGTGAAGTATTTCATTTTCATTCTGCACATATAGAGGAAAATTTCAATGATGGAACTCGAGACAAAGAACCTATAGGGGATTGCAATGTACCAGAAAATTTGTCACCCAATGTAGATAAAATTGTTGAAACAATTGAAGTTAGTTGTGCTAGTGCTGGAATAGAAAGGTATAAACTAGAAATTGTTGAGTTACAGAGGCAATTGTCTGAAAAATAATGATTTTATAGAATTGCAAAAAGAGGAGTTAGTTGTACAAACTGCTATGATAAGTAAAAGGGATCAGGAATTAAAATATTTGAAGCTACAATTGCAAGATAAAGATTCAAACATCTATAAGTTGCAGGAACATGTACAAGAGCAATGTGAAAAGCATAAAGCTTATAGTGAAAATATTGCACAAAAAGATGTGGAAATAAGAAAAATAAAATAGAATTTTATGCTCATGCTCTCAGCTTTTGAAGAAGACAAGAAAATAAAGACTGAGGAGTTAAACACTTCTATTAGCATAATAGTTGAACTAGAAGAGGATCTGGAGGAATGCACTGTGAGACCCCAAACTGAGTCCAAAGCAATTCAAATAGAACCAGTAATAACTAATTGGTTCCAGGTCAGCATTTCGCCTCTGCTAACAAAATGGATGGAAGATTGTTACTTCCTCATAAATGTCCAAACTAAAATTCATAGGCTCAAGAAAGAACTGGTGCTCCTAAAGGAGTCATTTCACAAAGCCTACCGAGGGAATCAAGATGTCTATAACCTTATGGATTGTTTGTTGAATTGTAGAAGGCCATTGAGAATGTACTCAATGTTTCTAAATAAACAATGGTTGCGATGGAAACTGTTTAGGATCTATAATGATCAACCTTATGAGCCTAATGACAAAGAGTTTGTAAAAATATTTGTAGAATCAACTCCTGAAGATCAGGATTTAATTTGTGAATTATTTTTACATGATTTATTATTAGAGAATCATACATATTTATTTATTAATCTGTTTGTGGGAGAAGTAGAATTACGGGCATTTCTTTCAACTATGAGAAATCAAATCCATTGGCAAGAGAGAACAAAAGAATTTGTATAGGCAGAGAAAATAGTAGGTCTCCAGATCAGATCACCAAATTCAAGGCCTGAGGGGTTCAAAGCTACATTTTTGTCTCTTCTGGTTAATGAAAAGATGAGGGAAAGGTATGACAACAGCCTTAAGATCTGTTATGACAATTTCATAGCAAATGGACAGAAATTAATTGGCAAAGCATGGCATGCCTGTGAGGAAAGGTTCACCCCTCTTCCAGCTTATTTAAAGAAAAGAGAAGTTATTTCTCCTCTAAACATCAAATGGTCATTCAGAAGGGTTGATGCTCTAATTAAAATCATGAACTCAGAACAAAGTGGATAGGAATGAGATACAAGCCCCCCTTGTTACTGAATCCATCCCCAACTTTTAATATTTCCACAGATCAGAATGATACTCTTTAAAGAGTGGAGAGAAAATGTGATGTTCCATAGAGGGTTTATTCATAACCCTAAAACTTTCAATGCATCAGCCAGGGAAACTCATGATCTTAGTACTCTTTATGAAGAATGGAATAAAACTCAAAGATTTAACTATGGAGCAGGAGGACCTGCCAGAAATTAGGTAGGGGAGGAAATGATGAGGTAAAAATCACCTCATCATAATAAAATCCAGGAAGCTTACTTTTGCTAATTCAAACCTAAGCCTATGCCAATTCATTAAGCTTTAGGAGAATTAATTACTTATTTTTAGGAAAATTATCTTTCTTTCCTTCCTTTGATTAATTGAGGAAATTGTCCAAAGCAGGTTTAATGGGTTGGTTTGAGCATTTTTGTAGGGATTAAATAGGTCATCATTCGGTTGTTGCAAAAATTTAGCCATCGCGTGCCTCAAAGTAATGTTGCGAACCCACTCCTTGAAGCTTGGATGATGCGTCGAAGATTTAGTTCCAATTCTTTTAATTCGGTTGTTTAAAAACTTTATGGCTCTTCTCAAGCCTTCTGCATGTTTTAAGAAGCTTTAAAGACATCAAGCTAGTTTTAAGTTAAGGAATACTTTTTCAATGGCTATCCATGCCATCGTAAATTTAGGATCTAGTTAGAGAGTTATCTATAAAACTATAATTTCATAAGTAATAAAGGATATAGAGAGAAAAAGTATCGTTATGTTGTTTACATGGATTTACAAATCACTGTTACAATGAGTTATCTGGTTTCTGTTTATTGGTAACTGTTGAATTCAATGGTGGAGATTGTAAGTCGTAAGAGGATTGAGAATTTGTAGTTTATGTGAGTTAAAGACGAAGTAGTAGCCCGCGAGTTGGCCACTCGAGGGGAGTTAGCCTAGATAGATAAGTATTTTATTGATTAAGTTATTTCCTTTGCTTAAGTTAAATTGTTGTTCAGTAGAAAATAACAAGTTGTTGAAGAGTCTAGTTAGTTGTTCCGGAGCACCATTGTCTTTAATTTGTATAAGTATTTCTTCTGTAGTTGATAATATTTCTTTACTGTTTAGAAGATGCTTAATTGTTTGTTTCCTTACTTTTCTGCTTTCGTAGTTTACCAGTTATTTAGTTTACTCGTTTCCATGCTTTCTAGTTTTGTAGTAATGTTTTCTAGATTAGTTGTCTTATGCTTTTTAATTTAGTTTTTCTTGGTTTTCTTAGAGTAAGATCATTTTTGAGTTAAGTAGTAATGGCTTTGGTTCAGTCTCAACTTCTGTAGATTTAAAGAAAAACTAAAAATATAAAATGAGTTGTTTGAATAATCTCCTTTTGCAAACTGCCTTGGACACTTCCCGGTCGACAATTGACATTCAATTATTCTAAAGTAGTAGGACCTAACGACAGCCTATCACAGTGTCCAAGGTAGTTTGCAGAAGGAGATTATTTGAACAACCCATTTTATATTTTTAGTTTTTCTTCAAACTAGAGAAAACAAGTCTAATCTAAGGCCATTACTTCTTAACTAGAAAATAATCTTACTCTAAGAAAATCCAGAAATACTAAATTAAAAAGCATAAGACAACTAATTTAGAAAGCATAGAAACAAGCAAACTAAACAATTGATGTATTACAGAAACATAAAAGTAAGGGAATAGACAATTAAACATCTTTTAAACAGTAAAGGAATATTATCAACTACGGAAGATAACTTATACAAATTAAAAACAATGGTGCTCTGGAACAACAGACTCAACTCTTCAACAACTTGTTACTTCCTACTGAATAGCAATTTACCTTTAACAAAGGAAATAACTTAACAATAAAATACTTATCTATCTAGGCTAACTCCCCTCGAGTGGCCAGCTCGCGGGCTACTACTTCGTTTTTAACTCACATAAACTACAGATTCTCAAATCCTCTTATTACAAACAGTCATCATCATTCAAATTCAACAGTTACCAATAGACGAAAATCAGATAACTCATTTTAACAGTGATTTGCAAAGCCATGTGAACAACATAACGATACTTCCTCTCTCTCTTCTTCACTACTTATGAAATTATAGTTTTATAGATAACTTTTTAACTAAATCCTAAATTTAAGATGGCATGGATAGCCATTGAAAAAGTCTTCCTTAACTTAAAACTAACTTGATGTCTTTAAAGATTTAAAACATGTAGAAGGCTCGAGAAGAGCCATAAAGTTTTTAACAACAGAATTTAAAGAAACTGAAACTGAATCTTCAGCGCATCATCCAGGCATCTAGGAGTGGGTTCATAGCATTACTCTTGAGGCACGTGCTAGCTAAACTTCTACAACAGCCGCATGATGATCTGTTAATCCCTAAAAAAATGCTCAAATCAACCCATTAAACCTGCTTTGGACAATTTCCTCAATTGATCAAAAGAAAGAAAGAAAGCATAATTTTCCTTAAAATAAGTAATTACTTCTCCTAAAGTTTAATAAATTGGCATAGGCTTAGGATTGAATTAGCAAAAGTAAGCTTTCCATATTTTATTATGATGAGGTTATTTTTACCTCATCATTTCCTCCCCTACCTAATTTCTTGCAAGTCCTCTTGCTCCATGGTTAAACCCCTAAGTTCTATTCCATTCTTCATAAAGAGTACTGAGATCATGTGTTTCCCTGGCTGATACATTGAAAGTTTTAGGGTTATGAATGGACCCTCTATGGAACATCACACTCTCTCTCCACTCATTAAAGAGTGTCATTCTGATTTGTGGAAATATTAAAGGTCGGGGTGGATTAAGTAGCAAGGGGGGCTGTATTTCATTCCTATCCATTTTGTTCTCAGGGTTTTCAAGACTTTAACTAGAGCATCAGCCCTTCTGAATGACCATCTGATGTTTAGAGGAGAAATAACTTCTCTTTTCTTTAAATAAGCTAGAAGAGGGGTGAACCTTTCTTCACATGCATGCCATGTTTTTCCAATTAATTTTTGTCCATTTTCCATGAAATTTTCATAACACAGCTTGAGGTTGTTATCATACCTTTCCTTCATCTTTTCATTAACAAAAAGAGACAAAAATGTAGCTTTGAACCCATCAGGCCTTGAATTTGGGGACCTGATTTAGAGACCCGCTGTTTTCTCTGCCTGTGCAAATTATTTTGTTCGATCTTGCCAATGAATTTGATTTATCATGGTTGAGAGAAATGCCCTCAATTCTACCTCTCCAACAAACAGATTAATAAAGAAATCTGTATGATTTTCTAATAACAAATCATGCAGAAAGAATTCACAAATTAAATCCTGGTCTTTAGGAGTCGACTCGACAAATATTTTTACGAACTCTTTGTCATTAGGCTCATAAGGTTGATCATTATAGATCCTAAACAGTTTCCATCTCAGCCATTATTCATTCAAAAACATTGAGTAAATTCTCGATGGCCTTCTACAATTCAGCAAACAGTCCACAAGTTGACAGACATCCTGCTTCCCTCTATAGGCTTTGTGAAATGACTCCTTTAGGAGCACTAGTTCTTTCTTCAGCCTATGATTTTTAATTTGGACATTTATGAGGAAGTAACACTGTTCCATCCATTTTATTAGCAAAGGTGGAATGCGGACTTGGAACCAATCAGTTACAACTGGTTCAATTTGAATTGCTTTGGGCTTAGTTTGGGGTCTCACAGTGCATTCCTTCAAATCATGTTCTAGTTCAACTACTCTACTGATGGAAGTGTTCAACTCTTCAGTCTTTATTTTCTTGTCCTCCTCGAAAGTTGAGAGCATGAGCACAAAATTTTGTTTTATTTTTTTCATTTCTGCATCTTTATGTGCAATGTTCACACTATAAGTTTTATGCTTTTGATACTGCTCCTACATTTGTTCCTGCAATTTATAGATGTTTGAGTCTTTTTCCTGCAATTGTAGCTTTAAGCCTCTTATTTCTTGATCCCTTTTATTTATTATAGCGGTTTGTACAGCCAACTCCTCTTTCTGCAATTCTATAAATTCATTATTTTTAGACAATTGTCTTTGTAAATCATCAATTTCTACTTTATACTTTTCTAATTCAGCAATGCAACAACTGGTTTCAACTGTTTCAACAATTTTATCTACAATAGGTGACAAATTTTTTGGCATACCGCCATCCCCCTTAGGTTCTCTACCTTGAGTTCCATCATTGAAAATTTCCTCTATATGTGCAGAATGGAAAGGAAATACTTCACCTAAATCCTTTCTATTTAGGGGTATCTCATCTTCACTGGCTTGCTCTAAAATTTCTATGGGCTCTTGTGGCCGCTTAGGCTTTTTCTTTTGTGAACTTCCCTCCTTACCCTATATTGACGTTTCAGAGAATTCATAAGCCAACCGCTTACTCCTTCTGAGTGGAGGTGATTCCTGGAAAATGACAGGTGTATGATTTTTCCTCGTTTTCTTTTTTCTTGGTTTACTTGTGTCAGAATAAACAATATCAACTTGTTCTTGCAGGTCAGGGGTTTTGAATTTATCACCGCAGAGGTCTAGAAAATCCTCACCAGGAGTGTTGGGATTAAGAGCTTCCGGAGCCAAAGAGCCCTTAGGGGAAGTTGCTCTGGATGATGGAATAGCCTGTTGGGATGGTTCCCCTAATTCTATGGTTCTTGCAATTGTACGCTTCTCCATTTTCTCTATAAAAAATTCTCATTTCCCCTCGGGTTTCTTATGGAAGTGGTACTTGCAGATTAGCTGAATTAACCTATGATGTTTCAAAGGCCCAGATCCTATTTTATACCTCTCCATAGAAGTATTTAAGGAATCACACAAGAATTCAGGCAAATTAACCCTAAGAGTTGGGTCCTCCTTTTTGTGACGTAAATGGGTCAACATACGAAAGGCAGGCCCTACAACTATGGTAAGCTGACCCTCACAAGTAAAGTACTTTATAATCCATGCAATGGCAGTACCCCAAGGTTCTAATATGGAAGTTCTCTAGAATCCCTTATTTTGTCCCCTGGTACTTATTACTACCATTGGGTATGGGTCTCCCTCTCTAACAAATAATTCAACTAATTTTTGGTACGTTATTTAAGAGGTTTCTTTTATATTTATGCCTACATTCTCTAATCCAGATAAGCGAGAAATAATCTTAGAGCTTACCTTGAAATGCTTCCCTTGAAGTACCACTTCACCATTTGTGTAGTTCTCAGCAAAAGATCTTACCAACTTTTCATTATGGCCTTCAAATTTTCTAATGAAATTTAACCACCCTACTTCCTCGAACAATCTAGAGATATTACTCAATCCCAATAATTTTTCTATTGAATCTGGCTCTACCTATATTTTACCACCCCCCATTTCCTGATTTCACACTCTACAAGAGATTTCAATTCCAGCACAGAGCTCCCACGCAGGTTCCTTTTGAAAATATTTCCTTTAAAATTACTTTTTTTTTATTTGCAGCTTACGCTTCAATGATTTCCAATCTACATGGAGGTTTGCGAAAGGCTTTGTCGTACAAGTAGTTGATCACTAGGTGGCATAAATTGCTAAATTGGAAGTGAGGTTCGTGCCAATTAATTATTCTTTATTCAAAAATAACTACCTATTTAAAGCGAAAATTAATACTTACCCTCGTTCTGTGATCGTTTGAAGATCTTAAACCTCACAGATTTGACAAGATAACGTGAAGGCATTGGTTGAAGTGACGACGGAGTTATTATGATGTCGTGCAGAATTCTATGGGGGACGGAACTGTCAATGAGGAGTACGGAGTTGGGTGGCTTACCGATAACTAAAGGAAAAATAGAAAGACAGATGTATTGGATATTCTGGCGGAAGAATCACAAAAAATTTGAAATTTTGAAAAAGGTGGCGGAAAACAAGTGAACAAGTTCCAGAGCACATAATTTGGTCAACGCGCTCAAAATGAGTGCTTAAGTTTTGGCGCATCACTGTGTGGTGTGACTGAAACAAGAGTGAAATGAAGGTTTCGGAGCATCACTGAAAGATGCAGCCGAAACAAGAATGAAATGAAGGTTTTGGAGCATCGCTGAAAGATGCAACCGAAACAAGAATGAAATGAAGGTTCCAGAGCATCGCTGAAAGATGCAGCCAAAAAAAGAATGAAATGGAGGTTCCAGAGCATCGTTGAAAGATGCAAGTGGAGCAGCGATGGAATGAAAGGTTCTAGAGCATCACTAAAAGATGCAGTCGGAGCAGCGACAGAATGAAAGGTTCCAGAGCATCGCTGAAAGATGCAACCGGAACAGTGATGAAATGAAAGGTTCTAGAGCATCACTGAAAGATGCTGCCAAAGCAGCGATGGAATGAAAGGTTGAGTGACATGGAAAGAATTTTTGAACTTCATGACTTTGAACCTTAGTGCAGAACGCCTCCTCAACATGATAAGCTCTATACAAGTTCTGGAGCATCGGGCTTGAAAACGTCAAGTTTCAGAGCATCAGTACTGGCATCATAACATTCCAGAGCATCTTTGGAGGGTGCTCCAGAAGTTATTTTCTACTTCTTGAGAAGTCCTGCAAAAACATGAAAAATATTTAGCTAAGTCCAACAATGACGAAAGATTAAATGAAGGAAAATATCTTAGCATACATGTCCATTTATTGTATATTTTAAAAAAATTATTTATAGTTTTTTTTTTCTTTTTTTCTTTAACAACAGCATAACATTATTACTAGATTGACTCTATCGTGGCAGAGTCAACACATTGGACCTCACCTTTCATTTCGACCATCCTTGTAAAGTCTTCTTTGTTGACTGGCTTATGGTAGACATGTAAGTGATGACCATTAACCAATAGAGTTTGTGTGTCACCATCGATTGGTTTTAACCGAACAGTTTCATTCGAAAAGACTTCCTCAACTTCATAAGGTCCTAGCCAGTGAGTCCTGAGCTTGCCCTTATGATCCTTGTAACTAGAATCAAATAACAAGGCCCAGTCCCCATTGTGAAACTCCTTTCCCTTAATATGTTTATTGTGCCATACTTTCTGTTGATGTTGAATTAGTTCAGTTTGATGGATGGTGTCTAAACGAAGTTCATCCAACTCACTCAGTTGCAAAACTCGTTCAACTTGGGCTCTTCTTAAATCTAGACCTAATTCCATAGTCGTTCGTAGAGTTTGTAACTCGAACTCAATGGGAAGAAGAGGCTTCTTCCCAAAAATGAGCTCATAAGGACTAAATCCAGTCGTAGATTTCTAGGTTGTGTTGTATGCCCATACGGCTTCAAGGAGCTTCCTGACCCAGTCTTTTCTTCCAGAAGAGACTATTTTTGTTAGAATATTTTCCAGTTCTCTATTAGTTACTTCTACCTGGCCATTCGCTTGAGGGTGGTAAGGGGATGACTTTCTATGGCTTAACTAAAAATTATTGGTAAATGCCAAGAGCACTCGAGACATGAATTAGGATCCCTAATCAGTTACGACAGTTCGAGGGGCTCTGAATTTAAGGAAGATTTTATTATAAAGGAAGTCTGCAACCTGCTCTTCCCTAGCTATTCTTAAGGCTTGAACTTCAGCCCATTTTGTCAAGTAGTCAATGCAAACTAGTATATACTCTTTCCCTTGAGAGGAAGGATATATGGGTCCGATGAAATCTAAACCCCATTTTTCAAATGTTTCAAGGACTACCTAAGGCAACAACGACATTTTCGAAGAAGCAGTTGATCTTCCTACCCTCTGACATTCATCACAATGATGAACATGGTTCTTAATGTCTTTGTGCATTGAGGGCGAATAGTATTTGACACCTAGGACTTTGTGGGAAGATATCTTTGCAGAGTAATGTCCTCCTAACAGGTCATCATGAAAAGCCCTTAGAATGTTGTAGGTTTCCTCGGCTCTTACACATCTCCTCAAAATCATGTCAGGACCACAACGAAATAACATTCCATGAATCCACTTGAACGGGGCACTTTCCCTAATTAGCCGCTTTTTTTGCTTAGACGTGAATCCAAGAGGTATCTCAGATGCAGCTAAATAGTTAGCGATATCTGCAAACCAAGGTGATTTTACAGAAACCGCAAATAGATTTTCATCTAGGAAATCATCTTGTACAGGGGTAATGTCATCTTCTTCATGTTTGATTTGTGACAGAAAATCGGCTACCACATTATATTTCCCTGGTTTATTAAGAATCGTGGCATTAAACTCCTGAAGGAGCAATAGCCATCTCATGATTCGACCATTAACCACAGGTTTGTTCATTAGGTACTTCACAGTTGAGTGATTTGTATAAACTGTGACCTTATACCCAGTAATATAATGACGAAATTTCTTGATAGTGTGAACAACAGCCAGGAATTCTTTTTCTATTGTTGTATAATTCTTTTATGTCGGAGTAAGATTTTTTTTGATAAAATATATAGCATACTTCCCCCCATTCTCATCTTCTTGTCCTAGAATTGCACTGATAGCATCGTCAGAAGCATCAGCATAGACATGAAAGGGAATACTCCAGTTTGGCCCTCTCAGAACGGGAGCAAAGACAAGTTTTTCTTTGATTGCTTCAAATGATTGCTCACACTCAGATGTCCAGACAAACTCTACTTCTTTCTGTAAAAGAGAGAACATAGGAGCTACAATTTTAATAAAGCCTTCTATGAACCTTCTGTAGTAACCAGCATGTCCAAGAAAACATCTTACATTTGTCTGAGTTTGAGGGATTGTCAACTATTTGATGACTTCAATTTTCTTAGGGTCGACCTTTATTCCTTCTGAGGAAATATGATGACCCAAGACTATTTCTTGCTCCACCATTATTAAGCATTTCTCATGGCTAAGGGATAGTCTATTTTCCTCACAAACTTGCAGAACTTGATCTAGGTTCTGAAGATCTTCGTCATAGGTTGACCCATAGACTGTAAAATCGTCCATGTAAACTTCGACACAGTCATTAACGAGAGCATAAAATATAGCAAGAATGGCTCTCTGGAAGGTTGTTGGAGCATTGCATAGTCCAAAAGGAAGCACTCTATATGTAAATGTGCCCCAAGGGTAGGTAAACATGGTTTTGTCCTAGTCTTCTGGAGCAACCTGTATCTGATTATAACCACTAAATCCATCGAAAAAGGAGAAATACTTCCTCCCAGCCAAGTTGTCCAGGACCTAATCAACGAATGGTAAGGGAAAATAATCTCTATAAGTGGCTTTATTGAGTTCTCGATAATCTACACAGATTCTCCACTTCTCATTTTTCTTTGGGACTACCACCATAGGTGATACCCATTTACTATCAGAGATTGGATAAATAAATCCAGCATGAAGGAGTTTCTCAATCTCAATTTTGACCAAATCCTTTAATGCAGGATTGAGTCTCCTTTGCGATTGGCGAACAAGCCTTATACTTATGTCAGTGTAAATGTGATGAGTACAAACACTTGGGTGAATTCCCCTCATGTCCATATAATCCCAAGCAAAAGCTTTGGATCTTTGTACCAACACATTAAAAAACTTATCCTCCTAAGTTTCTGTCAACCAGCTATTGATATTCAAGGTTTTTCCTAGCAATAGCATTATCGATTTTGTTCCAAGATGAACCGAGGTCACAGTATACATAGATTGCAACAACGTATTAAGAGGACAACTATGAGGTACCAGTTGGTGAAACCTTGTGATATCCTCATAAAAATGACTTCTTCTGGGAATCCTATTTGCTAAGGGACATGACATTCTCATTGTAGCATAATTGTGCTCCTTTCCACTTATATCAATTGGCTACCCGAAAATCCTTAGAGCATCCATCATTTCTTCCTCATTCGGGGTTATAGCAAGGCGTGTTATTTCTTTTACTAACTCTTCCTCCAGTTCTTCCTCGTGTTGTTTAATTACCACCATGGCTAGGGAGGCTTAACTGTCTGAACCATTTGATTCCTCAGGTTCATCAACCCAGACTTTTTCATGCTCAGTAGGCTTAGCAGGGGGATATAAGAACAAGCGTTTGCTATCCTGGCCATGCGAAATGGTCATTCCCCCTTCCCTACAATCAATCTTAGTAGCAACTGTGGCCAGCCAAGGTCTTCCAAGAATTATAGGATAGCTATCCTTAGGTGTAAGCGACTGAATTACCTGGAAGTCAACTAGATAATCCCATCCATCAACTTTGACAAGGACATTTTTAATGACACCCTTTGGGATGGCTATAGACTGATTTGTCATTTGTAAGACTGTGGTTGTAGGACATAAATCAGTTAAACCTAATTTTTCCATTACATCCATAGTCATCACATTAATAGTTGCTCCTAGATCCACCAATGCATTTAGTATTGTCACCTCATTGACTGCAACAATTATAAGTGGACTTCTAGGATCATCGTATTTCGGAGCAATAGTCTTTCCAGACAAAAAATCAGCTAAATAACCATCAATATGAATGGTATTTATCATTTTTGGATTTCTCCTTGGTGTTTTGATACATAACTATTTGATTAATTGGTTTAATTCAAGGATTTCTTTTATTGCTTGCAATAAAGGAACTTCAATTTGCAACTGCTTAATCTCCTGAATTAACGCAGTTTCTGTAGCCAAAGATACTTCTGAAGTATCTTCCAGAGTTATGGACTTTAAACATTCCAGATATAGTGCCATCTTTTTCTTTCTTGGAATAGGATCCTCCTTATGTTGACTTAAGGATTGACCCTCCTCCCCCTGAGACAAGTCAGCAACCCCTGCCGCTGAAAAAGGCTCTTTGTCTTAAGGAGTAATATCTTGCTTAGACGACGTGTCTTTTGTTGGACTTTTAAGCTCAGTTTCCTCCACTATTTCTTCAATGGTTGGTGGTTGAAGGGTTCGACCAGAATGCAACTGTACATTTTCGAAGTGTATCGCATTAAGCCCAGTAACATTTTCATGTTCGGTAGAATAGACTGGTGTATTTTGGTGATTATTTTTAGGATTGGGAAGCGGTTGCACTGGAAGCTGAGGTTGGTTTAATTGCTCATTTTGAGGAGGGTTCTGAGTTGGAGGTAATAGATTCTATTTTTTACTCCTCCTTGGTTAAGTATAGAACTGATTTTGTGCCCGATTCCATTGGGGTACTGCATGTTGTTGGTACCACTATTGTTGGGGTTGATTTGGCCATTATTGATTGCCCCATGTGTGGTTTTTCCACTCAGGTGATCCCCAATAAGGAGTTCCCCAGATAGGTTAAGGTGGAGGTGACTGATTCCAAGATGGATTCCATTGATTATGAGCCTAGTTATTTTGTGGTCTCCATGTAGGATTAGGATTTTGTCCATAAGGGAAATTACCTCCTTGACGTTGGTTTAAAGCATGTATTTCTTCTTCAACCTGAATGGTTTTTTTCTTTGTATTCTTGATATTCGACAAAAGCTCGCACTGGTTTGTAAGATGATTTTGCTCACATAGTTGACAAACATTGACTTTATCCAAAGGACACTCACGCAATAGGTGTTTATTCTGACATCTTGGACAATAAATTGACAAGGTCTCAGGGTTGCAAGTTTTAGCTTGTACACCATCTAAGGTGGTATTCAACTGCACGAGAATATCCGTTTTTAGATTTTCTATTTCTTCACGGAGCTTACCTATCTCATTATACCCTTTAAAAAGATTAGTTTTGTGGATTCCTCCCCTAGTACGGGAGAAATTTCGACAAACTCACATATTTCTTCAAGAGTTAATTGAGATACGTCACCTTTTCCCATTAAATCAAGATTTCTTCGAGCGTCATCATCAAGACCTTTAAGAAATATTGTTTTGAGAATCTCTACACTAATGGTCGTTTCTCCACATCTTTTGGAGAGGAAGAGGAACCTATCGAGATAATCCTCCAAAATTTTGTCCTCGTTTTGCCTTAGCTTAAACAATTCCTCCTTACGATTACTTACCCTATAGTAACTCTAGTATTTTTGTAAGAAAATAGTCTCCATTTCTTCCCAGGATGTTATACTACCATAACCCAATCCCATGAAGCAGTGCATTGCTGAGTCCTTCAGAGTTGACAGAAAAAGCTTCAAATTTTGGTTGTCATTCTTATAATCATAAGTCTGACATAGGACTTTAAATTCAAAGAGAAATTGGTTAGGGTCTTTCGAAGACAAGCCACAGAAGGTTGGAAGGAAAGCTGGAGAAATGTTCTTCATGACAGTATCATCATCAGCATCCAACATAATAGGATAGGTAAACATTCTAGGAGGCTGAGGTTCATTGTGGTTAGGTTCAGCTCTACGATCTCCCATGATGTTCAGAAGAGTATGTTCCTCAAAAACAATTTCCTTTATAACTGGTTGTTTTGCCAATTGCTTGACAGGTAAATAATGGAAAGCCTCTAGTGGAGTAGGCTCAAATAATTCTTCAGAAGTGTGGTAATTTGAGCCTTGGTATTCCCTATGTATGATAGGTACGTATTTTGGGGGGGTCTTTGGTATAAAACGTCTGTGAGGGCCTCTTTTCCAGACCATGTAGAAAAGAAAGCCGACTAAAATATTTTTGGCATAAAACTTTGTATTCAAACCGTCTCCTAATAACACTTAAGCAAAAAGGCTTTTTAAGAAGTCCCCGGCAATAGCGCCAAAAAGTGATAGGTTGTCATTAGGTCCTACTACTTTAGAATAATTGAATGTCAATTGTCAATCGGGCAGTGTCCAAGGCAGTTTGCAGAAGGAGATTATTTGAACAACCCATTTTATATTTTCAGTTTTTCTTCAAACTACAGAAATCAAGTCTAATCTAAGGCCATTACTTCTTAACTAGAAAATAATATTACTCTAAGAAAATCCAGAAATACTAAATTAAAAAGCGTAAGACAACTAATTTTGAAAGCATTACGACTAAACTAGAAAGCATAGAAACAAGCAAACTAAACAACTGATGAATTACAGAAACATAAAAGTAAGGGAATAGACAATTAAACATCTTTTAAACAGTAAAGGAATATTATCAACTATGGAAGATAACTTATACAAATTTTAAAAAATGGTGCTCCGGAACAATAGACTCAACTCTTCAACAACTTGTTACTTCCTACCGAACAACAATTTACCTTTAACAAAGAAAATAACTTAACAATAAAATACTTATCTATCTAGGCTAACTCCCCTCGAGTGGCCAGCTCACGGGCTACTACTTTGTCTTTAACTCTCATGAACTACATATTCTCAAATCCTCTTATTACAAACAATCATCATCATTCGAATTCAACAGTTACCAATAGACAAAATCAGATAACTCATTTTAACAGTGATTTGCAAAACCATGTGAACAGCATAACAATACTTCCTCTCTATCTTCTTCACTACTCATGAAATTATAGTTTTATAGATAACTTTTTAACTAAATCCTAAATTTAAGATGGCATGGATAGCCGTTGAAAAAGTCTTCCTTAACTTAAAACTAACTTGATGTCTTTAAAGCTTTAAAACATGTAGAAGGCTTGAGAAGAGCCATAAAGGTTTTAACAATAGAATTTAAAGAAACTGAAACTGAATCTGAATCTTCAGCACATCATCCAGGCATCTAGGAGTGGGTTTGCAGCATTACTCTTGAGGCACGTGTTGGCTAAACTTTTGCAACAGCCGCATGATGACCTGTTAATCCCTACAAAAATGCTCAAATCAACCCATTAAACTTGCTTTGGACAATTTCCTTAATTGATCAAAAGAAAGAAAGAAAGCATAATTTTCCTTAAAATAAGTAATTACTTCTCCTAAAGTTTAATAAATTGGCACAAGCTTAGGATTGAATTAGCAAAAGTAAGTTTTCCAGATTTTATTATGATGAGGTTATTTTTACCTCATCAAATATGCTTAGAATAACAAATCTATTATGGGTTCAGGGTTAATGGTTCATCCCCTAGGATTAAGGGCTTAGGGTTAAGGGTATAGACTCAATAATATTCTTAGAATAACCAATCTATTATGGGTTTATGGTTAATGGTTCATCCCCTAGGCTTTAGGTCCTAGGGTTGAGGGATAGGGTTTAGGGTTTAGGGTATAGAGTTGAAAAGATGCTTAGAATAACAAATCTATTATGGGTTGAGGGTTAATGGTTCATCCCCTAGGCTTTAGTTCCTAGGGTTCAAGGTTTAGTGTTGACAATATTCTTAGAAGAACAAATCTATTATGGGTTAACGGGTAAGAGTTCATCTCCTAGGCTTTAGGTTCTAGGGTTTATGGTTTAGGATTTCTAGGGTTGAAAAGATGCTTAGAATAACAAATCCATTATGGGTTAAGGGTTAAGGGTTCATCTCCTAAGCTTTAGGTCCTAGGGTTTAGGGTTTAGGATTTCTAGGGTTGAAAAGATGCTTAGAATAACAAATCCATTATGGGTCAAGGGTTAAGGGTTAAGGATTCATCTCATAGGCTTTAGGTCCTAGGGTTTAGGGATTAGGATTTCTAGGGTTGACAAGATACTTAGAATAACAGATCTATTATGGGTTGAGGGTTAAGGGTTCATCCCCTAGGATTTAGGTCCTAGGATTGAGGGATAATTTTTAGGTTGAGCTACCCTTAATCCATCCTCTTGCATCTCCTTAAGTCATTATCTTAACTCCTCTTAAGCCATCCTCTTAGGGCCCCTTAAGTCATATCCTCTTAGGTCCCCTTAATCCACCCTCTTGCATCCCTTTAATCCACATTCTCTTAACTTCCCTTAATCCATTCTCTTAGGAACCCTTTAATCCATATCCTCTTAGGTCCCCTTAAGTCATTCTCTTGCATCCCATTAAGTCATATCCTCTTAATTCCCCATAATCCACCCTCTTACATCCATTTAAATCATTCTCTTACATCACCTTAAGTCATATCCTCCTAGTTTCCCTTAATCCACCCTCTTACATCCATTTAAGTAATTCTCTTACATCCCCTTAAGTCATATCATCTTAGGTCCCCTTAATACACACACTTGCATCCATTTAAGTCATTCTCTTAACTCCCCTTAAGCCATTCTCTTAGGACCCTTTTAAGCCATATCCTCATAGGTCCCCTTAATCCACCCTCTTGCATCCCTTTAAGTCATTCTCTTAACTCCCCTTAATCCATTATCTTAGGACCCCTTTAGCCATATCCTTTTAGGTCCCCTTAAGTCATCCTCTTTTATTCCCTTCAGTCATTCTCTTAACCACCCTTAAGCCATCCTCTTAGGACCCTTTTAATCCATATCCTCTTAGGTCCCCTTAAGTCATCCTAGATTATGTACCCTTAAATCCATTCATTGAGTATCCCCTTAAGCCATCCTCTTAGGACCCCTTAAGTCATATCATCTTAGGTACCCTTAATCTACCCTCTTGCATCCCTTTAAGTCATTCTCTTAAATCCTCTTAATCCATTCTCTTAGGACCCCTTAATCCATATCCTCTTAGGTCCCCTTAATAATTCTCTTAACTCCCCTTAAGCCATCCTCTTAGGTCCCCTTTAAGCCATATCATCTTAGGTCCCCTTAATTCATCCTAGATTGCTACACAAATCCATTTGTTGAGCATCCCCTTAAGTAATTTCCTAATTCTATTTAATCATTTTTGTTTCAAGTCTCCCACATTGGTGGTCAGTACTTGTGCAGTGAACAAATCATGACAATTAATATAGTAGATCCAACTCATGACATCACTTGAATTTGTAAGTAATTTATAAGATCATGTGGATACCCTAAATTGTCATGACTAGTGAATAGTAACTTTCACCCTTCTTCCCTAAATGATTAAATAATACATTATTATTTAATTATTATCAAATTTTATATTTGTCTATTAATTAAGTGATTTAACATTATTTAATTAATTCATCCTCAATCATCATTTTTGACTAATTAAATAAATCTCATTTATTAATAAAGTCCTAATTTAACCTTTTTCCTCTATTAACTAAATAATATTACATTATTTAATTAATTCACCTATCTTATCATTTATCTAGCTTTATTCCTCTCAATTAATTAAATAAACATCAATTATTTAATTATGTCGCTAACTTACCCTATTCTTCCAATTTAATTAAATGGTTATTATTAATTGTTTAATTAATCAACTCTTCCCTTTCCAAATTAAATAATTAAATTAATTCATTCAACATCATCCCTATAATAAATAAACTTTAATTATTAAATTCAACTCACCTTGCACATTCCTCTTATTAATTAATTAATTAATTTCCCCACATGAAATAGTTCTTGTTTCAATTGACTAAACAATCTATTTAGTTAACTAGCCAATTATCTCTCATCCATAATCTCCTCAAACATAACGATCACTCTCTAAAAGTTTATTCATCTTATTCTCTTGACTCACATCCTCTCCCAGTCAACTGAGATTGACTATTCAATCTACCCAATGGACTGTTCAATCTAAATTAGTTCACTCCTATTCTCTCCCAATCCTCTGATTAATCATTGGAGTTGACTAACCAATCTAATTCCTCTAAACAAATTTCAACCATTGCTCTTGATTCAACATTTTTTAATCTTGAACATTCATCTAAAAACATGAAATTTATATAACAATCTTCTTCATCCTAAAAAATGATCAAAGAATTGACATCTTTTATGCAACGAAGTAATGCTAAATTGGCATTCAATTTATTGAGAGCTTTTACACACATCTTCAATCACCATTAATGTACATTGAAGCTTTTGTAAAACATCAAAATGGAAGCTTCGCATTGATACAACGCAATCCAATATCACTACGAATAAACTTTGACATAGGATGGTAATATTATGCTTTTGTGATTTCAATGTATATTCTCTTATTTGATTGCATTGTTTGATTTAATTGATTCATAAACTCATTTTGTGAGTTTGGGTTTGGGATTCTATCTTGTTTGAATTAAGTTTAGTTTAATTCATATGTTGATTTCCTTATCACCGATTTCCCCCCCTTATGACACATCCAATTTTCTAACTTTTAGTAAATTGTTCTTTTCTCACATGAATTAGAGTTAAATGACTCATAAAACATATAGTTACTTTACTTATATTAATTATTTTTGTAGGTTCCCATTAATTCAATCTACCACGATTGTCATTGTAAAAAAAAATCATTGTATGAATTATGTAAATATCAATTTGTAGACTTGAACTAAAAGTGGATAAGCTTTAATTGTATTTATATGCACATGTATTTCATAATTTTATAGTTGTATACATTGTATGTTTTTTCAATGTATGAACTTCAATGAACTTATGAATCACATTTTATATTGTTCCAATTTTATCTTATACATTTTATATATGTCAAGTATAGATTTTTGTTTAGTGATGTATATTTGTTAGAATTCGAAAATAGTTAAAATTAGGCCCTTAATTTATTATGAATATGATATAAATTATAAGGAATGTATTAAATTGTCACCTAACCATGTGATTTTATTGAAAATTTAAAGTTAATCATTTTAAGACATCTAAACTTCATTCAACAATGACATAATCTAAATATATGCAATTTGATTATGGACAAGAATTTATAGTGCATTCTTGTAAATGTAGATGTGTGTGTGTGTGTGTGTGTGTGTGTGCGCGAGTGCATCTAATAATCATAATGAACATAATACACATATGTAAGCACATTTAAGATCAAAGTATATTAAGTTCCACATGAAATGCTAGATATATCTAAAGCTAGTCTGGAATTTAAAACATGTACAAAAATATATCTAGAAAAATATATTAAAGTCAACTCATATAAATAAACACAAGCACAATCATAATGTATAATGTATGTGAAATGTATATATCAAGTGGCACATATATAAATAAAACTATTTATACTATATAAAATAAAACTATCTAACTATTAGGACGATCAGTCAAATCAAGTCTCCTCTTTCTTTGTTCCATGTGCACTAGATGGACCTGTATAATGTTGTAGAAGAGTACAAGAAGCTTGAAATTAGATAAAGTTAAAGAAATTTTGATTTAATTTAACATAACTAATAAAATCATTAAATTAAATTTTTTAATTTAAACAATCGAAAGTATGCATAGAATACCATCTGATCATCTGAATATATTGGCACATTTACTTCAATGGATGGTATAACTATCAATTGAGGATGAAATGATTGACATAATAGTTACTGGATATTCAAATAAAGAAAACAATCTATGTTATAAAATATTAGTGATAAAAATGATTTTAATTGAATAAAAACTATAGTAAAGTTTTGGAACTCTAATGACATGGCCTTATGGTCATGACCTTGATCAAGAGTTTTCCTACCACCTATAAGGATATTGCTATCATCCTACATATATGTACATATATATATGAAACATGCATATATTTAAGTTTAATTATAAATATGAAATTTAATTTGTATTTGAAAACTTAAAATAATCATATTACATCTAGTGAGTTTTTAAAGCACATGTATGTAAATTTCAAAATTCCAGACCTTTTGAAAACACCCACTAGAGATGGCCCATGCATAAAAGTTGATGATGACTCAGGAGTGCTTGTCACACCTTGTGGTTGGTTAGTCATGGATACTGCATGACCTCCCTGCATAGATACAATATATCATTTTGAACACATGTACAATTTTAAATTAAATTAGATATGGACATAAATTAAGATATATATATATATAACGATTTACCTAACCATAAGGTGTGCCTAATTCTACAACTTTTGTTGTAAAATAAACATGATCATATCGAGATGGCCTCCTATGATCATGCATCTACACAAAACACTTCTTGAATTAATATTATATATAATTTAATGTTATTAATTACATGAATTTTGCATATTTCAAACAAATTAAAATTTTCCTTGAAATATGTACATACTTGTGTAGGATGATCATTAGTAAATAGTAAATCCAAAAATGATTCCACCACTGATATAGGTGAATTTTAATTGGATTCCTAAGTATCCCCATGGCAAGGATGACTAGTCTCATCTCGTTCATGCTCTTTATCACCCACTTCAGTTGCCATGTGGGTAGTCTGATCAATTAGATCTCCTGAGAGAGAACTCAATGCTCCTAATGTCGACATAATCATCTGGTGTTGACATGGAGCAGAAATACTAGGAGATGGAGGAGCAACAATCGATGGAATTAGAGCATGTCACCGAGGATCGACATGTGCTCCTAGTCTATTTTGGGGCATGCCATGCCCAACTCCCTGAAATGACCTCATATCAAAATAGTTGGGTTTTTTACCCAACTCAAACTCAACCCATAATTTTCTCAACAAATAAAGGGGAACCTCACAATTGGTATGTGGTGGAGTATCAAAGACCATCCACCATCTGACCCAAGAAAGTGCAACTATCTACAAGTGCCTATACCATTTAATTGAAATTCATTTTTTATTGGGTGGAATTGGTTGGTTTGTATGGGCTTAATGAAATATTGGGCAATGGTTTGTTTGCTAATATGTAGGTCCTAGATCTCTTTATAAGATAGTTCATTTGCATAAAATTGTCTCCTCTCTTCTCTCCATCAATGGAATCTATCTAGATCCACATCAAGATGGATCGAACAAAGTCGACAATAATTTGCAAATCATACTAGATGTTGGGGGAATGTTAGGCTCATTTTTTATCAAATTGATATTTTCTTGAAGGATATTTAAATTTACATTTATACTTTCTTGTAACCGAGTTTGATCAATTGCAAGATGCGGGGGGGCAAGAGGTAGAGAGGGTGGAGGCATGGGGTTTTGTGGTGGCAAGCTATGATGTGGAGAGGGTGGATGTAAGGGTTTTTGAGATTGGTCACTATGTATGAAATCCTCTATAGTAAAGGCATCAGATACTAGTAAATTTTCCTCCATGATGAAAGGGAAACTACATGTTAAACAACTAAAAAATATATATCAACAAACTAAATTAAATAATGTACATGTAATTTGAACTAAAAATCACATTGAACACACAAATTTAAAATACATCATTTAAATACACATTCAATTTAACATTAAAACATGCACAACGTGAATTTAGACTAATTTATTTCCAAAAAAATACAAACAATTCGAGCCTCCCCTAGAACATACATTAAATTATACAATTGAAGTCATGTACCCAATGTGACAATCAATGAAATAATAAAAACATATGAATTCAAAATTCCCTTCTCAAGCTAATACTATTAATCTACCCCCCTCATCCCATATTTTTGCTAATAACCCTAAAGAATGTGATAGATCATGTAGCAATTGAAAACCACACAAGCTAAAACATTTCTTTCAAATTTTAGAATTTTCCTGAACTGTTAAATACATCATCCAACACTTGCCTTAAACAAAATATTACATAGTAACTATGACTTTCAAAAGGTCATGGATGAAAATTAAAACACCCATTTTTCTATCGCACCTATATCAATCCAAAGAGTTAGTTGGAACCTATATCATGTTGTTTTTAACTATACATAGTTCGATAACTTGTTTGAATGATGTGACATGTATTTAAGAATTCTGATAATGATTAATTATACCTACTTAATTATAGGTCCTAAGAGGGGTAATGTATGGAACCATGTATTTAATTTAGAGACACCTATCTTTAAATATATAAAAATGATGATATTAAGTGCATGCTACTAGTGAATTTACACACTAAAACTAGATAATGTAGGTAACTCCCTTGAGGTTAGCCAATGAGAAAAATTATTTAAGTTTGATTTGGTGGATCCTTATCACAATAATCTATTATAGGTGTTTTTAAATGTGTTATAGATCACCACAATTTATTCTATACATTTTGTAGATAAATCTATGTCTAATATAATTTTAGTATAAACAAAATTAGATTTTCAAGAAGACCTAAGTAGTCCAATAGATAAAAAATGGACCTCTCTAATATTAAACAAGTTGAAAGAGGGAAATATCCTAGGAAGATTAGAGGAAGAAGTTGGATATAAAAAGATATGTTGATGAGAAAGGTGAAAATAAAAGATATGCATTAAGTTCAATCTATAATAAGATCTAGAGCTTGTGAATTGGTTAATTTCTAGAAATATGTGCAAGACCTCTAGCTAGATTATATGTGAATTAAATAAATAATATTAAAAAAATTTATCTACATACATGATCTAGTTTTACTAATTAAATTATTGTGTCTTTAAAAACAAATTTTAGATTTGAAATTTCTAGTTGGATAATCCCTAATTGGATAATCCCTAATGGGAGGGCCTTTGACCTTAACTACATGGATATCTAATAAACCTTAAAAGAAAAAGGTGTGAAATATAAAGGATTGTAGTCATTATTTAATACTTCTTGATATCCTTGAGTTTGTACTTCAAAGTTTCTAATTTTTCTATTAGTGTATGTACAAGGTGTTGATGGAGACTAGAGCAATATTAGGAGTATGTAAAAATTGTGGAGGTACATATATTAGTGTCGTGGTGTAAGAGCTAAGAAAATATTTATAAACGGATTGGACACATTATGATAAGTATTGATCATGGGATGAGATGGAGGGATAACTTACATAGATATATGAGAAGATGTCGTGGCAACATAGTGGTTATAAAAGTGGTAGGATCAAGTAGGTGTGGGTACAATTCTAGAACGAATGAAAGCACTAAGAGTGTTCATAAGGAAAGGAATGTAACCATGGGCTAGGCCATATGATGGAGTAAAGTTAATGGGAAAGGTGGTAGTATACATGAAAGTGGTATAACTTCAAGGTTGGAATAGGAGAGTGGGTTGGAGAAACTAGGTCATTAGAATGGCTCATTAATTTGATCTAATATATTATAGAATTTATGTGTGATTAAGACATAACATTAATGTCTTATAAAAGAGATTTGATAATTAATTATGGGATGAATTAGATATCAATTTTAGATTTTTAGGTCTAGGTTTTATGGTTTAGAGTTTAGGTTTAGGTTTTGTGGTTTAGGGTTTAGGGTTAATGGTTTTAGTTTTTAGGTCTAAGTTCTATGAAACTTAGGGTTTTGGGTCTTGGTTTCTCAGTATAGGTTTTGTGGTTTGTGTGGTTTAGGGTTTTACCTAAATTAGGTAAATATTTAATGGTTTTTGACTTAGAATTTAAGGTTTTTGGTTTTCATTGATGATTTTGTTTGCAAATACAATTTAAAAACTATAAAATGAACAAAATAATTACAAAAAAAACCTAATTACAAATAAATACAAACTAATACAATTTAAAAACTATAAAATGAACAAACTAATTGATGATTTTTGTTTGCAAATACAATTTAAAAACTAATTACAAACAAAACAAATAAACCATAAACTACAATTACAAACAAAAAATGCAAGATATAAAACCAAAAAACGTAGAATTTAACCATCCTAGAGGTCGATGAGGTCACTAGCTTTGATGGGAGGAGGTGGCAGCTGAAATTTGGGGTGGTATAGGTCCTTGAAACACATACGCATTGCTCTTTGTCACTCTCTATCACCTCCAAATTCATAGGGAGAAAATGAGGTGACAATCATTTTTTTTTTTAAATACCTTTTCAAAAAGGGTGCCTATTTTTTAGTGGGTACCAAAAGTATAACAAGTACGCATTTGGATTTAGGCTTGAGTGCCCGTTCCTAAGAGGGTACCCATTTTTTTAAAAACACGTACGCATTTCATGCAGATTATTTTGGCCAAAAATTCTCCTCTTCATGGACCCAACTTCTTTATTTTACCCCAATGATACAATTAAACTGATGGAATGGTTATTGGGATTGTTGGTTGATAGTATCCTCTTCAACTATGGTCGAGATCTTATGAATTTTTTTCATTGGATGGATCTCCCACTTGAGATAGGCTAAGTTCTCAAGAAAGAGATGATATTGATACAAACTATACCTTTGGCTCAAGGTGAAATAGATTGAATGGGGGATTACTAACTTGGGATAGGCTAAGGTCCCATGAAAGCATTATGATGGATGATTTTTTTAGGATTTAGGATCTAAATTGAGTATTTGGGGTTGGATATGTTATGATAAGTGGTCTAGATGTTGATTTTGTAGGTTTAACTAACTCATTGTTCAAAGGGGGTGATGCTTTGGATAATTTGGCAACAGTCGATGAGACATAAGTGATCATTTTGAGCTAGATATCAAGTGGAAAATTATTATTTATGGTTTTGGACTCGGAAGAATGTTGGCTATCAACAGTGTGAAGGATTTTATTTATAAATTTTGTATGGGGATCGAATTCACCAAAACTAGAGAAAATTTTCCCACACAAGTCACAAATTCACACAACTCGAATTCACCCAACAAGACTCTAATCCACCTATCTAGGGTTGTTGATCAGACTAAATATCAAACCAAGGAAGATTCACCCAAGCGTGAGTCTATTCACCAAACAATAGATTGAATTCACCTAAAATGGATAATGATTAGACTAGGGCTTTACCACACAAGCATATTTTCCCAGGTGTAGAGTGGATTCACCCAAGTGTAGAGCATATTCACCCAAGGGGTACTATGATTGGACTAGAGATCTGACCACCTAGGTGGATTTTCCTAAGAACGCAGTGGATTTTACCAAGGGTGATTAGACAAAGATGGAAAAGGGACCAAATAATGCAATCATGAAGACACCAGATGGACAATGCTAGACAAACTAAGATATGCATGGATAAGCACAAGAATACATGCCAAAAAGTACAAGCCTAGATTAGTCAAGTAGGAATGAAAATCAATGTAGGCTTATAGTGCAAGTGTTAATGTCATCTATCAATGGCTAGATAGCTAGAGATTATGACCCACAAGGGCGAAGGAACTCTTATAAATGGAAACCAAATGACACTACTTTAGTAGTATCTATCTCAATACACAGAGATACATCATAACTTTGGGTATGATATCAATACCTTGCACCACACTAACTAATGGTTGAATAATCTTATGCTAGGCTAACACAAGGTGATCTAGTGTGTCATTTAAATGCTAAAAGGGTGAGTGAGGCATATCCATGAACACTATCCCATAACAAGTGTGAGCTAGGAAAATTGAAACTAATTCATTCAAACCAACCTTGAAATCTTATCTCAGTATCACTTGAATATTATAGCTTCTATAAACATGACATGACTAGATTAGGTTATAAATTCCACTCCCCCATTATAAACCCTATTGTTTCACATGGTTGAGGTTGGTAGAGCTCCTAATTTTTTTGAAAATTTATGGTGTGTATTTCCTTGTCATTGTTTTATGCTTCTGAGCTAAAGGGTAGGTCCTAGGGTTTTAGGTTAAAAACCATCTTTTCAAAATTTGTATGGTCATCAACGTTCAACGTTATAATCATTTGTTGACTTGTATACCTAGTTACTAGTCATTTAAGTCATAACTCATGCCATCAAAGTTATTCTCCATACCGGGCCCTTGGGTTAAGGTTGTTGATCACCATCTACAGTTAGTCGTTTTACATTTTGCCTTAATCAGGTCAAATATTTTCATGTTTAAAGACTTAAGTATTAAGTCTATGTATTAAGGTTTGAGTCTCGTAGACCTAGTGGTGGCCCCATTTTAAGAACTAACAAATTTGGCATGTGCAAAAATCAAGGTTTTATGATGGTCGTTCGATGGTCGCATGTTGATCAGAGTTGTTGCCTGCGCGCCTATTCCAATTTTTGGCTTATTATTTTATTCAAATGGGTTGTTGGACTAAAGACACGTGTCTTGCGCTAAGGTGAGCCCATTACCTTTGTTGAGGACTGAAGGTAGTGTTAACTAATATCAACGGTGGTTGATGAAATATGTGGTGGCATCCTGGTTGTTCCCCGCATGCCCGTTGGTGTTTATTTTCCATTAAAATAAACAAATGGCCTGGTAGGCGAGTGCCATGTGTCATGATAGGTGGTGAACCCAATATCTCTAAGCGGTCAACAAGCAGGGTTTTGAAGAAAATTGACGACATGCATCGCTACACGTGTCTTCATCTAAGTCATCCTTTATGGGCCCATTCGTATTGTTCATTAGGGTAAAGAATTCCCACATGCCAGCAGGTGTGGTGACACATGTAGTCTCTCAGTGGTGGGCCATATATCTTATGTGAACAACAAACAACACCAAAAGAAAATCCATGACAATTATGGAGCAACATGGCCCAATCTCCACCGTTCCCCGCCACCCCGTTGGTTCTTATTTTAATACTTTTTTAGGGACATGGGCTGGTGGGAATGATGCCATTTGTCGATTCATGGAGGGACCAACTAGGTCTTAACAACAATGCATGCTCTAGTAAGGTTTCAGATCGATGGTTGATGGCAAGTGATGTGGACTATCCTGACCAATCCCCACCATCTCATGAGGGCCCCATTTGTACCTCCCATTTTCTGTAGGCAAGCAGGTGACTATCATGTGGACCACTCCAAAGGGTCTGATACACTTTAGCAAAGATGAACTACTGCTCAAATTTGGTCGAAGCGACATTGAAATTTAGTGTTTTGCTAAATTTTAACCAGGTCTTTGGCATGCATTCAAAACTTAGGAGATGCGTGTGGATGCATCCATATTTTTTGTCAGGCATTGGTACACGTAGGATAAAGAATTTGAGGCAGCACATGATATGGGTTGATATTCTAAGGATTGATCATGATCGCTTCCTGCTATCTTGTGGTAGAGAATTTTGAGAAAATTAATTCCCACAAGCAAATAGGTAATATAACACGAAAAGTTTCATCAGGTCTTACGTATGTGATTAATTATTTAGATGAAGTGGGTGTTTATCCACTTGAGGCATTTGATTGAGAAAAAGTATCTGGTGCATGCAAATTATTTTTTTCATAATTAACCATTCTGGTTAATCGTCAGTTGATTCATCGTAGTGTGTGATCGATGACTCAGATTCAAAATCAAGGCATCAGTTCGATGGTTCTCTTGTGTGAGCTCCCTGGGAACATTAATGAATACATCTTGTAGCGGGTCTATTTATTAGTGATTTCATGTTTATTATTCTCATCATTTTTCGTATGTGATAATTGATGTATGGGATTGAGCGCACGAAGTTGTCTAAGTAGTTGTAGAGTTTGAGCTTGTTGTTTTTATTTAGGAGAGTGGTATCTCAGAGAGTTGCATCATCAACATTGGTAAAGTGAGCATATCTATCAGCCTTGTTCATAGGTATAGGAGACTTCTTGAGTCTCAAAATTTTGTATCCAAAGAGGAGCAGGATGCGCTCGAAGTGCCTATAACACCAAAGAAGAAGACAATAACTGAAAGGAAAGTTGCACGGGGAGTTCTCAAATGTGTGTATCATCTAAGGAGTCAAATTGTCTCAGAGAATCTGGTCAAAGGCAAGGAAAAGAAGGTTGAAAGGCCTGAGAGAGAGGCTATAAGGAAGAGAAAGTATCACTGAGCTTCTATGGGATGACATCAATCTTCTATTGAAGTCTCGAGTGATCCATTTGACAGTGGAGATGAAACTAACACCGACTACCACCAATATCTCATGGCTATGGGTAATTTGATTAACTCTGAGGATGAGGTGGTGATGGCCACTCCTATTTCAATAAGGAAACTAGAAGAGCATTCTTATTTTGTTGCTAACTAGGTAGAATAACGCTAGTCCCCTTTCTGAGCTAATGCTCAGATTTTTATCCTTTGTGCTAACATGTTTCTTTGGGCGGGTGTGTTTGATTTAAGCTCTTGTTGTTTTCTACCTTTTTGTGTTGATGGTGAGTGTTGTGGGTTGATGTGAATGTGTGAATTTTTGACGTTATGGTGAGGCACCTTTTGGAAGGCTGGTGGTCTTTTCTAACAATCGGTTTTGATATTGTGTTCTCCCCTGTTCTACAAATGATGATTTATAACTGCCTAGGGAATATTTTTGAAGTCTGGTGAAATTAAAGTGAAATGAAGTTAAATGTTACTGTAATTCAGCATGGTGCTTGTTGCTTCCTTATTCTATAAAAGGGATTTCAAGTCTGATTACAAAGGTTGACTTTTGAGTCTTAGAATGGTCCAGGTGAATAGCTATGTATAGGAATAAATGTACAACATAAATGTTGATAGATAGAACAGTTGAATGTTTAGGGTATAAGTAAAGGATGTACTGATCTTAAAATAGTTATATGCAAGCCACATAAATGAAAGATAATATTAAGTTCTTATATAGATACTCTCTTATGTATTTTCTCTTGCAAGTTATGAATGAAAAGGTCAATTGTATTTTAGTTCATTTTCAATTTTTTGTATTAATTGTATGAATTCATTTTGGCTTCAATTCAATGAGTTGATTAAATGTTGAGATAAGCTCATAAATTTGTATGGAGGAATATAAGATTGGTTAAGAAGTTATGTATAGACACAGTGAGTTGCATACTGCAATGTGGTGTGACAATAGTCTAGCAATTTCCAAATAAATGGCTTATGTATTACTAGTTATTACATAATTTGACTTCACTTCCCAATGAACAAAGCATTGGTCTATTTATTAGCATTTGTTTTAAATAATTTAGCTAGCAATGCACCTGACTAGGAGACTTGGAATGAGAACAAGAAATCATTTAAAATACTTTCAATTATATTTTTGTAACTTTGAAGTTCCCCTCCATTCCTAACACTAAGTGGTAATTTGTTCAAAGACTAGCCAAATCTTTGGTGAAGGATGCTTAGTTGTGTCAAAATAGGAATGCAATTTGTGTCTAAAGTTACTTTTCAGGACTAACTACCTCTTAAAAGTAATAAGGAACACCCTCCTGGGTTTCACAGAGCCCAAATATTAGGAGTGAGGGCTTAAAAATCCTTACTCGTTGAGTTGACCACTAGCTTTGATATTTCTTGAGCATAAGGATTGGCTTCGCTTTAAAGGAGTTCAAGGTTTAGCTGGAAATTTTAAACACCAACAGAAATGGCGACTCTATTGGGGATAACTTTGAGAAATATCTGATAGAAGATCATCTAGCATTAAGAGTCATTGAAGCTTCAAAATAGTTTGTAACCAAAGATTTGACAGGTTGTGGAATCTTATTTGCCCATCTGAGTCACCAACACAAACGGTGACTACATCAGGGATGTGTGCAAAAATTTGGTTGTAGATGATCTTATCAAAAGATTCATTCAAATTTGTAACCAGTGATTGAAAATTATAGTGTCTCATTTTCCTATCTGAGTCACCGACAGTAATGGTGGCTCTATTGAGGAGAACTTTGAGAAATTTCTAATACAAGGATCGTAGTTACATACTATTCTAGAGTCAATAAGTTGGTGAATCTGAACATCTAATTTAGATATTGTGATTTTTTCAAACCTGGAAGTGGTTCTATTGTAACACAATTCAAAGAATTGGTGTGACTCTGTTGTTGGAGAAGACCCAGAAGGAAATTTATCTTCAAAAGAGCTTCATATTACTTGAAGTTCAGTCCTCTATGAAAAGAGGTGGAAACTCTATCAAAAGAACCTACTGAAGATGTGAAGAGAGTTCATACCTGAAAATATTTTCAATCAAGAAGAAAAGTTACTAGTTTTCACAAATTTCTAGGTATTCTCATAATCTAAACTAGGTGTTATCATTTGTAAAAGGAAAATTTATGAGAAGTTTTCAAAATTTGAAGATAATATATGATTCCCTATTAAATGAGATTGCATTAAGAAAGGGAATATTAGTGGTCCTTTTCATAATTCTAAAGTGTAATATGTAATATTTGCAAATTATTTGAGAAGTATGTTTATTTTGCCTCTAACAAAAGTTTTAAGATACAAGGATTTAACCTATATTTTAGGATTAGGGTTAAATTAGTGAATGAGGCAGTTATTTGAAGTTGATAACTATTTGATAATGAACATAAGAAGGTTTCCCCTATGATATAGCAAGTAAAAATATGTAGGGCAATCATGTTTTATCATGTCCTCAAAAGATTTTGTTATTGAAAGGCATATGCCATTGGATTTTAGTGGTATTAGAGGTTTCCCTAACCTCATTCCTAAAAATGTTAGGAAGAATTTTCCCAAATTCACAGGGAAAAGTTCAGAATCAACCTCTAAGAATTTGCAATAATTTGTGGATGTGATGGGGGATCATGAGGTAAACCATGAGGATGTTACCATGAATATTTTTGTTTGGTCTTTAAAGGATGATTCTAGAAATTGGTTCTCATTTTTACCTGCTTGTTCTATAGCTTCATGGAATCAGTTTATGGTAGCCTTTGTAGAATAATTTGGTGAAAGAGTGAACCCAAATGTGGTGAGATTTTTTTTTATGGAAATCCATAGAGATGAAGATGAGTTGGTCCCTGCCTTCAACCTTAGATTTTCAAAGGCAAAAAGGGATATTCCAGAGAGTATAAGACCAAATGATGTTGAGTGTTTGGTTGTGTATCTTGGTGCATTTGATAGTAAGATGAACTATTGGCTAAGAGACAAGGAACCCACAACATTACACTAGGCATATCAAATTGCTATGGATATTGAAAATAATCTGAAATATTCAATGATGAAAGGATGTAAGCTTGCAAGTATTGGTGGAATTAATACACCTATTGCAGATGGAGCGGACAATATAAGTGATTGTCAAGAGAGGAATGCTTCTATTGGTCTAATTTCTTAGACATCACATGCAAATCATAATAAGCTTCAAGATGAATATCAATTGAGTTTGAGAAAATTTGATCAAATATCTTTTATTAAGAACTTGTATGAAATGAAAAGACATAAAGAAGAGTCACCCTATGATCTATTCTCAAGATTCTTGGATGCTTTGTTGGAAATTCCTAAGGACCTCAGACCAAAGGATTCAATATGCATTGATCTGTTGTGTGAAATTTATGATTCTGAATTGAATAAAGTTCCAAGGGAATTGAAGCCTCATAATTTTGATCAAGTATTTGAATCGGTAAAGATTGCAGAATGAGCCAAGAATGATCATGTACAAGAAGTGATGTTTCAGAATATTGGTAATGGTTGTCCTATTGAAGAAGATCGAAGAATGATGCAAACGCAAAGAGAAGCTATAATAGAGCATGAGCATCCAACTTGTTCTATAGGAGAATGTAATGATTGTAATCATTTCACAAATAATGTGTATACTAATCAATACAGTGGTGATAATAATGAAGACATAGGGTTTGAAGACAACCTAGAAAGGCATGAATTGTACCTTTGGGATTTTCTTGACTAAGGAAGACGTAGAAGAGAGGAGAGAAGTCTTTCCCTACAAAGATTTTGTCACTAACAGTGATGCATCTATTGTTGAAACTTCACTGCAAACCAGGGAGCAAGATGTTAGGAATGAAGATTTGAGCATTTAGTCTGAATACAGTTTCAGTATTGATGGATCTCCCTACTATAGTAACCATGATGACAATGGATATAACCATTCCTCTATTGACTCTTTTTTCCTTGGTGAAGTGAAAGTAGAATCTTCTACTTTAAATAAGGTGCATGAAGGTGATAATGGAGATGTATTTTTGTATGAGGAGGGACAATCTTTCTCTTATGAAGAGTTTTCAGTATATGGATCAAACATATTGATCATGGATGATGTGAATATGATTGAAAATATATCTCTATGCTCTTCTAGTGATTATAATGATATTGAATATAATAATGATATGGAGGATCTAGATCATCATGCTGAGGAAAGAGAAGCTTTTATGATAACAATGAATGTATGGAATAATCCCTTATTTGATGAGTTTCCTTCTTCATTGGAAATAAGAGATGGTGATCATTATTGGTGTAGAAATAATCCACTTTTGATGACTCTAATGATGCATCCAATGTAATATTGGAGTATGGAAATGAGCAATTAGGGAAATACATTGATGAGCTCCTAGAAGGTATTGCTTTTGGTTATCTCATATTTGACATGCATATGGTCAGTAAATTTGAGGATCAACATGAAAATGGAGTTTCTACTTCTCCCTTTATGGATTGTGACTACCCTTGTGAAGACAATTAGGAGGTACTTTATTCACATGGAGGATGCAGTAATATGAATATTGACAAGGTTACTCATGCACAAATGATATGAGGAGAAAACATGGAATGTAATGAGGATATGCCATCCATGGAGCCTGTCAATTATGTGGATAATAAACAATTTGAAGGAAAAAGTGTGTGTGTGTTGTGGGTTGATCTTGAACATAGAGCTAAAAATGATGAGGGGGTAGATGAATGTGCTTACCTTCCTATTGATCATGACTGTTTGTGTAAAATAGAAATGAAAATGTTTTCTATAAGTGAAAAGAATGATGATGTACTCATGGATGAGAGAAGATTTTTTGAATGGGATGTACATCACAACAAGTATGTGGAACCTGGATCAACATCATTTGATAATGTTGAGGATTTTTTTGGTCTATCTAATATTGCACATGGATTTACCTTTGTGCATGAATGTCTCTTTGATGATCTTGTGGGTGCTGATTATTTTGGTCTTGTTCCTGAGGTAGTTCACTTTGAGCTGAATGATTATCAAAGGAATGAGTCTGAGTATGTTATTGAACCTGATATGAATGCATTTACCTAGTAATGGGATGTTACAAATGCATATGACCCCTACTCCCATGATACTAATGAGTGTTCTGACGCAGTAAAGTTCAAGGATGTTCCTGAGTATGCTTATTTCCTTTTTGATCCATCTATGGATTTCTTATAGGGTACACAACAAACTATTTATGAATGTTTTCAATTTGAGATGCAAATTGAATATGAGGTCAATGTTTGTAATGTTATTAACAAAGTTGATTATGAATGCTTCACCTTTCCAATCCAATAAGAGATGGTTGATTGTATCAATCATAATGGAGTTGATTCTTAGGAAATGCCTATTACAAATGTTGATCCATTGCAGACAATAGAAGATAAAAATTTTAATAGAGGTAAAAATTGGCCTTAAGTTTTTTGGGGGCCTAGGGCCACCAATTTGAGGAGTGAAACTTGTGAAATTGATGAAAGAAGTTTTCTTAGACTCCATGAGATGTGCATTGTATAGGCTTTTAATTAGTCTTGTACACAGGTTTTGTGTTTTTCCTTTTTTTTGCGGTAATGAGCATAAGCCAAGCTCTTCCCAACTACTATACAAATTTATGGTTGCAAGGAAAGTTTACAATCAATGGGAAGTGGTATGTGATAGCTCTCCCCCAGTATATTTATTATGTGTAAAGCCATTGTTCTAAGGGTTGGGAAACCTCTTGATGGAGTTTATCATAGTACCCCTTGAACCTGATGTGCTTACTACAAACCTTTGTTTAGAGGCCATAAATCCTTAATTTTTGTTGGTGCAAGAACGGTCGTTCTAAAGCCGCTCCACATTTGCACTATTCAAAGTAGAAATAAAAAAATCCTTAAGGTCTCTGGATATTTAGTATTTTGAGATTTGGTGGTCCCGAGAAGTGTGTACCGAGTAAGGGGAAGCCAGTGTCGCCAAATCTCTAACTGTTCACTTTGTCTAGTGTTTGGAGAAATCCAAGTGGAGAATCAACAAAATATAGCCATTTTATCCTAGGATTGTACAATCTGTGAGTCGGTTTAAATACATTGCTTGGATCTCAAACTTTGAAACAAACATTCAACAAGTCATCAAAATTTCAAACCCTTTGGAAAGAGAAAATATCATTGAAAATTCCAAGTATTACTGGTTGTCCCTAGGGATTTAATCCTTTGAGGCTTCTAAATATTTGGGCCCATATCTCAAGTTGTTCTCTCCCAAGTCAACCTAGACAAACTATGGCCTTTGACCCTTTTATTTTCACATAATGGACCTTTTGGAATGAAAAGGAGTTAATACATAGATATTTAGTTTGGAAATTAAGCAAGACAAGTGGATGTGGTAAAAAAGAAAGTCATTAATCAATATTAACTCAAATTGAATCCCACACATATGCTTCGTATCTTTTGGTCATATGGTTTCCATGCAAACATTGGTCTTTTGGTTTGAACTACTCATAGGGTAAAGCATGTTCTTCACTATCTTGGTCTTGTAAAAAAGTCCCTCTTATGTTCATTTAGGATCAAATCAAACACTTCATCCATCCAAAACATTTATCATCTCATCCCGCAAACAACTTTAGAGCTTTGGAAACATCATTATCTAGACTTGGGTACATCTTTAAAACTGAATCAAAATCACCTTAATTAGTTAGGAGTGTGAGAATGCATCCTTTCTCATACCTCTAGTTAAATTAGCACCTCTTTGAACAAGTTTATCCTAAAGATCACATCTAACATCTTAGGGTTTACAAGTTCATTATCCAAATCAAACCAATCAAAATCAAATCCTAAAGTATAGAATTGATCCAAAGTTCCTAAAATTTCAACACCCATATCATTCACCCCTTTCATCCCTCATCTCATCATTGTTCCTAAATCCCTTAGAGGTCAACAAGGTCAAAACACAAGAAAAAAATGGAATATAAACTTGATTCATACATCATGAGTGATCTAAGTCAACCAAACTATCAAAGCCTTACAATGCCAATTGGCTATCAAAACTCACATTTATACAATCTATACATGGGATCGTTATCTCCTACAAACTTCAATGACACAACAAATGTTAGTATGCCCAATCTAAATTATGGAACACCTTTCCCTATGCTAGATTTAAAAAAATTCAAAACCTACAAATCTATCAACTAAACAATCAATGCACAAGTCTTCTACAAAACAACATCATCCCATCCAATCCACGCATGTCAAATGTGAATATGCCAAGTGCAAGCTTACCAAACATGAACATATCAAATCCACACTTGGTGAACTATGGGATAGATATGTTTGAAAATCAAACCAATGTTGTTCAAAGTCCAAAAAATATGTTAACAACTCCATATATTGATCCAATTCAAGGTAACACCATGCAAAATCAAGGTTACCTAAATCAAAGCAATGTGTTTCCCAATCACAACAATATTCAATTTCAACCTATAATGCCAAATCTAAACATCATCCCAAATCATAACATTGTCCAAAATTAATTTTTCCATGATCCCATACAAATACCACAAGTGTATTTTCCAAATATGCTTGACCAGCAACCAAATCGACTATATCAAGGGTGTCACGATCAAAATCAAGAACAAATTTTGCGAGATCAAAATACTATACTTAGAAAATTTGTTGATTCATATCACCAAGAGACATCTTCACCCCAAAATATACACACGCCCCCATTGGTTAAGCCATGCCATCAAAGCATTGAGTTGTTTCCACAACCACATCAAGAACAATATCTCCAATGTCAAGAGGTTGGATATCAATATCAACAACATCAACAACAAACCCAATCACCACATCTCTAAGATCACCTCAACAAGCAAAAATCTCAGAAGATCACAAATGTGAATACACTCCTTTTGGAGAGCCAATCGAATCAATGCTAAGAAAGATAGTTAATGCAAAACTCATCACTCTTCCAAAGGTAAGTGCTTTCAACTCTATCCTAAGCTTCCCTTGGAATAGGGATAGATCTTATTGTGAGTATCATACAAAAATTATTCATAAAACATTGAATACATATTCAACTCAAAAATATCATCCAAGACCTTATTGATCAAGAAATAATAATTGTTGAGAACAATGATCAAGATTCAACCACTAGTGATAGCAGTAACAATCTCTCCACCACAATTGTTGAAAATAATGATCAAGATATATCCATCAATGAGCACCTTGAAGGTGTTTCTACCTCATCGAATGATCAAATCAACATACATAAAGAGTCAATTTTCAATCATGATCAAAATGTACCAACAATATCCCATGATGATCTATTTCAAGAAATGTTAACATCATTTGATCTTATGGTTGAAAACATTGATAATATCTCCACCACAACTGTTGAGGATAATGGTCAAGATCTATCCATCAGTGAGAAGCCTGAAGATGTTTCTACCTCATCCAATGATCAAATCAACATTCATCAAGAGTCACTTTTTAATCATGATCAAAATTCACCAATAATATCCAACAATGATCTATTTCAAGACGTGTTAACATTATTTGATCCTATTGAAATAATCCAAGATCCATCCATGAATGATCATGTTAAAAATGCCTCTACATCACCTAATGAGTTAGAGGACATATCTCAAGAATTTATTCCAAAGCATGATCATCATCTTTCACCAAATTCTAGCAATGGACCTTTCCAAGACATATTGGCATCCTTTGACCTCATGGTTACAGTTATTGAATAAATCCTCAACAAAACACTTGATCCAAATTCACTTAAAGATCGAGAGGATATTGAGCCACTTCTCATACCTAATGACGTTATCCAAGAACCCTTTGTAACCAATCCATCCTTTGAAATGGACCCATGTCAAGAACTTGATCTAAAACATGTCAAAAGAAATTTCAAAATCAATCAAGATCAAAAATTTGTATCTCCAAGATACTACAATGATCTAATGGACACTCTTCAATCTATACAAGATATCACAAATGATGATCACTTCCATATAGAACATACTCCTCCATCTACCCATAAGGTGCTTTCTTTGAATGGACATGTAGCTGATCTTCATTCAAAACAAGAGTCTCATACTCTTGATATCATTCCCATGGAACAAGAGTCTCCTACTCCTAACATTTGTGAACATGATCAAGATATAGAAAAATCTAAAGACATCAAAAATGGGTCGTGAAGAAGGCTTCTACAGAAGTTGTGAATCAAAAACATCCTGTGAAGGAATATCAAAAATGAATCATGAGGGAGACTTTTATATGGATAAGGAATCATCAACACCTCTTAAAGAATCATTAAAATCTGATATTTCATAAGATCAAGCCAAAGATATGAATCAGGAAGTTATCCCACTTTGGAGGATCCTATCACTTATAAACTTGGATCACTTATCTTTTTTAGGGCAAGCTATCTTATCAATGAAGAAGCTATCACCTTTGAAGATCCACAACAGAGAAGAGAAGGAGTAGCACCTTGTTTCCAAGGTAAATCATATCCTATTGCAAATAAAAATTTCAATAGAAGAAAGTTATCAAGGTGGAGGATTAGGCCTACATGAACAAGGTATCCTAGAATCGGTGCAAATTATTGGAAATTCTAAGCATCAAGGTCTTGATTATTCAACAATTAAGGGATCTAAACATATCAGTGATACCTCTATAATACTGGGGGAAACTTCATCTAGTGCAAGCATCAACATAGGGAGCACTAAGAATCCTTATGATGAAACCAATTCCAATACTGCAACTAGCCACACCATGAATTTTCATCCACCCATCACCCCATCTACAAATTGGGACCAACATCAAAAGAAAGATTTGAATCAAAGCATGAAGAACATCATCAAAGAAAAAGAAGTAGTGAAGCATGAAGGACAAATCAAATACACATGGATACCAAAGAATACAAAGAAATATTATCCCTATCAAACTTCATTAGTCAAAGAAACTATGGAGAAAAATAAAAAAGGGAAAAGTATCCATTGAAAATGTCCACAAAGGCAAAATTAGGCTTCCCAAGTGATGTACAAAGTATATCAAGCAGTTGGTCCTAATTCAATGCACACTTTTGTATCCACTCATCATTGCTCATCTTCCCAAGTTTGGACAGTTAAAGGTTCCAAGCTATCAACCAATCCATCTTTTATGCCTAAAAATACAACAACATCCGCTCTCCCATGCATGCTATCCAATTCTCACATTGACCATGTATTGGTAGCAACCCTTCATCATAAGGATTCAGAAGGCATTCTATTGCAATGTGTGCATAAAGACAAAGTTAACTTAGGTATCAACAAAGTAGATCAGGAATATCAAATTTTGTATTCAAGTGCACGTGTCTTAGCAAAGTAGCTTCTTCAAGCAGGATATCGGTGGCACACTATGATAGAAGCATCAACATCAGTAGTACTAAGTGGTTCAACATGTGCATAAAATGTTTCACAAAAAATCATGAAAATATAGTAAAGATAAAAATCATCCTCCAATGAAAACCACTATGGTGGCGCTTTGGGTAGGTACCATGTTGAAAACCTAGAAAACATGCATCATGTGTAGAATCGAGCATCTACATGTACTAGTTCAAGTGGAAGCATCTCATCGCATCCATAATAAAATCCAACATTCCATCCATCATATCCATAATAAATCCATTCATCCATGAATCATTTACCTAACCATTTTTATCCATCTACGTCCATATTCCAACTTATCTTGATCTTGACAAAAAAACATCTTGACATGGGTCATTTTCCTTGATCCTATCCTACCCAACATTATTTGAGCCATGAAGCATTATCCAAATGAGAATCCTTTATTTGAACACCTTATCTTATCTCAAGATAATCCATATCTATCCATCCATACACCTATCCAAGCATCCACCCATGTCATTCCATACATTACTAAACATTGGGGACAAATATTTACATCTTGCTTCAAGAATAAATCTTAATCTATATCTTCCAACTTATGTGGTGATCTGAGCATTGACAAATGTGAAATCAAATTGGTCAAAACACTTGTGAGAAAAAAACCCATATCACTAGCCCATGGTATATTTTGACCATAAGATTTTCCTTATCAAGCTTTATCTTTCATCGAACATCAATCCAAACAATCAATATTAGTCGCATCTAATTTGTACTTCAACGCTACATCAAATCATTCAAAAAACTTGTGTTCCATACCAAGCTTCAAAACCTCGATCAATCAAATACAATCAATCCATCATCATCTCAGGATATCCTTCCCAATCCTCGTGTTGCTTAACACTATCCTTGCATTGTTGTGTATCCTCAATAATCTTATCATCATCAATCCATCAGTCAAATCAATCAAATCTAGCTTGGTTTTCAACAAGATCCCAAACAGATCATTGATAGCGTCACACATATCCACATCCAAATCGTCAAAACCATACGAAAAATCCAAAAACATTCAAAACAAATAAAAAATCCTAAAATAGGTCAAAAAGTCAAAAAAAATCAAAAATATGGTTATCCGAACTACATCATCTATGTGCTTAAACGTAGGCAAGGCTAATCTTTGATCAGCCCCTGAGACACAAAATCCAAAAACATTCATAAATCTCAAAAACACAAAAACATTTAAATAACCTGAAAATCCAAAAAAATAGCCTCATAACATTTCAAAAACATCCAAAAATTTGAAAAAATCCATCCATCTCATTTCGTTTCACCCACGATAATCAATTATCCATAATAAATCAATCAACACCTTCATCCTTTGGCAAAGCAAACATAAACAACCACAACAATCAGCAAAAGCAAACTACAAATGCAAAATCAAAATCAAAACAATAAACTTTTAAACGCAAAATCAAACTCTTCATCATTCAACATGTCAATCGACCTTATATCATTGGCCTTTTCAAAAAACCTATCAACTTGCCACCATCCACTAACATGTCCTAGGATGCATCCTTCCTATAATGGGCATTATCTATTGGTAAAACACTTTGGATTCTTATCCTAAAAAACGCATCCCTTTGGCTAGAGGTATGAAGAACATTTGCTTGTTTGTGTACCTAATCTTTTCTTTTTGATTTATCTTATTGTGCCCATTCCAATGACCTCTCAATGATGTCTATCAAAATTATTTAGAGAGGAAGGAATGGGGCATTGATCATTATCTTTTGTCTTTTGTGCTTGTTGGATGCTCTTGTAATATAACCTTGCAAATACTTGCTTTGTTAGGTATGTATGGAACATGTTTTGAATAGCTTGTTGACTATTATATTGATAGTTGATGCCTTTTTGTGCTTTGGTCCGAGATGTTTGAAACTTTTGAAGTGCATCCTAGCAAGGTTTTTGTATGTCAGGTGTGAAAAAGATCCTCCTATCTATTTGTTGAGTCAAAGTCCATCGCACTAGATACAATGTCATCTTGGTTGTTTGTACCTTGACACATTGTATCTATGTGTGTTATCAAACATAAGGAAAGTTATGCTCTTTACATCCCCAATCCCTGGATAATAAATACATCATCATCATCATTCATCATCATATCTAATAAAGTTTTGATGACTCATAGACTTGTTGGATTTCTACATCATCTCAGATTCAAGGATTGATCCCTCTCATTCTTCTATCCTCTTTCACGCTAACATGTTATCATGACATGCATCCATCTTGCATTCATAAAACATCAGCATACACATCCTGCATACTCATACATATCATCATAATAGGAAACATCATCCATCTCACATGCATTACATCATCATTTAAGTTGTTTAGGATAATATAGATTTGTTATTCTAAGAATCTTAAAAACATCTCATTTGCATAGTCATTATCATATAGATCTGTTAGTCTAACCATCCATACATCCATCTTGAACCTCTTTATTATGAGATCGACCCTAAAATCAAACTTTTCGCTCGATCTCTTGAGGGGGCAGTGTACCAATGTACTTCTTTTCCCTGGGGCATCCAAAAAATTAGAAAATTTTCAAACTATGATCTTGGCAGCATTATTCTTTAAACCAACATAGTAGGTACATTGCTTCAAAGAGGAAAAATGTAGACATGTAAATAATCAACTAACATAATACATCTAATTATGCTCAAATTAACATTATTTCTACTATTAATCAAGTAACTAAGTTTACTTGATTAATTCACTTTCTACTAACTAATGTCATCTATTTTAATTAAATAAATCAATATATTTAATTAAAATCCTAATGTTCTAACATCCTCTCATTTGATTTAAATAAACCCAAACATTTAAATTAAATGTCATAAATCAGCTAATTTCATCCAAGTTAATTAATCCTAAATTAATTAACTCCTAATACTAATCCCTCATTTCTCTAGCTTTTGACTCAACCTGGGTCAAACCTAAACCCCTGACTAACCCACCCACTTGCGCATGAAAATCAATTCTTTTAATTAACTAAATACCTTATTTTCCCTCACCAAGGCATATTATTTGAGAGTATTCCTTTATTTACTCCACTTATTTGACTTTCTTACCCAAACAATTTCCCTCCAAAATCTCCAACCACATGCATTAACTCCTCTTACATCCTCATTTAATCTCTATTACACCTCTCAAATCCTCAACCACATGCATTAACTATGCGCATTCTCCAAAATATGCTCCACCTTCCTCCACTAGCCTTGTGATAAGTGTCACAATAGTATTGGCTCTTCTTTAGTCCCACATTCCTCCCATCTCTCCATTCTTCAACCCTTCAATTTATAAATAGAAGCCACAATCATCCACAATCTTAGTATTCTCACTATACACACATTTTGTTCATCACATCAAGAATCTTATCAAAAGGGGTTGGGAAAGGGCTACTTTCCACATCAAAGTAGCACCAATCCCCCTATGGGATGATGGTTTGGTTAATTTATATTAGATTTACATATTTAGTTGGTTATGTTGCATGCTTTACTTAATGTTTTATCTTCTATGTTTGATCAACAATTTCATAGGGAGTGGTTTATTTGAGTTTGCTAACAATGGCTAATTTGGTATACTTTATCTATTGTTAGTGACTGCAAATTTTCCTCTCACAATTGGTGATTTCATGCTTGTTATTCTCACCATTTTCTCTATGTGATAATTGAGGTCTGGAATTGAGCGCATGAAGTTGTCTAAGTAGTTGCAGATTTTGAGCTTGTTGTTTTGCGTAGGAGGGTGGTATCTCTGAGAGTTGCATCATCAACATGAGTAAAGTGAGCATATTTATCAGCCCTACTCATAGATCTAAGAGACTTCTTAAGTCTCAAAATGTTGTATCCAAAGAGGAGCGGGATGTGCTCGAAGTTCTTGTAACACCAAAGAAGAAGGCAAGAAATGAAAGGAAAGTTACATGGGGAGTTCTCAAACATGTGTATCATCTAAGGAGTTGAATTGTCTCTGAGGAGCTGGTTAAAGGCAAGGAAAAGAAGGTTGAAAGGCCTGAGAGAGAGGTTGCAAGGAAGAGCAAGTATCACCAAGCTTCTATAGGACGACATCAATCTCCTATTGAAGTCTCGGGTGATCCATCTAACAGTGGAGATGAAACTGACTCTGGCTACCACCAGTATCTCATGGCTATGGGTAATCTGACTGAATTCAAGGATGAGGTGGTGATGGCTACTCCTATTTCAATAAGGACACCGGATGAGCATTCTTATTCTGCCCCTGACTAGGCAGAATAACACACGTTCCCTTTCTGAGATAATTCTCATATTTTTGTCCTTTGTGCTAACATGTTTCTTTGGGCAGGTGTGTGTGATTTAAGCTCTTGTTATTTTCTACCTTTTTGTGTTGATGGTGACTATTGTGGGTCGATGTGAACATGTGAATTTTTTATGTTGTGGTGCGGTGCCTTTTAGAAGGTTGGTGGTCTTCTCCAACAAACGGTTTTGATATTTTGTTCTGCCCTGTGCTACAAACGATGACTTGAAACTGCCTAGGGAACATTTTTGAAGTCTAGTGAAATTAAAGTGAAATGAAGTTAAATGTTACTGTAATTCAGCCCAGTGCTTGTTGCTCCCTTATTCTATAAAAGGGATTTCAAGGCTGATTATAGAGGTCAACTTTTGAGTCTTAGAATGGTCCAAGTGAATAGCTATGTATAAGAAGAAATGTACAACTTAAATGATGATAGATAGAATAGTATGATGTTTAGGGTATAAGTAAAGGATGTATTCGTCTTAAAATAGTTTTATGCAATCCGCATAAATGAAAGATAATATTAAGTTATTATATAGATACTCTCTTATATATTTTCTCTTGCAATTTATGAATGAAAAGGTCAATGGTCTTTTAGTTCATTTTCAATTATTTTGATTGATTGTATGAATTTTTTTTGGCTTCAATTCAATGAGTTGATTAAATGCTGAGATAAGCTCATAGATATGTATGGAGGAATATAAGATTGGTTAATAAGTTATGTATAGACACAGTGAGTTGCATACTACAATGTGGTGTGACGATAGTCCAACAATTTTTGAATAAATGGCTTATGTATTACTGGTTATTACATAATTTGACTCCACTACCCAATGAACAAAGCACTGGTCTATTCATTAGCATTTGTTTTAATTAAACCAACTAACAATGCACTTGACTAGGAGACTTGGAATGAGAACAAGAAATCATTTAAAATACTTTCAATTATATTGTGTAACTCTGAAGTTCCCCTCCATTCCTAACACTAAGTGGTAATTTGTTCAAAGACCAACTAAATATTTGGTGAAGGATGCTTAGTTGTGTCAAAATAGGAATGTAATATGTGTCTAAAGTTACTTTTCAAGACTAACTACCTCTTAAAAGTAATAAGGAATGCCCTCCTGGGTTTCACAGAGCTTGAAGAGTAGGGGTGAGGGCTTAAAAATCCTTACTCGTTGAGTTGGCCACTAGCTTTGACATTTCTTGAGCATAAGGGTTGGCTTCCCTTTAGAGGAGTTCAAGGTTTAGCTAGAAATTTTAAACGCCCAAGTATGAGAAGATTTTCCCATTTACAAATTTTCCTCTGTGTGTTCAAGTTCACCCCTTTGTAGATCATATTTTCCTATTAATCTACAAGGCTATTGTTAGTTAACTAAAAAAGTGGATTTTCCCATATAAAGTCTTATTCACTCGTAAAGTTGTATCACCCATTTGTAGAATGCTTTCACCCAAACAATAGAAAATTCACCTATCCAAAACTTGGAATCGTGAAAATACTAAAACAAGAAAAATTTGGTCAGTTTGACCTATGACATTGGTTCCACCCAGCGTGATAGAAATGAGTGCAAGAAAATTGTACCAATATGAAAGATTTAAACAATAAAAACCAAACAACACAACTATCAACCAAAATACTCAAGATTAGTCCTAAAAATCTCAAACCAACATAAAATTAGATGAAAGCGAACAATGTCGAGCCTCTCATTGAGTAGATTTTCTTACAATAGTTGATTGGATTTGTGCTCACTAACAACTTCAACAACATAATGGTGCTCCAATGATAAAATGATTGAGTTTTTTTTTATAAAATTGTTAAGTGTTTGATTATATAGATTTGGATGAAATTGGATGAAGGGTGGAGATTAAAATATGGAGATCAAGAGATGAGATGGATTTATTCCTCTCAACTCATGAGATGGTGACATGTGTCACCATGAGAGGAGAGATGGTACCATGGAGGTACTTTGAAATATTTTCCATAAAGGCAAGTCCTATCCTCACACTTTAAAGTGAGGGGGTGAAAAGAATAAAGGAATTAAAAAATTCCTTTTGGATACTTTTGGAAGAAAGACCCATGTGGCCAAGGGAAATGAAGAATTTCTTAGATAAATTTAATATGAAAAAATATTTCTCTTATCTATTATCCATAGTATAATGTTTGATCATAAACTATTGATAAAATACTTGAGAAAATTCTAAAAAAAAATAGTGGATGGGCATGCCACTAATTGGAATATATAACTTATACATGTTATGTTGCCTTATTACACTAGTATTCTACTCCTATGGAACACATTCCCTACTCAATATTTTATGGTACTAAGGCCATTATGCTCCTTGAGTTAGAAATATGATGTTTGTGGGTTTCTTTTTGGGTATCATTAATGACAATACATACAAAGAGCAAAGATTACAAAAACTAGAAACACTTTGATAAGTTTCACTTGTTCATACCTTAGATAATCTCTATATACATAAAATATAGAAAAAGAAAAGCATTTAATATAGGTATCATTCAACATGATTTTTAGATTGTTGACTTGGTCCTTTGGGCCACTCCAAAAAATCTAAATTTAAAAGAAGAATACAAGAAGAGTTTAAAATTAATTAGTTGAAACCCTTCATTATCTCTTCTAAATGTTGTACACACCCTTTTGGTTTGAATACCATTTATGTGAAGGTCCTATTAAAATTAAACATTTGTATTATTACTACTCTTGAGAGTTCTTCCTATTTGAATTTTACTTACAAAGATGATCTTATGTTTCAATTTCCTATTTCTATTTACGTACTTACACTAATACCAAGATTATTTTACATGTTAATATGATATTAGATTCATGATCCAAAATCATGTTCACAATAGGTTCATTTACTCAATATCACGACTCTTTACCATATACACTTCTAATACAAAGATTAAAATTTTGATCATGTGAACTACTAAATGATCTTTTTCCTTGCAATGATCACAATGCTTACTATGATTTCTACACTCACATTTTTAGCTTTTTATTGCTCACATTTATGCTAACCATGATTATATTTTATTCTAACATGATGATTATGTCTTTTTCTTAGTGATTTTCATAAGAACATCTTAACATATTGTGTATGCTTGTAGGATTCCTTTTATCTAGCATCCATGGCTTCTCTCACTTTGTGGCATATTAATTCACTTTGTTCTCTCTTCAAATCTCATAATATATTATACTATGGTCACCTAGGTGATATCTTATATGTTAATTGCACTTGCATGCTTATATCTTATCCATTAACTTCTAGATAATTATATTTATTTATGTAACTAATTGGAGAGGCATACAAGGTTTCTAACACCACTCTCTTAAATTTGGTCATAGGGAGTATCATTGACTTATTCAATCTTTTAGCTACCAAACACAATATAATTTTAGTTTCTAAGTACATTCTCATTTTAGCTACTTATATAATATAATGTTGATTGATACTAAGAAATATCTATTGCCCCTTGATAGTATCCTATGACTACTCTTGAGAAGTACCCTATTTTACTTTTATGATCATAGATAGCTCATAGTTATATATATGCTTATTTTATATTCTTTTTTATTAATGCTACTAATTATATATTTTTATTCTTTGTTAGTAGTTTTGTCAAGAGGGGCAGTTTTTACAAAAGAGTGTATTGAAGCAACATCTACATCTATTATTTTATCCTTTTTTATGAGTGATTGAATATTTAATTTATGATAGCTACCATATTTTACTTTGAAATGCATCTTCCTGATCAGTAGCTCACATGCAAGTTGAGGTAGGGGGAAAATGCAATGGTGAAATTGCACAACAATGTCTATCTAGCCTACAAAACGGCGATTTGATCGCATTTATTAATTAATTAAAAATAAAGAACGCATTGCATCTTTATTTTTAATTAATTAATAAATGCGGTCAAATCATCGTTTTGTATGTTGCGTAGACAATTCAAAATTGCACACCTTGCTCTTTCCCTTGATTTTGGACTTAGTTTGATTTGCTTGTCCCTAATGCAATGACTACTATATAAAATGATGTATTTAATGTATAAATCTATAAATAAATTGATCTTAGGTTGAATATCACATGAACTCCTTATAAGTTTTGAACTCAAACCTCAATTTCATCCATTCTTTGCCTATGCTTAGATTCATAGTTGCATAAATGATGCTAGTTAGATACTCAATTTGCAGAAATGACCTAGAGTTTTCTATTTTAGACTCAAATATCGGGCTTATAATTTTCCCTCAACTTATCCATTATGAGTTGACTTGAAGTGGGAAATATTTGAATAACATGCTAGGGTGTTGTATTTAAGGGTAAACCACAATTCATTTCATATCCAACAATTATCCATCATACATCTAACACCTATCAAGAAAATATTTATTACTCTTTACATTATCTATAGGGCATTCAAATATACACAGCATCTAAGGACATACTACAAGAATTTTTATTATCCTCAATCATTGTATAAATCCATTAAAATGATATCTTATAGGTTTGACCAAATGGAGACATACTTTTAGCCATTGACAAAGTCTTGACCACACAAATAATTTTTTACATATGCAAGAGAAGCCAAGGTGAGCATGGATCATCCATAAAATTCAAAATAAGCTAGTTATATAACCATATATTAGATCCAAATGAGAAGATTAGATCCATAGTTGCACCTAACAATTTTATAGCTGTACAAGTGATCCTCATTGTTAAATTTTTTCTTTTGCATATTTTCGCATGCTTGACTGACATGCCCTACATTTTTTATATAGAGAAAAATAGAATTGGGACACAAGGTAGATTTAAATTATAAATCAAAATAATATCTAAGTACCACATTTATTTATTAATAATCTAAATGTTTATGACAATACATTTGATCAAGTCTTAACTCTTATTCATAGGATTTGTCCTAAAATATAGGTAAAGATGTGTTTGGTTTCTTTACAAAATATATGGTTGTATGCTTGATAAGGTACACAATGAGAATTAAAGTGAGAAAAATATTATACAAGATAGATTTTAAAAGCAAGAAAAGGTGATCCCACAATAGTGGTTTACAATTTTTGGTCAAACTAGACACTTAAATTATTATTTTTAACTAAATCTTCACATTCGGGCACCTATAGTGGCTAAACCGCGAGGAATTTGAAGATGATGTAAACAAGAGTCTCCTCACATTTAATTTTCTATAGATTCTAAAAATATTTTTTTCAATTTTTTTGGAATCAAATTGCACTTCTTTTTCCATCTCCCACGAAAACTGGTTTTTTTCAGAAAACAACATTTTAAAAAAGTGACGCACACCGTATAACGTATAATTTTTTTTCCATGAAGGATAAAATTATAATTCTTTCAAATTTAGATTTTTAACTCTAATATCTAGTGCTTCCACTTGGTTAGATAGTTTTTTATTGAATATTTTTTCTTTAATCAAGTTTTGAAGTCGAACCAATTACAATTCAGACATAGTGCGACCGTATAACGCGTAACTTTTTTTGTATATATCAAAATTCAATTTTATTTTGTTTGGGGATCAAAGAATTCAATATCTAGTGCACTCATATTTTTCCAAATTTTTTTTGATAATCTGCTATTTTTCCACATGTGCAGAACAAAGACCTTCATTTTCGATGAAAAACCTATGTTTAATAAAACTAATAAAAAAAATACATAATAAAACCAAAACATATTAAAATTATATTCATTGGATAGCTCATTCCAAGGACTACCTGATTCCAGTTGGGTTTGTGAATTCTCTGCCATTTTCATGTTCAAACTGAGCTTCAAAGTGAAAACAATTAGGTTTTTTTTTTGTGTTTCAAGGGGAGAATGAGGGATAAGGGGGGTTCGTACGAACCCCTAGGGGTTCAAGCGAACCACCCTTCCTAATGCTTTTTTTTTGGTTTTTTGACAGGAAAGATCAAAATGGGTTCGTTTGAACCCTAGTTCAAATGAACCCCTTATGGGTTCGCTCGAACTAGTAGGCTTGTACGAACCCCCAAAATCACATTTTTTGCCTTAGGGTCATTTTTTGTGAGTTTTCCTTCCTCACTGGAATTGTAAACCACTATTGTGGATTCACTCGAAAATGTGAATGCTTGGAAGACAACATAAAATATATCATCATTACATGACATATTTATATATAAAGATATATTAGTGGATAACACCTTTTTTTATCATGATATATAAGTTTCTTTATTTTTCTTGGTACATGTTCTAGTTTAGATTCTTCCATGCTTCTCACTTGATCTTCCCACTTGGAGGACAAGCATAATTTATTTTTTAGGTTACATTGTTCATGATTGTTCCACTTGAGGAGAGGGTTGGAGAAATTTAGGGTATCTTCATATTTCATCTACATATACAATGATCAAACATGTAGGTAAGTATATTAGGTATGTATCTATGTTTTTCTCATGAATTCCTTATCACATATTTATACTCCTAGAATTTTTCAAATGATCACACTCAAAATTTGATACTCCAATTATCATGTTTATACTTAGTTGTTCATATCTAGTTTATTGTGCTTATGATTATGATATTAGTATACTATGTTTTATCAAAAATTTCCCCCCTCCTTGATTTGTGTATACCCCTTTATGGAACACACAAAATCAAGTAACACATCATTATTAATTACACTCAAGTTTATGTCTAGTTCACAAATTTACTATAGATTATTGCTCTTACTACTCTTCTTCTTGTCATGCTTATCTTTTTTTCCACTTTGGTATGCTTGTTTATGTCAATTCATGTGTACACCAAAGTGAGAAAAATATAAGGGTGAAAAGTGCATTCCTTGTAATTTTTCCCTTCATTTTATGCCACTTTGCATGAGTGTCTTAAGTGCATTCCATTAACACGTGATTTTGACTTATTTGACATTCTAATTGACATCAAACCAATATTTATAATCTAAAATACCATTTTATGATGCACTCACAAATAAAGGGTTTGATGAAAGAGTATCTATCCACACAACCTGATACAAACACTTACTCACATAGTGGGCTATTACGAATAATCTTAAAATACTCTAAATTCAATAAATGATATCTTTATTCATTCACAATTTATTACATCAAGCTTCAAGGATTTATAATATGTCCTCACAACCTTATAATCATAGCATAATGGATTCAACTTCACAAATTTCATTGCCAACTATCACTTCATTAACATCTCATTCATAACTCTCATATGAAATTTGGACCTCTTCTACAACATGAGCACTATTACTAGTTTTCTTTCCTTTTTGTGCTCTTACTATAATGCATCTTAAAAATATTTTGACAAGTGTGGAAGCATAAATCCTTGTATCACTTTTTCACCTAAGTGGGCCATTGAAATCAACATTTTAAGCTAAATTTCATTTTGTTATCAATTATAATTGTTGCAAGTATGTGCAGTTGGTGTTGTCATTGGTGTCAATTATACGAGCAATAGATTGTTGCAAGAGTGTGAGAAGTTGGTATTGAGTCGTTGTTGTCTCTAATGATACTTTGATTAGTTTCATTATGTTTTCATTAGTAAGCTACTGGTGTCAACCTATAGTGTTTCTTTGATAAGGTTCTATCTATGGATGTACGGTTGAGTTTCTAGGTTGCATTTGGCTTGGTGGTGATGATGAAGTGTTGAAGATGTCGAGGATGTGTCTATGGTGCTTGGTTTCTAAGTGCTTTTGATAAAATTTGAATAAAAAGATGAAACAATGTGTTGCAGTGGTGTTTTATGTTGCAGAGTAGCGTTTTGATTTGGATTCACATTTCTTCTATGTTCAAGATCTGCTTGTGCAATTTGGATATGTTGATTAGAGGTGTTGCATTCAAAATTTGGTGTACTGGATTATTGTGCAGAGGAAAGTGTGTTCATTGGTGTGTGAACTATGTATTATAAAGGTGTCTAAGAGAAATGTTTTTGCTTTGTATTTCTTCGCAAAGTGGTTTCAAGTCTTGAGGACCATCTAGAAGTATGTTGATAGTGTTTGTATCTTTCTTCAGATGAAGTTATTTGTGGTTTTGTGCTTTGGAAGCTAGTTTCTTGAGTTGCAGTGTATGGCAGGATTGTTTGAGTGTATTGGGTGTGTACATTCTTCAGGTGAAAGTTGTTGCAAAGGATTTTTTTGGATTTTAGGGTGTTTGTGGAATATTCTAGATTGTGTTGAAGCATGGTGTGTTGTTTTTGAGTCTTCTTTGGATTTGAGGAAGCATGTACTTAAATGTTTGATGGTGTTAACACAAGTTTGACCGACCTTAGCTGTTTACACTAATTGTGAAGTTGCTTCGGTGTTTGTGGAACTGTGGCGTGGAGTGTATGAGTGGATTTAGGTCCTAACTAAGGTGTCTTGTGGTCCACCTTTATTCCTTTCCACCGTATGAATGTTTTGGTGTCAACCTAATTTGAATTTGCATGGTTGAGGTGCATAGTCGACCTTGGAGAATTTTTTCAAGGTTGAGGATTATATAAGTGTTGAGTTGTTGAGAGATGTGAAGATAAAAGTGTGAATGTGAATGATGTGAATTGTAGAGTTGTGAGGTGCATATTTGTGCAGTGTAGTGAGAGCTTTCATGTGTTAGATTACTGGATGCAGTGAGCAAAAGGTGTCTACAATTCTTCAGTGACTGCGAAGGTGTTGGTGATGTTTTGGTAGATTTTTATTGCATTGAGATGGTTTTCTCATTGTAACACTCTTCTCTATCTTCTTTTCTATTCTAGTAGTGAGCCTTTTTTTCCTTTGGGAAATGAGCCCTTCGACAGTGAGCCCTTTATAATTAGTGTTGATATTACTTTATATTGTGAGTTAATGCTCATCGTGTTTTTCCCTTCTTGGTTTTTCCATATAAATCTAGTGTTTCTTTATGTATGGTGTTGATTTGGTTCTATTTCTGTTATTTTATTTCATGATAAATCATTCTAATATCTATTAAGGGTTAATTAGATTAATGTGGATCTGAATGTTTATGAAGGTTTTGAAATTATAAGGAATAACTGATTCAACCCCCCTCGTAGTTGTCTTGTGCATTCAACAATCAGTATCAGAGCAAGGTTCCTTGGAAGAAAGCTTAACCACTTGTGGTAGATTTGAGATGGCACACAAGAAAAATGTTCCCCTATTTTATGGATCAGACCATGCATTATGGAAGATAAGGATGGAAGGTTATCAATTTTCTCTTGGATTTGAAATTTGGAAGTCTGTTGAGACTAGATATACTATACCCACAAATGGTTCAAGTACTACTAATGAGATCAAGGTATATGAAAATAATGGTAAAGCAAGGTATGCTCTCTTAATTGGTCTTGCTAATTCTAAATTAGTGAAATTTATGAGTCTAAATATTGCTAGAGAAATTTGGGTAAAGTTAGAAAGCGATTATGAAGGAGATGATAAGGTCAAGGAAGCTAAGATACAGAATCTGAAGATCATGTTTGAGACCTTGCAAATGTTTGAAGATGAAAAAATCGCAAGCTACTTGCAGAAGGTGGATGGATTTGTCAACGACATTAGAGGTCTTGGTGGGGAACTAAAAGAAGAAGTGGTAAAGAAGATATTCATAACTCTTCCTAAAGCTTATAGTCATAATTTTTTTGCTATTAAAGAATTAAAAAATTTGAATCAATATACCAGAGACTAGTTGTATGGTTATTTAACTAATTTCAAAATGAGAGAATTTGGTACAAGTAGTGCAAAAGTTGAGACTGCTTTTAAGGCTAGCAAATCAGAGAAGACTGTGGAATCATATCAGTAGGATCTTGATGATGTAAAAGCTAACTTTGTGAGAAGAATGAAAAAGGGTACTAGAAAGTTTAGAAGTAAGTTATCCTTCAAATGTTTTAGTTGTGGAAAGATAGGTCATTATGCTTCAAGATGTCCAAATAGAGCTTTGAAACACAAGAATAGGGAGAACAAAGGTAAGATGATTAAGAAAATTTATTATGTTAGAGAAGATACAAGTATATCTGATGATGAATCTAATTATGGAGATGATAAGGATGGTGAATGCTTGTTCATGGATTTAAAAGATGAAACTAATTCTTCTAACTCTGAGAGATGTGTGAATGAAAGTGTTAATACTGAAGGCACCTTGGTATCTATTTTTCATTCTAGATAGGAGAAGAACTACTGGATCATTGATAGTGGATGCTCTAATCATATGACCAGTGATAAGAGTAAGTTTGTTAAACTTGAAAAATATGAAGGAGGAATTGTTAGGTTTGGTGATGATACATTTGCTAAGATATATCGAAAAGATTCGATTAGTTTTGATGATAAGCATAATACTGATGATATTCTTTATGTTAAGGGTTTAAGACATAACCTCTTGAGTGTTGGACAAATGTATAGCAAAGGATACAATCTTATGTCTCAAGATGATGGTTGTGAGATTAGAAAAGGCTCTAGAACTATGATTATTGTTGGAAAAAGGACAAATAGAAATGTCTATCAGCTCAAAGGTGTTGATGGTTATTGTTTCATGACTCGAATCAATGAAAGTTGGCTATGACATAGAAGAATGTTTCACATCAATTTTGATAGCCTAGTGAGAATAAGTTTAGTTCAAGATGTGAGAGATTTTCCAAAGATTACAAAGCCTATCACTATTGTCTATAAGGAATTCCAAGTTGGAAAGCAAGTAAGAAGAATTTTCAAAGTCAAAGAACAATCTTCTACTAGACTATTGGAATTGGTTCATACAGATCTTTGTGGTCCTACCAGAGTAAGAAGTATTTAAGGTGACATTTATTTCATGATATTGATTGCTGATTATTCTAGAATGACATGGGTTACTTTTCTCAAAGAAAAATCAGAAGCCCTATATAAGTTTAAAGCATTCAAAGTTATGGTTGAGAATGAAATGGAGTTTGAGGTTTGATAGAGGTGGAGAGTTCACCTCCAATGAGTTTAATATCTTTTATGAGAATCATGGAATAAAGAGGCATTTATCTACCCCTAGGACTCCTTAGCAAAATGGAGTGGTTGAAAGAAATAATAGGATTGTTCAAGAAGTTGCAAGGATGATGATGAAATAAACAAATCTACAGGAAGTCTACTAGAGAGAAGGAATTCATACTACTATTTATATACTTAACAAAATGCAAGCAAGTGCAGATAGCACAAAGACTCCTTGTGAGCTATAGTATGGAAGGATTCCTACTGTCAAATACTTCAGAGTGTTTGAATAAAGTGCTATATCAGAAGAGATGAAGAAAACTTAGGAAAGTTTGATGCAAGGTCTAATAAAGGTATCTTCCTTGGATATTCTACTAAAATCAAAGCTTATTGGTGCTACAACAAGAGGCTAAGAAATATTGTTGAGAGTACAAGTGTCAAGGTTGATGAAGACCTACAAAAGAATTCAATGGTGATAGATAGATATAAATTAGATGAGTCTTTTTGCAGAGAAGAAGAAAAGCCAAGGAAATAGAAGTGCAAATTGAAGAGGAAGAAGCTCTGGAAAAGCTTCCTAAAACTCCTAAGTATATGTAGAAGAATCATTCTAAAGAATAAATCATTGGTGATAAGAGAAAATGTATATTGACAAAAAGGAAAGTTGTTGAAGAACAGGTAAATCTATGCTTACTTTATGAAGTTGAACCTAAAATAGTGATTGAAGCATGCAAGGATGAGTATTAGATCAAGGCTATGGAAGAAGAACTAATGTAGATTAAGAAAAATCAGACTTGGGAACTTGTCCCAAGACTAGCAAACAAAAAAGTGATTAGAACTAAGTGGGTATTCCGAAACAAACTGAATGAGAATGGAGAAGTGGTAAGAAACAAGGAAAGTCTTGTGTGTAAAGGTTACTCACAAGTAGAAATAATAGAATTCGAGGAAATATTTGCACTAGTGGAAAGAATGGAAGCTATCAGGATGTTTTTAGCTTTTGTAGCACATAAATATTTTAAAGTATATCAAATGGATGTGAAGTCTTCTTTTTGATGGTGAATTGGAAGAAGTATACATAGAACAATCAAAAGGATTTTAGTTATCAAATAAACTAGATATGGTTTGCAGATTAAAGAATGCATTATATGGGTCGAAGCAAGCTTCCAGAGCTTGGTATGCAAGGTTGGATAGGTACTTGTTACAACAAGGATTCAATAAAGGTACCTCAAATATCAATATTTACTTCAAATTTGAAAAAGATCAAATCTTGATTATGGTTGTGTATGTTGATGACATAATTTTTGGAGAAAATGAAGCTTTGTGTAAGAAATTTGTAGAAGATATGTAGTAAGAATTTGAATTGTCAATGTTTGGGGAGATGAATTTATTCCTTGGGCTACAAATCAACATACAGATAAAGATACTTTTATTTCACAATCAAAATATGTCAAGGAAATGTTGAAGAAGTTTAGAATGGAAGATTCTAAACCAGTATGTATCCCTATGGTTACTGGTTGCAAGTTGAGCAAGAATAATGAATCTCCTAAGGCCGATTAGAGCAAGTATAGATTAATGATTGGAGGTATGCTATACCTAATTGCTACTAGATCGGATATCATGCATGCAATTTATCTTCAGGCTATATTTCAAGAAGATTTGAGAGAGTCACATGTTGCAGAAATAAATAGGATATTCAAAAACTTGAAGGGCAATCTGGATCATGGCTTGTGGTATCCAAAGGATACTAACATTACTTTGAGTGCTTACACAGATGCAGTTTGGGCTATTTGTGTAGATGGCAATAAAATTACAAGTGGTGGTGCATTCTTTATTAGATGCGAATTGGTGTCATGGCTAAGCAAGAAATAAGATTCAATGTCTTTATCTACTCCAAAGGTAGAATATATTGCAACAACATCTTGTTGCACACAAGTGTTGTGGATGAGGAAAACATTAAAGGATATTAGAGTAGTATATGATGAACCAATTCCTCTTTTGTGATAATACAAGTGTTATCAATATATCAAAGAACCTAGTAATGCATTCAAGGATAAAGAATATCTCAATCCAGTATCACTTTTTGAAAGAAAAGGTTGTGGAGAATGAAGTGAATCTTGAATATATGCCTACAAAGGATCAGGTTGCTGACATATTCACTAAGGCTCTTCCTAAGGACACTTTTAAGTATCTCTGGGAGACGTTGGGGGTTATTGCCCCTCCTTTAAACTAGATGCATAAGGAGATGCATCAGTCTAGTGGATCTCAAGATTCATTCTTTGGTCTAGACTAATGTTGGTGGCTACCTCTCAAGGGGAGTAGGTAGTGACATTAGTGGTTGTCGTAGTCAAGATGAGTGAGAGTTGTCATTATGTAGTGGTTGTTGATTGATGCAATTTTGTGCATGCTCCTAAGGGGGAGTATGCAAAGTAGTATTTGGGAGTTACAAACCAATGGTAAATAGTATGATTAATGCTAAAGGGGGTTAATGAATGATGCAAATATTTTGTCCTTTGCCATTGATGTCAAAGGGGAGAAAGAGAAATGTGAAAAATGTTTAAGGGAGAGAGTCATGTGAAAAAAAAATGTGTTAGTCATCAAAGGGAGAGAGAAATTAATGAGTTAGTTGTGTGAGGGGGAGAAAAGAGATAATGAGTTGGTATGGAGCAGAATATTGAGGATTAGAGTTATTATGTTTGTTGTTGATGGTTTTTCACATCCTGTGTTACCATTAATGACAAAGGGAGAGATTGTTGTAAGTATGTGTATTTGGTGTTGTCATTGATGTCAACAAGCTTGTGTTGTCATTAGTGTCAATTGTATGAGCAAGAGATTTTTGCAAGATTGTGAGTTGTTGGTATTGAGGTGTTATTGTCTATAATGATGCTTTGATTAGTTTCATCATGTTTTCATTAGTAAGCTACTAGTGTCAACCTCTAGTGTTGCTTTGATAAGATTTTGTCTATGGATGTATGGTTGCGTTGCTAGGTTGCATTTGACTTGGTGGTGATGAGGAAGTGTTGAAGATGTGTCTCTGGAGCTTGGTTTCTAAGTGATTTTGATAAAATTTGAATAAAAAGAGGAAACAATGTGTTGCAGTGGTGTTCTATGTTGTAGAGTAGCGTTCTAATTTGGCTCCACATTTCTTCTATGTTGAAGATTTTTTTGTGTGGTTTGGATATGTCGATCAAAGGTGTTGTATTCAAAATTTGGTGTGCTGGATCGTTATGTAGAGGAAGGTGTGTTCACCAGTGTGTGAACTATGTATTGCATAGGTGTCTAAGAGAAATATTTTTTCTCCACATTTATCTGTAGAGTGGTTTTAGGTCTTATGGATCTGGAAGTATGTTGATAGTGTTTGTCTCTCTTTTTAGATGAATATGTTTATGGTTTGGTTCTTCAGAAGTTGGTTTCTTGAGTTGTAGTGTATGGTAGGATTGTTTAAGTGTACTAGGTGTGTACATTCTTTAGGTGAAAGTTGTTGCGAAAGAATTTTTCGGATTCAAGGTATTTGTGGAATATTCTAGATCGTGTTCAAGTGTGGTGTGTTATCTATGATTCATCTTTGGATTTGAGGAAGAGTGTACTTAAATGTTTGATGGTGTTAACACAGGTTCAACCGACCTTGGGTGTTTACACTAATTGCGAAGTTGCTTCAATGTTTGTGGAAGAATGGCATGACATGTATGAGTGGATTTAGGCCCTAGCTAAGGTGTGTTGTGGTCCTCCTTCATTCCTTTCCACCATGGAAATGTTCTGGTGCCGACCTAATTTGAATTTGCATGGTTGAGGTGCATAATCGACCTTGGAGATTTTTTTCAAGGTTGAGGATGGTATGAATACGTGTTGAGTTGTTGAGAGATGTGAAGATAAAAGTGTGAGATGTGAATGATGCAAATTGTAGAGTTGTGAGGTTGAAATTTGTGTAGTGTAGTGCGAGCTTTCATGTGTTAGATTATTGGATGCAGTGAGTAGAAGGTGTCTACAATTATTCAGTAAGACTACAAAGGTGTTGGTGATGTTGTGGTGTATTTTTCTATTGCATTGAGATGGTTTTCTCATTGTAACACTCTTCTCTATCTTCTTTTCTATTCTAGTAGTGAGCCTTTCTTTCTTTTGGGCAATGAGCCCTCCGATAGTGAGACATTTGTAATCAATGTTGATATTACTTTTTATTGTGAGTTAATCCTCACCGTGGTTTTTCCCTTCTTGGATTTTCCACATAAATTTGGTGTTTCTTTGTGTATGGTGTTGATTTGGTTATGTTTCTATTATTTTCTTTCATGATAAATCATTCTAACAGATTAAGGGTTAATTGGATTAATGTGGATTTGAATGTTTGTGAGGGTTTTGAGATTATAAGGTACAATTGATTCACCCCACCTCCTCTCAGTTGTCTTGTGCATTCAACAATAATAAGCATATATTCATAATTTGAAGATAATATAAACTAATGATTTGTTAGATTTCATGTGTCAATTTTTTTTTTTTAAAGACTAGAGACATAAAGCATTTTCTCACTTTTTGGCCTAAGTGGGCTATTGAAATCAACTTTTTTAGCCAAAATATCATTTTGTGAATTATAGCAAGTAATTGTTAAAAAATTGAAGACTATGTAAACTAATAATTTATGAGATTTTGTATGTAGATTCTAAATACATAGTTTTTTTTTTTTTTAAAATATTGTTACTTTTATTTATAGCTATTTGTTAATAAATTATTTCTTTTACTTTAAAGTATTTTTAATGAGTAATATTTTTCCATAACACATAACTTGGGCTAAGAATAAAATGATTTCATAATTTTTTAAACAGAAGTCATTAGCAACAATATCTAGGGTGCAGAGGGTGATCATATTTTTTCTATTTTTCCTTGTACATATCAAACATAGGTATTCATTAGAAAATAAAAAAATTATATTGTTCAAATAATTTTCGAAAGGGTTACCCTAATGGACATGTTCATGCAAAACCCTTTATCACGATGAATTCATTTGATTATAGAAAATGTTGGTCAAATGAGCAATCTTTTGTCCAATAAAAGGTGAACATGTGGAATGGGTGTCATATAGGTGTAACTTAGACACCTTAAAATGAATTGAGGGACCTTTATTTAAAGGAAGGTCCTTATAATGTCTATGTGTCATGGTTACCTTCAACCTACTCTTGTATAAGGTTTTAATTTATTATGTTTTAAAAAACACCTATAATGGATACGTTTTATAATGCATACATGTTATAACATTTGATTGAAGTTTATTGACATGTCCCATAGATAAAAGATTCAAATAAAGAACCTTCTAATGAAGAAAACCTTTCAAAACTCATATTTTCAAATTGGCTCAACTCCAATTCAAATAATTAAATCTTATACCACCTCTAGAATTTGAATTAAAGTACTCTAAGTTCTCACCATGTTACTACACAACATCTAAAAATGAAATTACCCTCAAGTGCAACCACATAGGTTTAAGAATATCATTTGACCTTTATTTTCAACTAGTAATTATAACTTGAGGGTCTGTGCAAGATCATGGGGGTCCAAAAAGTGGCGATATAAAAAAAGACATTTTTTACTTGCCCAAAAATGTGAAATTTTGCTTTGACTTTTACTAGGGTTAGGTAGAAAGTACATGTTGCCATGACAAGCACCAAAGCAAAACGAATATCCATTAAAAATAGATATCTGATTAGAATGGATATCTGTGTAAAGACAAATATCTGTTTATAATGGATATATGTTCCAAAATGAATATCCGTTTAGTTCAAATCATATAAAAATATATTGAAAAATATTATTATATATTAATCTATATATTAATCGACTCCACTTGTGCACACAAACTCTTTAAATATTATATAATATATTATATATAGTATATAGTATATAGTATATAGTATATAAATTATATTATATATTAATATGTATGCTTAGGGGAAGCTTCAAATCTTATACAATAAATAACGGATATCCGTTATAAACAGATAGATCCATTTGCTTTAGTTTTTTTATAACCAAATAATACATAAAACCAATATTATGTATTATTAATATATAATAAATGTATTATATATTAATATATCATAATATATTATATATTATGATATATATTATATATTCTATAATATATAATATATAATATATAGCATATAATATATAGTATATTTAATACATAGTATATATTATGTAATATATATTTTATACTATATAGTATATAAATAATATATTATATATTATAGTATACTCTCTCTCTTAGGATGCTCCCTCCCTCCATCCCTCCAACCCCATATCTCTCTTAGGTTTCTCCCTGCATCTATCCCTCCCACCATCTCTCTCTCATGTCTCTCCCTCCATCTATCCCTCCCACCCTATCTCTCTCTCATCTCTTATCTCACTCTCTTTGTCCCTCCCTCTCCCTCGCTCGATCCTCCCTCCCTCCCCCTTCTCTTTATATTTATCTCTGTCTCTCTCGTCTCTCCCTCCCACCCTAACTAGATAAAAATTTGCCTTTCTCTCTCTCTCTCTCTCTCTCTCTCTCTCTCTCTCTCTCTCTCACCCTAACTAGATAACTCTCTCTCTCCTAGGTCTCTTTCGCTCTCCATCTCCCTCTCAGGTCTCTCTCTCTCTCAAGTCTTTGTATATATCACTCTATCTATGTCTCTCTCTAGTCTCCCCCTCTCCCTCTCCCTCTCCCTCTCCCTCTCTCTCTCTCTCTCTTAGGATACTCCCTCCCTCTATCCCTCCAACCCTATGTCTCTCTTAGGTCTCTCCCTCCCACACCAGCTAGATAACTCTCTCCCTCTCCCTCTCCCTCTCCCTCTCAATTATATATATATATATCTCTCTCAGGTCTCTCTCCATATCTCTCTCTCATGTCTCTCCCTCCCTCTATCCCTCCTGCAAGGTACCTAGAAAACTCCCTCTCACTCCAACCCCCTCTCTCCCACTTCCTCTCTCTCTCTCTCTCTTAGGATGCTCCCTCCCTTTATCCCTCAGACCCTGTGTCTCTCTTAGGTCTCTCCCTCCCACCCTAACTATTTAACTCCCACTCTCTCTTAGGTCTCTCCCTCCCTCTATCCCTCCCACCCCTATCTCTCAGATCTCTCCCTCCCTCTATTCCTCCCACCCGATCTCTCTCATGTCTCTCCCTCCATCTATCCCTCCCACTCTCTCTCTCTCTTAGGTCTCTCACTCCCTCTATCCATCCCACCCACCCTACCTAGATAACTCTCTTAGTCTCTCTCTCTCAGGGTTTCCCCCCCTCTATCCCTCCCAAACCTCTCTCTCTCTCTCTCTCTCTCTCTCTCTCTCTCAGGTCTCTCTCCCACCCTAGCCTAGATAAATTTATCTCCCTCTCTCTCAGGTCTCTTCTTCCCACTCTACCTAGATAAATCTCTCTCACTCCCTCTCTCTCTGAGCTCCCTCCCTCCCTATATCCCTTCCTCTATCAGGTCTCTTCCTTTGTCTATCCCTCCCACCCTTCCTAGATAACTCTCTCTCTCTCCCACCCACCAGGTACCTAGATAACTCCATCTCTCACTCCCCCCTCTCTATCTCACTGTATATATTATAATGTAGTATATAATATATATTATATAACATATATAGTATATAGTATATAATATATATTACATAATATTAATATAATATATTATATATTATATACTACATATATTTTATATGTAGTATATAATATATTATATATAATATGTAATATATAATATAAAAAATATAATATGTAATATGTAATATGTAACATATAATATATAATATATAATATATAATATATTAGTATATAGTATATATTTATATATTATCTATATTATGTATTATTAATAATAATACATAATATTATAAATAATGCATGTAACGAATATCTATTTTTTCTGACAAAAGCAATGTTCGGGATTTGGCTCAAGATTGCTATATTTGAAAAGTCAATTGAAAAATGTGTTTACAAAATTTTCTTAGTTTTCCAAAGTTCGCCCTTGTGGCTGACAACTTTTTTTATCTGAATTTGATGAAACAAAAAGGGTTTATTGAATAAATTATCAACTCTCCACCAATATAAGATATGCCTTATTTTGAATTTAATAGATAATTATTATTGATTTTCTACATACATTACGACTAAAGTCTCGATTGATAGGGTGATTGAAAAACTTCTATAATTTTCAAACTCTTTCATATTTTTTGAATCTAAATGATACATCACATTCTATGCTTCTTATACTATAGGATAAAAAAAAAATCATAATTTTTTGACCAAGTTATGGTGGTCAGACAAACATGTTTTAATACTTTTAAAATGTTCCAATAAAAAAATCATAACTAATTATTTACTTGTAGAATATTACAAAAAAAATGCAGCACATTCGGGCATGTGTCCTCCACTTATATTAGAAAAAAAATATTGTACTTAGGTTGGTCAGACATACACTTGATTTTTATCTTTTTCCTAAAAATTTAGTGCTATTGCATTAAAATTTCAAATTTTCACAAAATAGATTTTTTTTTTCCAAAAAAAGACTAGTAGCCTAGAAACTACATTCAATTTGCTACAAATTATGTTAATAACCTATTCAAATTTTTATGTCAAGTTTCCTAACTCTGTTTTTTTGAATTTTTATTGCAACTTAGGGGCCTTGTTTAGACCACCGTGATCCTGCACTAACCCTTGACCAAAACAATTTATGTTATTACATATTTATTATTAGGCTGACTACAAATTGTTGTCAAAATTGCCAAGCCAACATCTAAACATACTCCAAAATCTATCAATTCACATAAAAATATAAATAAAATAAAATCATCTTTTTTGATTATGTAAGATTGCTTGACCCTTGAGATGTGCTGATGTTATAGCAGTGGGAGATATCTTTCTCTCAAATTTAAAAATGATGGATAAATAATACCAAGGCAAGTCAGACTTACTATATATAATAATTTTATGAAGAGTCACCTTGTTTCTTAAAAGAGGCCAACCCAAATGAAGAGTCACCTAGTTTTGTATAAATACAAGGTGATGATCATTCATTTGATTATCAAGTTCATTCATCATAATTCACATTCCTAGAAGTTCATACTTGACCAACAAATCATCATTTTTTAGCAGCAGACCAAATTCAAGGAGAAACATATTCATTTGTATCTTTGCATCTAGGAGAGGTGCTATTATTCATTGTATCAAATTCAACATTGCGTTGGGCCTAAGTTGTAAGTAGATTTCTACTCTTATTCCTTCAATATATAAGAGATATATTTGTTGGGTTTTTCTCCCTCGAGTAGGAGGGTTTTCCCAAGGTATCTTGTTGTGTTCATTGTCTTATGTGTTGCATTTTTTGATTGCTTTCATTTTTTATCCTAAATCTAACATGGTATCAGAGCGGTTCTAAGAAAAGATCTGATCAGATTTGTTTAAGCAGACAAGTGAGCTTTTCATCTAGGGTAGATCTTGAAGTATCGTAGATCTAAGGTTCAAATTTTTTATGACCTAAGGGTAGATCTTTGAAGGTGAATTTGTGTCGAAAAAGAAGACGGTGAGTGGTGTCAAGGTAGAAGATAGGCTTGATGGAGCTTCAAACTTCAACTCTTGGAAACCTAGGGTACTCATTACATTAGAGGAGAATGATCTTCTTGATTTTGTGGAAAGTGATATGCCCAAGCCTTTCGATGATATTGAGAAAATCTAGTGGAAGAAAAATGGCACAAAGGCTAGAAAGATCATGATAGACTCTGTGATGAATCACCTAGTACCGATCATCTCCAAGTTGAAGACAACTAAAGAAATGTTTGATACTCTAAAGGGATTGTATGAGATCAACAATAGCAACAAAGCCCTTGATTTGAGACAACAACTTCACCATGTAAAAATGGCTAAAGATGATTCAATCATCTCATTCTTTATGAAGATTGCTGATTTGAGAGGTTAGTTGAGCACTATTAGGGATATAATCGTAGACAGAGATCTTGTTATGTTGGCACTAAATGGTCTTCCTCAATCTTGGGAATCCTTTATTCAGAGCATTAGTGGGAGATCCAAGTTGCCCAAGTTTGATCATCTTCAAGCTGATTGTATTCAAGAAGAGTCCAGGTTGGCAGCAAGAGGAATTGGGCGAAACTATCATGATGTAGAAAATCAAGTTCTTGCTACACATAATTCTAGAGAAAGAGGCAAATGAAGAAAGAGGAATAGAGACAGAGAATCAGATTTTGCCCCAGAACCGAAGAAGAATAAGGATCTCTCTCATATTCAATGTTTCAGGTGTGATAAGTACGATCACTTTGCTCGAGATTACAAATTAAGGTCTACACAACATGTTTCTACTGTGGAAATTGACATAGGGACATCTTAGAAGGATCCTAGCTCTAAAGTTGTTTCAGAAGGTTTCTTATTCTAAAGTTGATCAATTTCTTCGAAGAGGAGGAAATGACATTCAAAGGGAGTCAAATTCAGAGAATTCAAGGCACGAGTTGAGAGCTTGTCCAGGAAAAGGATTAAGGTTCTGAGATAGGTCAATGGAAGGGAGTTCACTTCTAGAGGATTTCTTTGAAATCTTTGAGGCAGGGATCAAGAGGGAGTTTTGTGACTCACTAAGAATAAGTGAAGGTTGCAGTGTTGCAAGGCCAAGTGCAAAATCCTTGGAAGACCTCTTTAGTAGCTAAGAACAAAATTGCGCAAGAAAATTAATCTGGATTTGACATTGGTAGCTCCGTAAACCTATTTAGAATAGGGTGATCTGGGATGAGGTCGGGGAGGACAGTCCTGGACTCGAGCAAGTCAATAGTGTCAGAAGTGTGCATTGGAAACCACTCCTCTAAGGCAAGCATTGCAAAAAATCTTGGACGAGGAGGTCAGGAGGTTGATGCAAGTACTTGGAGCTCCAAAGGGAGTCACATCATCATGAAGATTTGTTGTAATGCATATTTCTTTGAGACGAAGAAATATGAGGTGAAAGCCCTTGTAGTGTATATTTCTCTAAGATAGAGAAATACGAGGTGAAAGACCTTGTAGTGTATATTTCTCTGAGATGGAGAAATATGAGGTGAAAGCCCTTGTAGTGTATATTTCTCTGAGATGGAGAAATATGAGGTGAAAGCCCTTGTAGTGTATATTTCTCTGAGATGGAGAAATATGAGGTGAAAGCCCTTGTAGTGTATATTTCTCTGAGATAGAGAAATATGAGGTGAAAGCCCTTGTAGTGTATATTTCTCTGAGACAGAGAAATATGAGGTGTGAGCCCTTGTTCATCTCTGTGACTGAGATGAGACATCATGTTGAGAGACTCCATGATGACATCACATTGAGAGAATCTGTGATGAACCCTTGTACTTGTGTTTCCTTCCACACATGGGAGTAGCCATGGTGGACGTCATGTTGAGAGACTCCATGACGACATCATGTTGAGAGACTCCGTGATGAACCTTTGATTTTTCCATAAATGGGTGTAGCCATTGTGGGCCTCATGTTGAGAGACTCCATGATGTGGATACCTGGAAAGATACCTCCCTAACTAAGAGGGAGTGTTGATGTTATAGCAGTGGGATATATCTTTCTCTCAAATTTAAAAATGATGGATAAATAATACCAAGGCAAGTTGGACTTGCTATATATAATAATTTTATGAAGAGTCACCTTGTTTCTTAAAAGAGGCCAACCCAAATGAAGTCACCTAGTTTTGTATAAATACAAGGTGATGATCATTCATTTGATCATCAAGTTCATTCATCACAATTCACATTCCTAGAAGAAGTTCATACTTGACCAACAAATCATCATTTTGTAGCAACAAACCAAATTCAAAGATAAACATATTCATTTATATCTTTGCATCTAGGAGGTGCTATTATTCATTGTATCAAATTCAACATTGTATTGGGCCTAAGTTGTAAGCAGATTTTTGCTCTTATTCCTTCAATATATAAGAGATATATTTGCTGGATTTTTCTCCCTCGAGTAGGAGGGTTTTCTTAGGGTATTTTGTTGTGTTCATTGTCTTATGTGTTGCATTTTCTGATTGCTTTCATTTCTGATCCTAAATCTAACAAGATGCTCTTACATAATTTTACCTCTAGTTAGCTCTTAGCTCTTTTAGCATTACATTTTTTCCCAGATTTAAAACCACACAAGAGGTATTGACCAATTTTAAAACCACATGCTCATTTTAACCTACTTTATTAAATATCATAATTATTATGGCCCTAGGCTAACTTAGTTTGAACTAGTGTTATTTGTTGATTCCCACATCAAAAAGTATTAATTATGTGCTTAGGACATGTATAAAATGACATCACCATACGACCTTATGATCATCTAGGTTTGTCTCCCATCGACTATACTTACTCACTACCAACATCCAAAATACTTAGAATAACCCTATCTCTATCATAACTTTGTTCTACATCAATCATTTTGATTATATTTATCAAAAAGTATCAAATCCTAGTTCTTATATTAGGTCACCCTATCACTCATTACACTTTTGTTTAGGTCTCAAACACCTTAAGAGCTTAACCCCAACATTACCAATTACACTTATTAATTGCCATATTTTCTAACTTTATTAGAATAATTAAATCAATCAACAAGGTTTGACTAAGGAAAAAGGTGGTAAGCTAGTGCCTTCCTCTCCTAGCATAAGATGTTCCAATGATGTTTGTCAACACCACTGAGTCTTTTATTTGTAGGTGTAGGTTTAAAGGAGTATTTATTACAAGTATCAAAGCTCCACAAACCAATAATTTAGGATTACACAAAAGTTTAGTGCCACACCATGTGGGTCAAAATCACACAACAAGATCAAATCCACAAATATGAGATTGAATGTACATAAATTATGATAATAATCTAATTCAAATTTCACCATTTGCTTCCAACACACGTAAGTTTAAGTGATTCTAAACTCTATCTAAAAAAATAATCAAAATATTAGACAACTATCTATTAACCACTAAAATCACTTAATCCTTTCAGTCTTCTTCAAAAGTTCTAAAATATCATATATTTTATCACAACTCTTAATTAATTAATTAGATTGAATTATATCTAATATTCATTAAACTTATACTCTTAAAAAAATTAAATTTATTTCTTATCAAAACAATATATAATATTAAACCATACAACTTAATGCCAAATTTCATTTAAAAAATATTATTGCGAATATGAAATTTAAGAATCCAAAGATTAATTTTTTTTTTATAAAAACTTTTACAGTTACCTTTATTTTTTATATATATATATATATATATATAAAATTCGATTCCAAAACAAACTTATTCCAGATAAAGGAGCACACAGCCATAATCAACGATCAGATAGATTCTTTTCACGGCGTGGTCTACTTTTTTTTCCAAGCTGCTTCCCTTCCTTCTATACGACCGGGTGCTAATGAATGGTGTTATAATAAGATCTCTAGTTATACTTCGCCTGTACTGCAACTGTACACTCATTTTTCCATTGGGGTTTTAAAAGCCGAACAAGACGAATCAACGCCGGATAAAATTTATCTATACAATACGATTCACTGCAATTTCTCAGCCGCCACAAACCCGTTGTCTATATGGTAAGTTTTTTCCGTTTTCTTTTCTTGAATTGCGCAATGAAATGACCATTTTTTGATTTTCGTTCATTTTTGTCTGTTTAATACTTCTTTTTGATCGATTTAATTTTTTTTTTTTTAAAGTTCAGTTCTTATTCAAAACACAGCATTCTTATTTTACATTTGATAATCAAAAGCCCTTTTTTGGGTTTCGCTGCAATTTAGAAAGAAATTCTGTGCCATGTATAAATTTTGTTAATGTTTTGCAATGTTTATGAAGTAATAGATGTAAAATAAATCACTGGAAGTGCTTTTTTGCATTGATTCATCGCCGAAGGGATTTGAATATAGCACCTCAGGAGACCGAACTGCGGCAACTTAAGGCTACACTGCTCTCACATGTACAAATAACTTCAGATGTTGCCTCCGAGGTTATAATTAAACCGCTTTTTGTTAAACTATGGTCCGAAATTTGGGGGTTTAAGGGTTTGGAGTTGGACTGTAATTCAGGGCCAGCTTACAGAGGAAGGACAGGGAGCAGTAACGTGGAACAGAAATCTGTCCTTGCGAAATGCCCTCATAATAGATAGCTTATAAATTAAGAGACATTACTTAGATAACAACAGCAAGCTAAAGAGGTCCCGCAGGGTACGACATTGAAAGTATTGTTGTGATAGAGAGAGAGGATATCATGTCAAGAACTTGCACTTCAAAGCTTGTTTTCAGATTGGCAGACATTGTATAGTTTGTTGTGCTTCAATTGATTGTTTTATGTTAAGAAACTAGTGAAATACTACTGAAACAACCTGGATTCATCTGTTGTCCATTCAATTAATTACTGGCCAGATAATTATCAGGGGAGGAAGCTCGGCTGGGTTTAATTCCGGGTCGTCATTATGGCAACAGCTTCTAAAAAAGGTCATTTCTGAGGCATTACCTCCACCAAACATTGTGCCAATCCGGAAGCAAGCTCTAGAGTGCAAGTCTCTATGTTGATGTGTTAGCATTCCCTCTCTCTTTTGTGCTAAATATTTGGTGGTCAGTCTCGTGCTTGTGGGCCCTTTCTAGCTTATGTTGGGTTTTATCTGATGTTAAAAATATATAAGCTATTTATGATAATATGATGAGATTTTGCTCTACGTTAATGCTCCCCGCACCCTTTACCATGGCATATTGGACCTTTAAATTGTTTTAATTATGTCTCGTTCGTGGTAGCAGCGTGCAATATATTCTAACAATGACTCTACTATTCCTAATTTTAAGTTTAACCATAGTGGCCATGTTTGTAAAGACAGATAAATGAGAGTTTCATAAAAATAATAAATTGGAAACTTCAAAATATTTTGAAGTGAAGAAATTTGGGGAAAAAAGAGAAGAAATGACGGATTTCTTTTCCTACTTAACATCCTCAAATATTAGGTGGTAAACTTCATATTGAATTTTCATTTTCGGGTAATAAAAGTTGACACTTGAAGTCAACTAAGGTCAGAGACGATGACAAAAAGAGAAGATGATTTATTCCTATGACCAAAAAACAAAAAAGCTGTGGTTTTTGTTTTTCGGTTTGCTGGTTTTCAGCTTTTTTGTTTTTTCCAGATATGATGAAACCTCTGATTTTTTGTGCTTGTTCAGCCATCACATACGCAGTTAGTATTTAGTTAGATAATGTAATAAAGTTTTTTTTTACAGTAGATTCTCACTTGGTGTTACATGTTAGGAATAATAGGTAAGTCCCATACGACAAATGAAGAGCCATGTCAAAATTTGAACCACCTACATCACCGTATATTATAAACTATGGAAGGTCATAGTTTCACTCATAGTTCGCAAACTCTTTGAGTACTCTCAGGTTTTTTTACCACATGAGTTTTTACAGGTTTAACTCGTGAGTTTTTACAGGTTTAACATGTTGAATGGCAAAAAAATGTCAAAAATATTGTACCATTTTTTATTTTATTAAGTTGTATAAACAAAACTGACTTCACATACCAACACAACTTCAAATTATTATATGGTGGAGAAGTCATTGCCATCTACTAATAGGGTGGAGCCACATGCCCAATCTTCTACGCCAAGTAGGGAGCCGCAATTGAGTGTGAGGACTATACCCACTACCCCCCAATTTTTCACTAGGTTGGGGAAGAGGAAATTGTAAAAACTTGTAATTTTTTACTTGCCTATAAATGAAACTTATGATTATGATTTTCAAAGGCAATAATCATAAATTCATAATAGTCTAGCTATTGTATCCACTATCCTGTTTTGCATGATGATGCAATTTTGTAATCCAATCTTATCTATGTTTTTTCCATTCTTCTATGAATGTATGTAAGATTCAAAAGAGCTAGGTTTTATAAATCAATCTTTTGTTTTCAAGTTTTTGTTTTGAATGTGTTGTTTGCAAAAAAATTGCCATAGGAATCACAATGTCAATTGGTTCTACCTCCGCAACTCAATCTAAGTTCAAAACAGATCCGAATTCTCCTCTTTGGAAGTATGTTGAAATGATACAATCGTTTCCAGGTGGTGATGGTTACATTTGGAAATGCAATGGATGCGATGCTCCATATTCTAGTTCTTATTTTCGGGTGAAAGCACATTTGTGTGGAATACCTGGAAAAGGCATCAAATTTTGTGCTGGTAAGAACAATGTACCTGTTCCATCTGAGACAGTCATAGGATACATTATGGAGCAAGAAGCAACATATGAACGGGAAGCCCGTAGATCAAGTCACCCCTTATTAAAAAAAAAAATCAAAGGGAATGCTGTCCCCATCTAATTCTAATATCATGGTAGAAAATCACCCAGTTTTGGCCACTCCTCATCCTCAAACTCAAAGTGTACAGCCCATTGTAAACAAAAGACCAAAGGGGCTTTTGGAACTTGCATTTCAAAATGAGAGTAGAGCCATTGCCAACCAAAATGTAGCAAGATGTATGTATGCAAATGGAATAGCTTTAATGTTGTTTGCTCTCCATATTGGAAAGAGATGTTGAGAACAATTAATGAAGCTCCAAAAGGGTACAAGGGCTTGGGTTATGAGAAGGTGCGTGGCACCTTATCGGAAAACGAGGTCACGATGGTTGAAGATTCATTGAAGCCCATAAGGGATTCATGGATTGAGATAGGTGTGTCCATTGTTTTAGATGGTTGGAAAGATTCAAAAAATCGGCCCTTGATCAATGTCATAGTGGTGTCCCCTAAAGGGGCAATGTTTTTGAAAGCCGTGGATTGTGTGGGGCAAGTAAAAGATGGGCAATTTATTGCTGATATTCTCATTGCAGCCATTGAGGAAGTGGGACCCCGCAACGTTGTTCAAGTTGCAATGAACAACGCCAAGAATTGTAGAGCTGCAGGATTGTTGGTTGAGGAATGATATTCACATATCTTTTGGACACCTTGTGCGGTCCACTCACTCAAATCTTATGTTACAAAATATTGGTAATAAAATTGCTTGGATCAAAGAATTGCATGCAGAGGCTGAGGACATCTAGATGTTCATCACCAACCACTTCATTTCTCAAGGGATCTTTAGATCATTTTCTAAATTGGAGCTATTGAAGGTAAGTGAAGTAATATTTACATTTTCTGTTTGCATAATTTGATTGTGTATTCTAATTGAAATTCTTCTTTAAAGTTTGTTTTTCTACGTTACTGTGTTCTTCTCTTTTTCCACCCAAACTTGTGTGGGTACAGTTCTGGTCTTGGTTCTTTGCTGGTTCTTCTCTGGGTTCTCCCAAGGTCCTTCCCAGGCACCCTGGGTTCCTTGTGGGTCCTTCACACAGAAGGACCCATAGAGAACCTGAGGTGCTCGAGAAGGACCCTGGGTGAACCTAGCCGAACCTAGGGGGACAAAAGGGTTCCCCAAAAAAAAAACAAAAAAAAAGGTAAGTTTTTAAATCATTTTTTAAGTTAACAAGAAATAGGTAGGCAATTGGTGCAGTAACAGGAAATGCCAGCTTTCTGGAGACATTGGGTATGGTTTGCTGTTAAATGTATATGTATATGTATGTATATGTAATGTATATGTATGTATATATGTTATATGTGTATGTATATATACATACATGATACATACATACATACATACACACACACACATATATTCAGATATGGGTACGGTATACAACAATTTTTTTTCCTTGGGTATGGGTATATATATATATATTCCCGTACCCATACCCAAAGAAAAAAAAAAGAGTTGTATCACTGATATTCCCGTACCTGTACCCAAGGAAAAAAATTTGTTGTATCACCGTACCCATACCCATATCTGTATATATATTCCCATACCCGTACCCAAGGTAAAAAATTGCTGTATCGCAGTACCGGTACCCATATCTGTACTCGTGTTCCTGAACCGGTAACTTAGGAGATAGATTAAGTCAATTGTTAGCAACTATTGATGACACCACAACAGATATATATATTCCTGTACCTGTACCCAAGGAAAAAAAATTGCTGTATCACCATACCCGTACCCATATCTGTACATATATTCCCATAATTGTACCCAAGGAAAAACATTGCTGTATCACTGTACCCGTACCCATATCTGTACTCGTACCTGAATTGGTAACTTAGGAGATAGATTAAGTCAACTGTTAGCAACTATTGATGACACCACAACAGAATTCTAAGCTGAAGTTGAAAAGTCACAATAGAGGCTTAAAACTAGTGATGACCAAATTTAGAAAAATGCAAGTCCATGGTGGAAGATCATAATGAGAAACTTACAAAGGTGGTACATAGGACAGTTTAAGATTGAGCTAGCATTCCTTAGAAGCTTAATAATAGCATTTACTTGATCATGTTGGTGGGGCACATGGAAAAGATAAACAAGGACTGGTTTTTTCCATATACTGATTTGAGACCAATGGTTTTTTCCATATACTGATTTGAGACCAATGCATAGGGCTCTTGGTTATTGAAAAAAAGCTGCAATCACTAAGGCTCGAATATAAAATATCCTTTCTGAATCCTAAACAACAATATAGTCATTCAATTGCTCAACATTACCATGGTGGTAAGGATAAAAGCCTGTCAAAGGTGTTCATAATAGCCTATGAGCAGGGATAGTACCAGAATTTGTATAGTTATCATGTGATCGTTGTTGTAGAGTTGGTCATGATAGGAGACAATTTTGGGATAGTTGTGAGCATTTTGGTGGACATAATTATTTTTACACTACAATCACTTAATTGGTTCTTATTTGCACATGCCTAAACTCAGTTGTAAGAGATACTTCATTTTCAAAGGATGAAAAGAAGAGAGCTTTGAAAGAGAAGGAAGAAACTAAATGTAGGAAACCTCATGAAAGATATAAAATTAATGAGCTTTTCATAGGGATTTTACATTATAAGCTATTTGTTATCAAAAGTAATGAGTTTAAGATGAGAAACACCCAGTCTTCTTTGGAATCACTTTTAATGTGATTTATCAAGTAACCTACAAAGAGAAAACAATTAAAAGAGGATATTTAAAGGATGAGATATAAAAAATGCATGCCTATGCCTTATTTAATATTTTTTGGCATGCACATAAGGAAAATAATATTTTCCTTGGGATTAAATGAATTAGAGTTCCTTGCTGCAGCACACATGGTTAATGCATAGAACAACCTTTGCTATTTGAGCAGGACATATGGAAAATCTTTTCGACACAGTCAAGTTTAAAGTTACTTCCACCCAAGCATTCAATTGTACTCATGGAAGAGTGTAATGGTTTACAAACATGATGGAGAAGCTGCCTACAAATATTGAAGAGATGCAATGCTCTGAGATCCTTTTGACTGGTAATTGCTTGGTATTTTCCTTTTTGTGTGTATCTCCTCTTGTCCATTTGTGTTTCAATTTTATTTGTTAACCCTCCATACCCCTCTGTTCCAGATTTTGCACGTTGGGACAAAAACTAAGTAGCAGATCCTTTGAGGCTTATTTCCAGATCTCTAAATCTAATTGTAATTGTAATTATTTCTTTAGAAATCTTGTGAAATCAGGAGAGTCAAATTGTAAACTGTTGAGTTCTAGACTGCCTAAAATTAATATGCAATATGTTTACCTTTGTCAAGAGAGGACCTTGTATTGTGTATGTATTATGCAATGGACTGCATCAATCATTATATACATTACAGCGGTTTCCTTGTATTCTGTATATGAGAATGTGTAGGATGTAGGTCAAGTGCATCATCTCTGCCCAATCAGACGATGGGAAGTATCTTCTCTTTGATTTATTTCTTCTCTGGGTGTATGTGGGAATTTCCATAACTTGTTTACATGTGGTTATACATGCACAAATCTGGCATTTAATTTGTTAATTATCAATAAATATTGCTGTTAGTTAATTCTTTCTTTTCAATTTGTTCACCCATTGGAATTGTGGGCTGACCCCTCTATAATGGTTATGGTATATACATGTTTCATTTCCTTTTTCTGACCTCTTTGGTTTAATTATCCTTGCTACACGAGATTTAAATGTGGATTTAAGGCAATGCTTAACTATGAATATTTTATTTTGGCTCTTAATTTTCAAGGAATTATTGAAGAGCAACTCTTTAGTGGCAGATAGATCTAGGGATACTCTGCTTGCATCAATTTTTTATTGTCCCGAAGTGGGTGGATTTTGATCCCAAGAACTATGGCATTGAGATGTTTGATTGTTTGTATCAAGGAAAGCGCACCTAAAGCCAACTATTATTCAGCTCATTCCAAAGATGTATGTTTGGGAGACAATAATTGTGTCTCAAACTGCTGCAATTTTCTCCAAGCTCATTATCCGTGTTTCTCTTTTTTATGTGCTTCAATGTATCCCTATTTTCATTCAGGTGGCAGCAAGAATTTCTTTTAAATTTATCGGGACCATGCTTAAGTTTAACTGTGACCACCAAGTCGTCTTTCCTTCATTTTGTATGAAAACATTTACAATCTAAATCAAATCATGATAAGTTATCAGGCTCAAGAAGTACACCTAGACTGCACTTTTACTGTTCGTAACTTCTTACTATACCACAAGGATGAACTGAATTTGTTAACAACTAAAATAATGCTATTATATAATCTACTTATTATGTGAGCTCTAAATGCACTGACAATGTCTCTTGTTTGGATTTTTTGCAGGCTAACAGGCACACCATTATTTTGATGCAAACAGGTCAAAACCGTGCAACTCGGACATTCATGGATTTTGATTCAGTCAGTCTAGCTATGGACGGTATGGAAAACTGTTTGTGTTTTTCATGCTATTTCACACTCTCAGGAAAACATTTCAGTTACAGTAGATTATTCTTCTTCAAAAGATGTGAAAAAATCACATAGTTGTATTGTATAGGAATAGAATAAATACATAGAATGAGGTAAATCCTTATTTATAACAAAATGGGTAGCTTCACACACCAGCTGCCTACAAAACAACATTGGATAAATACAATGAAGTTACCTACCCATGACTTCTAGAAAGATATATATTTGAGGGTTGGCACCTCATTATGATGGCATACCCTTTATTTTATTAGAACTAAAACCTTACATCACATATGACTTAAGCTAAAAGAGTTGTGTACATAGATATTATTCAACGGTTGCATTTAGGTATACAATAGTGTACCTATTTTGCAAAATATGACCAGAAGAGAGCTGAAGTAGATTTGGGATGCTTTTAGTGGTAAAAGAGAAATATCAAAATCCCAATGGCATAGCCATAGATTGTTAACTAGAAGAAGTAAATTAATGTGGACAAAGTGTTGTGTTTATGAAAAGATCACAGATTCCTTAAGATTTGAAATGTGAAAATATTGAAATTTTTTCTCAACCCAAACTTCCTCTTTTCGTTTGAGCTTAAATTTCTTTCTCCTCTATGTTTTCTAGTATGGTAAAGAAAATTTTATAACATAAAGAAAAAGGGCCATGTTTCCTATCCTTTTGGCCTATGTCACAAGGCTCGAGTTTGTGTTTGTGTTCGGCAACAATAAAATTCGGATGAAGTTCAGCAAGGGGAAAAAGTTCAAAAAACAATTCGTGATTAAATTTGCCTTCTATTAATTCGATTTAAAAAAATATAAATAATATATTCACAAAATGATCAAAATAGTTTAAAATTGATAAATAGATTTAGATTTGTTCATACATAAACATATAATTTATAAATATATACATATGTATAGTGTAAAATTAGAAATTAATTTAGAATATTACATACCATGTATTATGCATATGATAAGCAAGATCGCCATAAAAATTAAAGTTCGTGGGATTTTTTGCGAAAAAAAAAATTTGCGACTGTTGTTGTGATTCGCGACGGGCTTTTTCGTTTGATTTTCCTCTTTTTTTTTTTTGTGCGCGTTTGGATATTTTTGACGGGTTTTTTCTTGAGCACGCGATTCCAGACCTGTGACGGAAGTTTTCTAGCTTGTTTTTTTGCTTGCGTTTTGGCACGATCTGTCTCCATTCTTGGTGCGTGATTTCTTCATTTTTCATGGGTTCGATTTCTATCTGTTTCAGGGCGTCACCTTTGATGCAACACGGGTTTTGAAGTTTTATTGGCAATTCATGTTTGGTAGGTTTTTTTAAAAAAAGTTTCCTTAAAAATTCTTGGTGGGGTTTTAATAGTTTTTGTCCCTTTAAAAAAATCTACTTTATGGGTTTTAATTATTGTTTTCTTGAAAAAATTCTGGCTAGTTTATAATTTTTATCCATAGAAAATTATTTTGTTTTTAAAATATTTTTGCCTCTAAAAGAAAAAAAAATTCTAGCTTTATGGGGTTTTATAATTTTTGGCCTTAAAAATTATTGTGGGTTTTGTGCAATTTTTGCCTTAAAAATTGTTTTGTAAGAGGGTTTATAATTTTTTCCTCAAAAATTAAGGGTCTCTTGTATGCCTTAGTCAGGGTTTCCGCAGTTCGGGAGAGCTCTCTGATTTCTCAAAAGGGTTTTACTGTTTTTTCCTTAAAAACGATGTTTTGTATGGTCTTCTGTAATTCATTTTTTCCTTATGAATTCGAAGTGAATTTCAACAAATTTTCAGTAATTCTTTGAAGTCTGCTGAATCTTGAACTTCATAGCTGAAATTCAGTGAACCCTGTGACTTAGCTTTTGGCCACACAACATGATTAACACTGGAAAGAAACTCAAATCTAGCATGACTGGGAAATCACTCTCCCAACTGCTTTATGGTGATGATCACCAAGCCTCTCACTCAACTGAAGTGCTTTCCCATCAATGTGAGCCCTTACTCAGATCCTCGGTTTGCTTGATGGCCAGAGCATTCATCCCTGCAGCAGTCTACATCCTTTTCTGATCATGGATACATTCGAAAAGAGCTTTGCTTAATTTGGCACCAAGTGCAGTGGGCAATAATATAGCAAACCACTTGATTTTTCCAAGTTGATCAACTTTGAGCTACTTTCTCTAACATTAGAAATAATTCAATATGTTTTTTTTTTAATTCTCATTTCCCCTTTGTTTGCAACTTGTTTTGAACCTCACAAATTGCAAAAGGTAAATGACAGCGTAAACTAAAATGGACATACATAAGGCAGTGGAGATTACAAGTGATAACTACCTAAAATTGATTGCATACATACTTCATCAACATAGAAAAAATATATTAATGATTGGCAGTGGATGAAAACTTTCTTTGAACAGAACATGCATAGAACCCTCAAATAGTCCAACTTATGTACAGTTGGTAAATTATACATGTTCATGGACATCTCATGTAGTCTGACATGCAGTTCATAAACTCTAGTCAACTGGAATCATTTTGATTTTGTCTTAACTTACATGCAGTTAGTGAAACTCCAATGGACCATGTTTGCAAGTGAAATGCTTACAAGAAATTATATAACTGTGAAAGTGATTTTTCATCATTTCCTCCCAGCTTAGAGGAGATCAATATGAATGAGAACCATCTTGTACCTGCCAAGGTGAACTGAGAGGAAATATTAGTTGGCAGAGTATGGAGTGCAAGCAGACCACAAACAATGGTGGAGTCCCAAGATGTATGGAATCCAAAGGTCAAATGAGCAGTGTTCCACGGGGACGCGTTTCCCCCATTTTTGCCCAAGTTTCCGAAACGGGTACTTGGCGTTTCCCGCCGTCCCGCCATCGCCACCGGTGCTCCGCCGAAGACGGGGAAACGTCTCCGCGTCTCCGAGGAGACATGGAGACGTCTCCAAGTCTCCTTGGGAGACGTCTCCAAGTCTCCAAGTCTCCTGGGGAGACGTCTCCAAGCCTCCAAGTCTCCTTGGGAGACGTCTCTAACTATTCGTCTGCTGTCCCAGGTTTCCAGTTCTTCAGCTGCTGAGAGGAACTGGTCTACATATAGCTTCATCCACTCTCTTAAGAGGAACATACTTACCTCTAAGAGAGCAGAGAAGCTTGTGGCTGTACACAGTGCTTTGCATCTCATAGACCACAAGACACTTGGGTACAAGGAGAGTCCAACAGCACGATGGGATGTGGAGCCAGAGGAGCCTTCACAGATTGATGAGGATGATCCTACCACTTCAGATGCAGGGCTGGTTGGTGTGAGCTTGAGGGATCTTGACCTTGTGGAGTCCAGCAGTTCCAGTGATGAGGAGTTTGCACTTGCAGTGATTAGAGGCCTCCCTTCACTACATTTTGAGTTTTGACATTTTGGCATTTTGTCATTTGTAATGCTATTGCTATTAGTATCTATATTTACTATTTGGCATTTGCTACTCATTGTAATGATGAATCATGTAATCATCTTTATAGACTTTTTGATATTTGATATCTCATATGACATCAGATATTCATATTTTCGATATAAATTATAATAGAAATCTCCAATTTGACAATTTCATTTGCCAAATTTTATTTAGCAATTAGCATTCAAGAAATCATCGTATTTAGATTTAGTATTTCAAATTTTACTATGTTATAATTTTACTAATTTCCTATAGTTTCATTTGAAATGTAATTCTTATACTGTTATACTATTATACATCTTTTCAAAACTAGTTTTTCAAGTACTATAAGTATATGTATAACTATATCTGGACCACCACGCCACCCCCCCGCCGCCGTCCCCCTGCCGTCCCCAAACTTAAGCCCTTTGTCCCCCCGTCTTGGAAACCCGTCCCGCACGTTTCCCCGTCCCCCCGTCCCCAACGCCCGTGGAACACTGCAAATGAGAGAGCATGGAACACTTGAGAATGAAATATGTTGGAGATTGAATTATTCTTTATGCCAAAATGATCAAATGGAGATTTAAGCTCGAGAAATTGATAACCTGTATGGAAGATGATATCCATACCGAGGAAATACCAATAGTTTAGGAGTTGCATGAGGGTTGGATCTAAAGCATAGATTGTTGTCATATACAGAGGACTCATTGAATGCGAAGCTGCCACTGCTATGTAGCCTTCCTGCTTAGGAACAAAACCTATTCAAGGAAGTGAAGGAGGATCAGAAGATTACAAGGCTGAAGTTGTAACACGTCCATCTTGGAGTTATGAGGAAGCTTGTTCAAGATCAATTATTACCATCACAAGGGAAGGGGATGGGAAATAAGAGATGCATTCAGGTCATCATTAGTTTGCTTGACTGTTGATTCTCCTAAGGAAGACGAGTGGTTGATGTCGGAGAAACAGAAACATGGTTGATGTGGTGGAAATGGTGTTATCCTATGGATATAAGTTTATAACCATAAGACGAGAATGTATGGTGAATAGGTGTTAGGCAAAAGATTCACTCACAAAAGTAACTTCTTGTAGTTGAGATGTATTCTTAGAAACGATATGCTTGCTTTGGGTTGTGTGGCTAGTCATTTGTGGAGTGTTTGATGCCTTGTGGCTAGGAGGGCAAGGATCTTATTGAGATTGTTGGGAAGGAGAATCATCAATTTCCTTGATGATTGGAGGAAATGAGGATGATATGCTTGCAAATGAACCTAAATTTCTATGTGGATCAACATTTGCGCTAGAATAGTCATGTCTATTGAATTAAGTTGTACTGATTGGGAGAAGAATCATAGAGGAGATGCAATTTGGTTGTGCCAATATTTAATTGATTGTTGGAATGTGCTTATTATCTTTTGGATAAGGTTGAGTTGAAACTTGTTTTGTTTCTGCCAGTGGACATGTAGCTCTTGTGTGGTAGGCTGAACCAAAAAGATCCACAAGTTTTTTTTCTTGGTTTGGTTTTGTTTAAATACCAAAAGCAAAATATTACACAAGATGAAGACAACTTTTTTTTTCCAATTTTGTTTTTGCCCTAGTTTATTTTCATTTATTTAAAAAATGAGAAGATACAAATACTGAAAATCTGTAGGGATTTATGTTGAGCAACATAAGGAGAAAACACACAAGGAAATAAAATCTGCCTTTGCAATATCTCAGTTTGATACAAAAAAAGAAATACTTTGACGAGTTATGAGATTATAGAGAAGATTCATATGGAAGCATGATCTGAAATTCCTATAAAAGAGAAAGATAATTTTGTAGTGGGTTCTTCCTATTGGTGAAATTGTAAAATAGACAATTTGGTTTTGATATGTCTCCCAAGGTTGTCAAAAATGTTGTATAGAGGTGGAATTTGGTTTTGCAGCAGCAAGTAGAATGATCTACATGCTTGGATCTACCTTCTAGTGTAAGTTTAGGCTTGACAGAAGAAGTGGGTCTTGACGCACTTCTTGAGATTGGGAGTTTGAGGAGAATTCAAGAAGGAAATTAGTATTTGAAAAGAACCAGAATTGTAGAACTAAAAAAGACCTGATTGCAGGTTCTGATACCAACTAATACTCATATAATGTTACAAACTGCCAAAAATAAATGGCAGCAAAAACTAATGAGATAGAAGAAAATTCAAGTGATAGCTGCATAGTACTGTTCATTTACTCTCTTCACTAGATAGATTTACAATGATGAGTTTAATTGATCATCTCTGGGGCCTAGACACCTGTTGGGGACAGAGGGACAGTGACAGGGTGTCTTCATTTGCCTTTTTAAAATAAAAATGGAATATCCCCTAAAAATAGGGACGCCTAGGGGACATCCCCATATTTTTTCCTAAAAGTGGGGAGTGCTTGGCATCTTAGAGATGTCAAGGCTTCTTCCAATGCCTGCACCTTTCAAACATATTTTTTTTTGGAAGCCTTCCCTTGAGCTCATTGTGACTGAGATCAAGTAGAGAGTAGAATGAGGATTATAGGTAACCTTCCTTTTTTTTTTTTTTCTTTTCGGAAGGCTTCCCTTGATCTCATTGTGACTGAGATCAGGTAGAGAGTAGAATGAGGATTCTAGGTAACCTTCCCGATTTAGCAAAGCTAAATTGATAGCACTCACCTGCTGAAATTTGTATAAAAGTATTATTGTATTATTTAATGGTCATCTCAGCCTTTAGTTTACTTTCAGTTGATCTAGTTAGTTCTTAGTAACTTTTTGTTTTTTGCTTTTGTAAGCGTCTATTTCTTTTTAGAAACATCGTTTTGTATTGTTTTATTTAAGGAGCTTTCATCTCCTTTGTGAATATTGAATATCATTTATCATTTCATGGTATTAGAGCTCAAGCTCGAACTTGATTATTTTTAGCCGATTTTTTTTTTTGAAAATCTAAGGTTTTCTTTTTGAAGATTTTCGTAGAAGATTTTTGGTGAAATTGTGGTTTTTCTGGCAAAGTTTGTGTGTTGGTTGCTGACCAATTTTTTTTTTTGAAGCAAAAATTCGAGGGTTTCTCAGAAGAAAATCGTGTTATTCTTTAGGCGAAAATCGCGTTTTGGTTTTGCACTATTTTTCGAGGGCTTTCAAAAGCATTTTCGGGGTTTTTTTTCAAGGTGAAAATTGCGGCCTGTGTGTTCCTCCTGCGTGCACCCTCGTTTTTATTAAAATCATGGGAATTTTTATTCAGAAAGATCGTGTTTTTTCTTCTGCATATTTGCGATTTTTTTGGGCGTTTTTTGTGTGTGAATGTTGCGATTTCTTCTGTGCGACCTCTGTATCTGAATTGTAATATTCCCCCTTATTTTTTTTGGATTTTATCAACACAACACACCACTGATTAGCATTAGCTCCAAATGATAACTGACAAGTATAGTAACCCTTCACCTTTTGATCACCAAGATCCCAATGTGGGTGAGGTGAGAGAATACGGTGCCGTGGATCGTTAGCAAACTGGAAATGAAATACAAAGCTGCTAGGTGGCTAGCTGACCATGAATGAAAGTAAATATTGGAACTGCAAAGAGTAGGCGGATAACCGACCATAAAGCTCTACCACTTATTCAACGGGAGCGAAGTTATTACAATTTGTAAGGCAGCAAGCCAACCATGAATCCACACTTCCACTTATTTAGTGGGGGGAAAATAAGCAACAAGTGTTGAAAGTAAAACAAGACTCAACCACTTCTTCAGTGGGAGTAATTACAAAATATTTAAATGCAGATTTATAATAGCAGCAGTTAGTACTCTACTAATCAACTTTACAAATAGATAGATATTTGCACAAGTCAGTGATTGAACCCAAAATACATCATATTGTTAGAGACATTATCCCTAACTGAAATAACATAATAATAATAAGTTTTTGGCTCAATATCAACAGTATTCCAGATCTGATAAGAAACAGGAAGTACAGAAAATCAGACCAGCAAGTGAGAGATTCACCAAAATGGACACAACTTCTTCAATTCAGCTCCGAATGACCTCAAACAGTAGGCAAATGAAGCCAATATCCTAGGCGTCCATCTTCCAATCAGCAAATTGTGCCAAAACAGCTCCAAAAACTTGGCACGAATCCCAATGCAAACAACAGTGAAGTGGTACGGCCTCCAAGAAGGTCGACCTCTTCTAGAAAATCCAAAACTCAGAATTAAATTCTGAAACTTAGCAAAACTGGGCGCCCTACATAGTGAAACAACATGGGCCAGTACCCAGAACCAGATAAAAATCGTTGGCAAAGCTACGAGCAGAAATTCGCTTCAGCCATTGACTTCAGCAACAGTACAAACAGACTATACATCAGCAATCTGCCCGTAATAATTCAGAAATTAAGCTCTATTTGCATTCCTGAGTGAAGCACGGTCTTTAGTAGCCATCTAGGAAGCTATCGTTTCAAGCACAAAGACTGGAAAAAGAAGCTAAGAGGTATGCATTCCTCGAAGCAAAGCTCTGAAAATATTTCAGCAGCATAAGATTGTCATAATTTCCAAAAGATGAGAATGAATGAGCAAGGCTTGAATAAATGGACTCTTCTTGGAAATTGAATCACTTTGTAACCTTCAAGAAAGGAGATGAATCACTTAAACTTCCCAAAAGGAACGCCCAACCTTTTTTGAGGAATATTAAATGTTAATTGATGCCAATTTACCTCATCTCCTAGGCATCCAAATAAACTTAGCAAATAAATCACCTTTTAAAAATAATAAACTCTCCACTTTTGGCATCCACATAAAGTCCCCTCTTTAAAACAACTTATATGCCTAGGCATAGGGGTCCAAAAGTCACAATAAAATATATTATGACTTAAATTATAATCTTTCCTTTTTGAGGCCAAGAAGGTTGGAGTAGCCAACGCCCAAAACAAAACTGCCTTACTGCTAGAAATAGGATGATAAACTGAATAGCTGAATTGTTGCTAACAATAGCATTGCCACAAATAGTACTTACTAAAAATAGCATACTGCTATAAATAGTAAGTATTTCCAAACTCAATTTGAGCACAAATCGAGCAGCCGTCGTGACTTACTAAAAATAGTAAGTGCCGGGAAAGGTTGTCAGATGCAGATGTTACACCATTCTGAAGCTCTCTGAAAACCCAGAAAAACACATAAACCTTTCTTGCATGCAAAAACTAGATAGAAATGCATGTCATTGTCATGAAATGCATGTCACATCTCCCTGAAGCATTCCGAAAACCCAGAATAACCCAAAAAGCTTACTGTCAAACTCCTGCATGCAAGCCTTCAAAAGCTCAATTCAAACCTCCAATAAAATAGGAAATCCTAATTTCCATTTCTGACTAGCCTATGGGCCTCCAGGAATAGGCTATTAGTCCTAAAAGAGCGTATGGCTAAAATGGGGACATTGCATGAACAAACAAAAATAATCGCCCTTGTTTGACGCGCTTTTTTTCTTGCCTCCTCTGTGCATTTTTTTTTTGGTTTTTAGCGCGTGACTTTTGCAGATGGGTTTTTTTTGGAACCGCACATTTTTTCCTGCATTTGGTGCGACTTGGGGAGAATTGTGGGTCTTCTTTGAGGCAGATCTTTCACAAATTTTGCTGTTGTTTATGGGCGATTTTTTTCAAATCATGGGTTGTTGATTGAAGTCTGTGTTTGCACCAATTTGTGAACGTGTATTTTCAAAATTTCTGATGATTTTGTGATTTGTCATGTGGAATTTTACAATTTTTGAAAGACGGAAGGGATGGCTTTTATGCCTTCTGAGAAGGCATCTACGTCTTTTGCATTAATGGCCAAAAGACCAACAGACTGTGTAAAATCATCTGCTTGGTACATTGATTTTGGAGCCTCTCGGTATTTTACAAACAGGAGAGATTGGTTCATAGAGTTTATGGCTTTCTCTGATTCCGTCATCTTTGGTGGTGGCGAAGAGTATACAGTTGTCGACAAGGGCAACGTCCAGATGACATCTGGTGGAAGACATTTAATGTTTCTCAATGTATGCTATGTATCGGGCATGGAGCTTAATCCGCTCTCTGTCAATCAAATTATGCGTCACAGTTCGAAGTTGGACATCATTTTCAGTTCTCACAAGTGCCGAATTGTTGATAGGGGGTCCAAGAAAACTGTGGCAGTTGGGCTCGAGGATCATGGTTTGTATTGGCTGCTTGATACTGGAGATCCTCTGGAGCATGTGCTGGTTGCAAGGAGTTCATCCCTCAACACTCTTTGGCATCAGTGGTATGGGCATCTCAATATTGCCTACCTCTCTCAGCTAGCTCGAGAGAATTTGGTAGAAGGCTTACTTGAGATATAGCAATAGACACATGGTGTTTACGGAGCTTTCCCAGCAAGGAAGCAACATCGTACTCCATTTTCAGATGGAAAGTCTTGGAGAGCATCCAAGGTCCTATGGCTGGTTCATGTAGACGTTTGTGGACCAATGAATACTGCATCGGTCACTGGTGCCAGGTATTTCCTTTCGTTTGTTGACGATTTTATGTAATGTCCCCATTCTCAGAGTGACATTTTGATGACTTGATTCTAGCCCATCCAGCATTCCCGTGGGTTAGATGGCGGGATAAGGAATGATATTGGCCATGAGAATCATAAATTTTGGAGAGGAATTATCCTTAACAAAAAATAAAGCTTTATGTTGATCATATTTTATTAATATCTCATGGTCCACTTGCAAGTCAAAGCAAACAAGGAGGTCCACCTGCAAGTCAAAGCAAACAAGGAGGTCCACTTGCAAATCAAAGCAAGCAAGGAGGTCTACTTGCAAGTCAAAGCAAACAAGGAGGTCAATTCTCTCTCCTAGGGCGGTTTAAGAGACTTAAAGGAGGAGGCAACCAATATTTTAATAAATAAAATCAGATCCTTGGATAAGGATGGTTTAGGTGCCTTAGCCATGAAGTCATTGAATATTTTAATGGAAACAAATCAAATCTTCCCTAAGGGTGGTTTAGGTGCCTTAGCCATGAAGTCACTGAATATTTTAATGGAAACAAATCAGATCCTCCCTAAGGGCGGTTTAGGTGCCTTAGCCATGAAGTCATTGAATATTTTAATAGAAACAAATTAGATTCTCCTTCTAAGGGCGGTTTGGACTAGGAGCCTTATTTAAGAAGGCATGGAGGGCTCTGAGATGATTATGTTTGGTATTGTTATGTTGAAAAAACATCTTAAAGAGAGTTGTCTCTTGGCTGGAAGTAATTTCCAGTCTATTCAAGGTGGTGCTCCTTTGAATATAGTGGTATGGTGATGACCCCATTCCACCATGAGAGGTGAATTCACATAGAGTTCATCATAGAGCTTCATTGACATGCTTTTGTGGAGTTAGGACCTTGAAGATAAGGGTTTGAAGACTGGTTTTGTTGTAGGTCCAAGAAGAAATCAAGAAGATTGAACCATATTTTGACTTCAAAGGACAAATCGCCTGTTTTTGCATATTGGGCTTCAGTTTTGTGGAGTTTGCATTTGTGGGTTGGCTGGAAATTTACATCAGATTATCTCAGATTGCTGGAAATCAAGTTTCAGACTTGACATCAATCATATTTCAACCCTTTACAAGCATAGGAGGCAAGCTGGGTTAATTCTCTACCTTTCTAAGCTAGGCAATTCCATATTTTGAGCTATTTTTGCAATCTTTGAAGAGTTTCAGCATTTCTGGGCCATTTACAGTCAAATACAGATTGCATATCAGCTGCTACAGAGTTTAATCTATCATATCAGACCACCATCAGTGCTGCTAAAACCTTATTTCAGTCAAAGATATAAGGGTAGTTTATCAAGACTACCTAGGGTTTCATCCTTCAATCACTTGGCTAGGGTTTGATATATATTTTGGTTATTTTGCATACTGTATGAGTTCTGATTTTCTAAATCAGATTATCTGATTGTAAGCTGCAAGCTATACTCTATTTGTAATTAGATTATTGATTCAATTAGAAGCCATCATCGTTTCCTGAGTACGTTACTTTCATATGTGGATTGATTTGCTTACAACTTCGTCATTTGGTATTTTGTTTCATGAATCTTTTTATCTACATCTAAATATTAAGCCAACAAGGAAAAAAATTTGATTGTGATAAGGTAGGCTTCTTACATTTTAGTAAAAAAATGTGGGTATATTTTCTCAAAGCAAAGTCAAAAGTATTTAATGAATTTCAAAAGTTTAAAGCATTGGTTGAAAAAGAGTCTGGATGTCAAATCATCACTTTTAGGACAAATAATGGGGTTGAGTTCTGTTCCAACTAGTTCACAAACTTCTGTGCAAAACACGACATTAGATGCCAACTTACCACACCCTATACCCCTTAGCAAAATGGTGTTGTTGAGCGGAGAAATCGTACCATCACAGAAATGGCCCGCTGTATGTTGGAGAACAAGAGTGTTCCCAAGAAATTTTGGGCTGAGGTAGTGTATATTGCAATATACCTTCTTAACCGGTCACCCACATAGGCCGTTAAGAAGATGACTCCTGAGGAAGCATGGTCTAGGAGGAAACCAAAAATCACCCACCTTAGGGTTTTTGATTCAATTGCGTATGTTTGGATTCCAGATGCCAAAAGAACCAAACTGGATTCCAAGAGCTAGAAGTTGATGCTAACAAGATACAGTGACAATCACAAGGCCTATCGGTTAATTGATGTGACTACTGACCGCTTGACATTCATTAGGGATGCTGTGTTTGATGAGGAAGGTGGGCCCTTTTTGCATCCTTCTCCTAGCAAGAGTCCTGACGATCAACCTCTGAAGACCAAGGATTTGGGAGCTAAGCTATTAGTAGCTCCAACTAAAGGGAGGGATTCTGATGTTGCACACATTGTAGAATCTCCCATATCAGATCTCCTACCAGCAGGGAGGGACTTTTATGAGTCTAACATCGTGGAATCTCCTCGGCAAGATTTTGTCTCAGCAGATTTTCCTCAGAATAATATGGATGGTATTATTCCAGTTAGCCCAAGCCATGACGATGCACATTTTGATATGGAAGATGATTCTTCTTCTCCTCATCCTAAGTGGTGGGCGAAGCTTATTGGTGATGTTCATGATGACGAGCTTGTTGAGGGACGATCGTCCAGAGGCAAGAGCAAAAAGAACATCGTCAACTTTTCTCTTGTGGCGAACATTCAGAGTATTTATGAGACCCAACAATATTTGGAGGCCAAGGGTAAACTTGAATGGGAAAAGGCTATGGATTATGAGCATCATAGTCTTTTGAAAAGCAACACATGGGTTCAGTCAGATCTTCCACCAGGGAAGAAATCCATTGGTTGCAAATGGGTCTATAAGGTCAAGTACAAGGCCGATTGAATACAAGGCTTGGTTGGTGGCTAAGGGTTTCTCGCAGAGAGAAGGTATTGATTATGAGGAAACCTTTGCTCCCACAACAAAGATGAGCACCATCCAACTTGTCCTAGCCATGGCAGCTCAGTTTGGTTGGAAGGTCCATCAGATGGACGTGAAGAGTGCCTTCCTCAATGGAGATTTGGAGGAAGAAATATACATGACATAGCCTCTTAGTTTTAAGGTTGCAAGACAAGAGCACAAGGTATGTAGATTACGAAAGGCTCTTTATGGCCTCAAGCAGGCACCCGGGGCATGGTACCTGAAGTTTGATAAGTACCTGGTTGCATAGGGGTTTCACATGAGTCTCTTAGATGCAAATTTGTATGTCAAGAACATTGACCGTGATATCATCCTTCTTGTCATCTATGTGAATGATATCATCATTATTGGCAATAGGTTACATTTGATTGAACAAATCAATTCAAATTTATGTTAGGCATTTGAGATGACGGACTTGGGGCATCTACACTATTGTTTTGGTGTAGAAGTGTGGTAGACAGGTAGCAGTATTTTCATTTCTCAATCGAAGTATGGCAAGAGTTTGCTTGAAAAATTCAGGATGGAAGATTGCAAAATCTCATCCACTCCTATGGAGAAGGGGTTCAACCAAATCAAACTCACCGGCGGTAAATGAGTCTGCGTCCAGGTAACGTGTGGGCAGCCTCATCTATCTTACTGTCTCTAGACCTGATCTCAATTTTGCTATGAGTTACATTTTTCATTTCATGATTGCTCCTAAGGTGGAACACTGGGTTGCCACGAAGTGAGTATTGCGATATGTCAAAGGGACACTTGACTTGGGCATTCTGTATAGCAGGTGCAAAGATTCTAGACAGGTTGGCTTTACAGACTCAGATTGTGCAGGTTTAGTGGAGTCCACCTCTGGGTATGTTTTTAGTCTTGGTACAGGTGTAGTCACATGGACAAGCAAGAAGCAACAGGTAGTTGCTCTTTCCCCGACCGAAGCAGAGTATCGAGGAACAGTTAAGGCAGCTTGTGAGGCAGTATGGCTTCAAAGGATGCTTGCTGACATGCAAATGTCGCAAGCAGGGCCTTTACCCTTGTTTTGTGATAATCAAGGGGTTCTCAAACTTGCTAAGAATCTAGTCTTCCACGAGCGAACCAAGCATGTTGAGCTTCACTGTCACTTCATCAGATAGCTTGTTGAAGATGGCTCTGTGATGAAGCAATATGTTCCAACTGAGGATCAGATTGCGGGCATTTTCACCAAGTCTCTCAATCTAGATAAATTTGTAAGATTTCGGGATAAGCTTGGTGTAGTTAGTAGAATGACCATTAAGGGAGGGTATTAAAGTATTATTGTATTATTTAATGGTCATCTTAGCCGTTAGTTTACTTTCAGTTGATCTAGTTAGTTTTTAGTAACTTTTTGTTCTTTGCTTTTGTTTCGTCCTATATTGTTTTATTTAAGGAGCTTTCATCTCCTTTGTGAATATTGAATATCATTTATCATTTCAATTTGTCACATGTAATTCCAGTCCATTCTCATGGGAACTAGAAAGATATGCTCCTTTGACAAGTTCAAATTGAACCAAAATGTATTCACAAACAATATGATTAACAGCAATGCAGGCATGGCTGGTTGGAAGCAAGGAATATATTTAAAACACAGCCATTATTGAAAGTTGGGCACCTGTTAAATGGAAAGAAAAATTATGATCTCATCTTATTGGTGGTGGCCAAAGGTTTTATTTTGATTGCCTTCTAATAGCCTTGTTCTAGATGGAGGTTTAACTGTTAAACTACTAAAGCATGGGATGCTGACCACACAAAGAGATGCATATCCTATGTTATCCAGAGAAAATGCAATGTACATTGAACCATTCAAACTTACTACTTTATTAAAAAATGTGTTCTATTTGCCTACGAGACTAGACAAACTTACACCAAGTGAGTTAAATTCACCAATGTTGTAATTGAGTCTGTTTCAGATTGACATTGTGTGCATTTATGTTTATATTTTTGGTAGATATATTTGAATGTTCATGTTTCAAAAATTTGTGCCTCTTTTAGTTTGTCTAGGTTACTTTTTGACATTTTTAATTTATTTGTATTTTAAAAATTCAAATATTAACTCATATATTATTTTGATAGCTGTACCCTGCTGTCCCTGTGTGCCCCAGCCCCTGAAACTCAGAGAAACACTCATTTAAGGGATGCAAATTGCCTTTGAACTGAGCATTTATGGTTGTTAAATTGTCTAATGTGCTGTTAGTAAACTGTACATGTGCATGGACGCTTCTCTCAGTCTAATTGAGATGGCAGTTAGGGAACTCCAGTGAACTGGGTGAAGCATGCATGTAAGATAATGACAATGATAGTGATATTTACAAAAAAATAATATCATTAGAATTTTATGAAGGTGATTCTTTTCACCTCTCGTATGTTTTTACTTTTTTTTACAAACATGGCTAGTATGCTTCTAAAGATATTTCTTGGGTGAATAGCTTTGCTTAGAAATATTTCATGGTCTCCAGATCTACTTTTATCTTTGAACTGAGCTAAACATTCAAGTCCATTGGACCTCATTGGCGTTACAAAGTCTTAACTATAATTTCCTCGACTGAATAATTGAGGTAGAATTGCTCAACATGACAGTTTTGTAGTTTCATTCAACTTTCAAATTTCTTGCAGTTTAACCTCATTATTAGAGCATATTAAAGAGATTAGTATAAATTTCTAGTTCAACTTTCAATATGATTCTATTTTAACTGTTGAGCCTAGACAAATTCTAAGACCTCCTGTTGTGGAAATTTGAACTGGAATTGTAAAATTTTGGAAAAGAAACCTGACTATAAAATTTCTGAAATATTAATTGTTAAGGTGTGAAAATAACCAAAATTAAAAAGATACCTTTTTATAGAACTAAGCAAGAAAACTCTGATCTGATTACAACCAATAATTGAACCACCCCAAGCTTTATAGGAGAGCCACTCCCAATTTTGAAAACAACCATTCTTTGATTAAGTTGGAAATTGTGTAATTTTATTCCAAATAATGATCCCTATTAATATAGTTCTGCCATATTTATTAAACAAGAAAACCTGCTCTGAAAACAACTGACCTTCGCTTCTCTAGGAATCAATTTAGAACTAACTAATCTTTGCTCCATCACAAAGTGATCTAAGAATAAATAATGTTTGCTTGATCATAAAACAGTCTAAAAATTCCCATAACAAATCTATCTATGCCCTTTGCATGGTTTTGTCTACTCTAATTTCCTAAGATAAACTAAATCTTATTCTTAACAATGCAAGTAGCTAAAACAAATTCTCTCTATCATTTGAATATTGTCTCTGTTATCCTTTTATTCTTCTTATATATATATATATATACATACATACATACATACATATATAAATATATATTCTTATATATACATACATACATACATACATAGATAGTATGTATGTATGTAGATATATACATACACACACATATATATATATGTGTGTGTGTGTGTGTGTATGTATATATCTACATACATACATATATGTATGTATGTATTTATGTCCACACACACACACATATATAGATAGATAGATAGATAGATAGATTTGTATCTTCAATACAAGATAAACACTTAACTCCAATAGATTCCTCTTTGTTGGTTCTATTGTCAACTTTAGTCTCTTCTACGGAAAAATTGAAGCAGCATTGTACTGAAACATGCAAGTTTAACAACCTCATTCAACTTTCAGTATGCTTCTAGTTTAATGTCGTTGGGAAAACATATTAAAGAAATTAGTGTAATTTTTTTTTTTCAAGTAGGTGTTACTGGCAACATTTTGCATTGGTTGCACAGATTTATTCCTTTTCTTGTTTTTGACATAAAAGGATCTATTATTTTTCATCTGAGGTTTGCTCTGCTTTTTGGTTTGTTGGGTCTTACATTCCTCCTATTTTCTCATTGGGACTTTAATTTTTAGGGGAAGAGGTGTCTACATGGCCATATTCTCTATTCATTTTTATCCGAAAGTTTTATTTGCATATTTTATTGTCTTTCTAGACCTTGTTTGTATGTTTGAGTAGATTGTCATATAGATGCTCCAAATTTAAATCAAACTCCTAATGAGCACACAAATATACTGAGAGGGGGGGGGGTGTTTTTGAATCAGTATATTACAATTTTTACCCTCTCAACTTTTATCAACTTTAAACTCTTAACACAATAACAACTATGCAAGAATATAACAATATGAACAAGTTGACACCAAGATTTTACGTGGAAACCCTTACGGGAGAAAACCACAGTACAAAATTATGTACTTTATAATAAAATAGGTTTACAATGGTAGTAGGCACCAACCTATAGAGGCACCAACCTCTTAATCAGTTATGTAGGCACCAACCTACAAGGAGCACCAACTCCCTAACTTGATTTAGTAGGCACCAACCCACAAGGAGCACCAACTCCTTCTTGCAAGGCACCAACCTTGACTTTCTTGACTGAAAATTTCAAATGTAGAATGAGATCTTTCAATAGATCTGCTTCATGCTTCAATCTATCCTTTCTTTGTGATGTATGCTCTTCTTTAAGGCTCACACGAGATACTTCTGCACTTCTACACACAAACTCTATACACTCAGCAGCAAATCTGATTTTGAATATCAATGATATATATATTCCCCATATGTTGCATCTTTTGATGGAAGGACATATCATTAGAATTCTGCCTCTTCTAAACCGTTCTACTCCAAAAGATCATCTCTTTGTAAAATCGCATCACTTCAGATATTTTTGTTTATCTTTAATAAATCTGAGGGCTGCTCTAATAATTTCTGTTTTATAATTGATACTGCCTTTTATTTATATTGATCACTATTGAATAAACCCCCTTTTTCCTAATTGTATTGCTGCCCTCACAAAGTCTTTATTTGAGATTGCTTATTCTTTAAAAGGTAATTCACACCTCTTATAAAGTCGTGTCTCCTTTTTTCTTTTATCTTAATAAAGTCTTCAAACTATCATGATGCCTTTTCAGATCTTAATTAATTATTGTTTCAATAAGATCGTACCCCTTGTGGAATCGTTGAACTTCAAAAGGCTTTTGACTTTTTTAAAATAATCACTCCATTTGATAGATCGTGCCTTTTCATTTTGTCTTTTTCTGACTTTTGTCTCTTTCTTTATTTTGTCTTTATATGACTTTGTCTTTTCCTGTTGTTTATTTATTTTAAATGTTTCTCTTTTAAACAAGGATCGCTGCTTTCTACCTTTGGTTTAAGATGACTTTTCATGATTACTTGATTTGTTAATAACATTTATTTAACAGACAATCTGCTGATAACTAATTCACTGATTTAGCTTGTTGACATTGGTTCCTTTTGTCCATAATTGATCAATCTGATGTCTTCAAATTAACTTGGTTTGATATGCAGCGATTAAACATGGTTGATTAAAACATGGTTTATACAAATGGATCTTCATTTCTCTATCTATGAATCTCTTCAAGGCTATAATGATCTGATCTAAACAATCTCCAGTTTTACTTGACATCAATGACAAATTTCCGACAACTCCATTCAAATCTATGTGCAGGTTGGGACAACTCATGGGACAACACAGCAAATGAGCGCTCACAACAAGCATAAGCAATTTCTACAACTTCTTTTGAATAATAATGACAGTTTTACAATTTCATTCAACTCTTGCTTCAAGTTTCACATAATTGTTAAAACATATTAAATAAATTAGGGTAAATTTCCTTTCATGTAGGTGGCATTGGCAACATATTGGGTTAATTGAACACATTCGCTCCTTTTCTTGTTTTTGACAGGATCTATCATTTTTCATGCAAGGTTGGTCCTGCTTTTGTTTTGTTGGGTCTTAAATTCCTCCTCTTTTCACTTTGGGATTTCAATTTTTAGGGAAGAGATGTCTGTGTGGCCTAATTCTCTATTCATTTTTCTGCAGAAAGTTTTATGTGCATATTTTGGTGTCTTTCTAGACCCTGTTTGTATAGTGGAGTAGATTGTCATATAAATGCTCCAAATTCAAAGCAAACTCCATTCAAATCTATACACAGGCTGGGAGGTGATCTGAAACCCATGGGGGACTCAAGGGACAACACACCAAATGAGGGTTGATAACAAATAGAAACAATTTTCAACAACTTCTTTTGAATAATTATGAGAGTTTTACAATTTCATTCAACTTTCAGTATGCCTCTAGTTTAACGTCATCTTGAAAACATATTAAAGAAATAAGTGTAAGTTTCTTTTCAGGTAGGTGGCATTGGGAACATCTTCTTTTTCTTGTTTTTGATTTAAAAGGATCTATTGTTTTTCAAACAAGTTTTGTCCTGCTTTTTGTTTTGTTGGGTCTTAAATTCATCCAATTTTCTCTTTGGGACTTTAAGTTTAGGGGAAGAGGTGTCTACATGGCCATATTCTCTACTCATTTTTCATCAGAAAGTTTTATTTGGATATGTTATTGTCTTTCCAGACATTGTTTGTATATTTGAGTAGATTGTCATATAAATGTTCCAAATTCAAATCAATCTCCATTCAAATCTATGCACGGGTTGGGAGGTGATTGGGAGTTCATGGGGGACTCAAAGGAGAACACACCAAATGACTTTTCATACAAGTAGAAACAATTTCTTCAACTTCTTCTGAAACAGTTATTAGATTACCTTGACAAAGAGAAGAAGCAATCCATACAAGTAAACCACCAAACAACATATTAAAATTATAATGATAGATTGCATTGATTCATAAATCGACAAGCTTTGTATGAAATCCAAGGTTAGATGTTTTTCTCAAACAAAAATGGAAACTATTTCCAAAACTAGAAGCCTCCTTAATGAATATCTAAGCCACATTTTACAACTATAGGAGAAGAAGATGAGGTTGGATGGTTGCAATTAAAGCAACTTTTCATCTTTGTCAATTGTCTTCCAAGTTTTGATTTTTTTATTTTTATGGTGGTGTCTCATTGTAATAACTAGCTCATCTGGTTTTAATTGTTGGTAGTTGATGAATCTAGTGATGTATGGTGCATGAGGTTTGATGAGCTCAATTGATGGTGCAGTAGGATCAAACTCCTAGATCTTCATGTATCAAGGTTGTTTGAAATTTTGTTATTTTCTATGTTCCATAGAGTTTTGGAATGGTGGGATTAGGAGATGCAAGGATGGGTTTTGGGGATGGGGTGATTTTGTACCAAAATTTGGGGATGACGAAATATGTAACATATACTTGTAATGTTTAACAAGTTAATTATCAAAAATAGTAAAAAGAAATTACACTTTAATTATTTATTCATAACAATAGAAAAATATAAAATAAATGTAAATATATTGTTATTAAAATCTAATGATAAATTAAATATATAGTATCATAAAATAATAAATTTTAAAATGGAAGGCACCTCCCCTCTGAGTTGGTACTTGCTTAAGGGGTCCCTACTTTGCGGGTCGTGGATTGAGCAAAGTGTCCCACGGTTCTCTATTGTTGGTAGGATTGGGTGAGAGAGTTGGCCAAGGAGGATTCTATCTTGATTTTCAGGGTTAGGTAGAAGGATGGATTGGGTTAGGGAGTTGGTTGGAAGGAGGAGAGAGAATTACCTTGGCCTTTACAATACACCCTTTGGAAGGGGTGTATTGGGCCTCATTGTAGGTTCAATTTTTTTGTGCATGGTTGGTTCCTCAATATCATAAGCGCACCCAACCAACTCAAACAAGTAGATTCCGGAAAAACAAGATTAGGTATAGGTGGATTAGCTGGTTGCCTCCTTCATAGAAGAAAGTCTGGGTTCAATTCCCATCTAATCTATAGGCATAGGGCAAACATAATTATAATGTAGTATTTAAATTTTTAATATTATCAATATATTATATACATGATAATAATAAATATTTTTATTTTTAAAATAGTTAATAATACTATATAGTATATAATATTAATATATTTAATATTCATTTATATATATTTAGTTTTTGATAGGTAAAGAGAGGGATTGTATTGGTGCCCTCACCCATGACAAAAATGACTTTGATACAACTAAGGAGACAAAGAAGCAAAATAATGCCGTAACTCAACCAATCTTGTATGAAAGAGATATGGAGACTTAACACCCAAGATACAACACTGTTATAAATCCAACAAAACATCCAAGAGAGACAAAAGCCTTCCCTAAAATAACTCCACTAACCCTCTGAGAGAGGGGGGAGCAGAATTAACCTAATGTTGCAATAACCTTCTTCCCTTTAGGATAGAAGAGCCTCCATGGTTTATTGCGATCCATCACTGATTGACTCCCTAGCTTCCAACCTCAGCCTTTCTGCTTCAGACTTTATCCCTCTTTGCTTCTTTACCACTGACACAGCACTGATGGTCTCTTGAATCTCGGGAGGAGGACTCCCTACACAAACACCCAAATACTAAGTTGAAGGAAGCATTTTAGGCAGGAGGCGCTTATCTTCACAATTTGCATGATGTATGAGCTGTTGTCTTCACAACCACCTTCGTACAGGCATCCCTTGAAAAATTCTTTGCAACCTCTTTCAGTAAAAAATTTCCAATGGAAATCTGATTTCTGGCAGCATTTTCCTCCTTCGTTCTCTCCAATCTGGACTTTTGCCCACACTTCACTTTGGGCCCACAATTTGCTTTAGATTTATGGCTCTCTGAGAAAGTTTAAAAATTCTCTGGAAAATAGTTGGTCCTTCTCTTCCTACCTATAGTCCTGAAACAGCAAATCCTCCTCTTCCAAAATCTGATTTTATCTTCGAAGAGGAAAACCCTGTCAGTACTTTACTCTATGCTCTTGTGGATACTTTAGCTTGAGGCTGTCAACTGTTTCAGCAGTAATAGAAGACAGGTCTCCTACCAGAAACTGTCTTCCCCATCCAAACCTTTGAAGGAATAGGTGATCTGTTCAAAACTTCCATCTGATTTGATAAAAAATGACTGTGGTTCCACCAAGCAAATTCCTTATCAGGCTTACCATCCTTCCAAACCCAAGTCTGCAAAGTTGTAAACCAACCGACAAGGAACCAATAGTCTTTGAAGATTGGTGCTCAATGATCTTATGCCCAGGTTTGTTGCAGCAAAAACATCTAAGATCCTCATAATTCACATATTGAAGCCTTGGACCTTGTGCCGATAAAATGCAAATAGAATGGTGCAAGGGTTTAGAGATGTCAACATAAACACAGACCCTGACATAGTTGTGTTTTCAATCATCTTGCTTAGGCACAATTCACAGATAATCACCAAACTGTTCCACCAACCTCCTAATCAAATTTGGATTTCTTAGAACTAGAGGAAGTCTGTTAAGATGGAACAAGAGAGGAACCTTAGTAATAGTCTCAGCGTAGATGTCAAAGAATGGCTTCCATTAGCATAACTATAAGTAACCCCAATCTTGCCAAAGAACCAAGGTCCATTTAGCCATACAAAATTCCAGTCCTCAGACTGAAATTAGATCTGAAATAAACCTCTGGGCATCAATGAGAAGGGCACTCAATCTTGCTCCAAGGGTGCTTTAGACCATTGAGTAATACTATTGCTGCACTCAGGGATCCTTTTCCAGCAATCTGTCAATAAAGGACTTGACAATCCACTCCTAGGGTCTCCTTGATGGCATGCTCTACTCGTCTGTCCTGGATTATGAAAATCTTCACCAACCTTGTTTCTCTAATAGGATCTTTGAAAGCCGTTTCTCACTTCTTTGCGCAGAGGCCAAACAAGGGCTCCATAGTTGATGAAATCACCTTATTCAATGATGAAAACCTAGAAACTTCTGCAGCAAGATAAGTCAACGTATATCAATAGCCCACCATTTATGCCATATAATGAAATCCTCACCAATACTCTGCCCTCTGAGGTGCTATCAACATGTGAGAAGGTCTAACCATCTGAGATCAACTTAACATTGACGGGAAATGATTTAAGTTATTTCAATCAAAATCAAATTAAGAAATAATTAGAAATTGTATTGGAATCCCGATTTCTTAATTTCTTTCAAGTCTTGCCATATTTCTATATCATTGTCACTAATGAATCTGTCTTGAGCATCAATGGCAAAGTTTGCCAAGAAATTGACTACTCAATTTGCTTCTTTGTAGTAGTAAGAGAAAGACCTCAAATGAATCCAGCAAAGCCCAAGCTTGACTGAGAAGTTTTCAAGTTTCCAATTCGAAGACCTCCTTTTTCTGATTGCTCTGATATTGATCATTGAATCACCTAAAATATGCTATTTCGACACTCCACATAAGGTGGTAGATGATAGTCCCAAGGGCCAAAAGCAAAGCTTGAGCGTTATCCTCATTATCTGACCCATAGGATAAGAAAAATATGCTAAGATCAGTGATGGAACTTAGGAAACATCAGGGAATCAGGAAAATTTGGATTTGTGTATAAGAAGTTATTCCTTGTGTGAATTTGTTAATTCTCACAGGTGGTGAATATGCAATTGGTGAACCCAAAATTCGCTTTGATGATTTCTGGAGCACCCGATCAACATAGAAACTCCTTGGGGATTAGATGTTCATGGCTCTGTTGGAAGCAACAATATCTTGATTGTCACAGTAGGCTGAGAATTGGAAATAATCAAATAAACAAGTGCCTTTTGGGATTGGAGATGGAAGAGCTTCTTTTTTGGACACAGGAAAGAGCTTCTTTACCTTCCTAAAAGCTATAAATACAAGTTGGGAGGATGGTTGAGATATAAGAGGTTTGAAAGGGCGTTGTATGAGTTGGATCTGAAAGTTGGGGTGTCATATTGTTCTTAGTTTTTTGAGAGACAAGTTGGTAGTGGCCAACATTGGTTGAATCAACTGGGTTGTACATCTTCTCTTTTGAAGATTACATTTGGTAATAGGGGATTTGCCACTACCTCACTCTAATTTTTCATTTCACGGGGGTTTCCAGGGTAAATTTATGTGTTTTGTGAGTTGTTCCTTTGTTCATTTTGCAAGTAGTTTCCAAAATTCCTTCATGACACTTTACTCTCTTAATACATTTCCATTTTCAAGCAAGTAGATGAATAGTAAATTAAGTTTGGATTCTTGAATTCTACTAAGCTAGAGGTTTTATAAATCATTATTTGTGCCTACCACCAACTTCTTAGACATCACTATGATAAGAGAGCTAATGCAATCTCTGATTCCACATCCCGTCTTCAATGCACTCAGATTACCTCTCAATGCACCATCAAAGTTCAATTTGGATACCCCAGTGTAATGTCCCCTACTCGGTATACTTAGAATTTTGCCTAAAATCACAATTTCCAAGTAAGAGATATATTTTATTAAATTACAACTTCCAATAGACTCTGGTTTAACCCTGCAATAATGTTAGCCAATGATTCATAACATAATTAATTGATCTTTTTTATTGTTTGCACATCCACTACATTATTTTACAGATATATATTGATCTAGATGAGTAACTAACAATATTGATTCTAAGTTATTATTCCCCCAATAATCAACCATTGGGAAGATTGGAGATGAAACCTCAATAGGGTGCTTGGAGTCTTTCCTACTTCTAAGCCCAAGGGCGGATAGGTAACTCCCTTGGCCCACCAATGGCAGACACACGGGCATCCATTAGGGGTGGTCTACTTAGCATGGAATCTCTCCCCCTCATGTACTTTCATCTCTTCTTCCCATGATCGATTATAGGGGCATTATTAATTTATGGTTAGATCGATAATTTAATATGAATTATAATTTCTATTAGGTTCTATATGAAATACATGGAATCAATTATATTTAAAACAAATACATAAAATAGCATACCGCAATATCTATGACCTTATGTCACTGTTATATCTCAGTATGCAGATAACTATTAATGCAGATAATTTACTCTAGATGATCTGCTGTAGATATCAGTCTGCATATATATCTTCCAATGCTGTTCGATGCCTCTCTCCTTGGAATGTTCCCCTTTTTATATCCCATGGAGGGGAAGAGTTATAACCATTCGTTATGTTTGTACCTAAGGGACATGTCCCTCTTGACTGATTGCTGCCTCTTCAACCAATCGATGCCTTCTTTAAACATATCTGCCCTTTCAATGAATCGATGCCTGTTAATGTGTCTTTTGGAGGAGGTCGTGGATTATGGAGTGCCGTGTAGGGTATTTTTTGGATGTAATAATATTATTATTTTCTTACCCAGATCGCCACTCCTTTTATCTCCCTTGGAGGATGCGATTTATTCCCTTGTTCTTTCACGGGGGCATTACACCCAGCAAGGGGAGGAATCTACTTTTGCCAAGGCCTTATCTGCCCTTAACATGAGTATATAAAAATAATAAATATTTATGTAATAATATTACCTATTAAAATCATATATTAAGAATAGTATGATTAAATGTATTATATAAATATTAATATGTTTATTATTATTAATATATAAAAATAAATATTGTAAGTTACTTGTGTATGTTCAAGTTTGCTGGCACTACAAATGTTTTTTTTTTTGGGTTTGGTGTGTTTTGGGTATGTCTATACAAAAAACATATAAAAATCATAAATACATACATATTTTAGCCTAAAAACAAGAATTAAATTCAGATAGTCACATAGCATGCATATAAAAATAGAAGACCCATAAAAACATATCACATGTAGAATAGAAAGTTTTCAACCATCAATAGGAGGAAAAATAAATCTCAGGACCTAAGAATGCAAATATTCATATACATTGGACATTAAAGACCAAGAACTAAACTTTTGAGAAGTATTAGAATACAATAATAATTCTTAGGAAGAGGCAAAGGTTCTCCAAGTTATGACGATTGTTGCCTAGTCCATGAGGTATAGTACTTGTAATGAACTTCAATGGATTCTAAGATTTAAAAAGATTGAAGTTCCATTCTAATTCACGAAAAGAGATAAATAAAGTTTGAAACCAAATGCTATTAAAAGTATTTTCATGCCTGCCATCCTTGTAATTTATACACCCAAGAAAATTAGATATAGTCTTACAAAGGCAGAGCCTTGTTTGAATCCACAATGAAACCTGAAACAGAATCCAAAACAAATTGTACGTGAATCCAAAGCTGCAGGGGAGCAAACTGGAACAGAGTAAATTTTCAATACATTAGCATTATCTTTTGTTATTTTTTGACTGAATATAGAGGGATCTATAGGGGTCCTCATCTGGACTCAGAATAATTCGATTTTAGGAATTACCAAAATAACTAGTACAACTCAAAAAACTCAAAGAAGACCAAAAACTGGACAATAACCAGCAGCAGAGAAAATAAACCACTGACAGAATTATTGCCAAGACCATAGTAGCAAAAATCTTTTGGGGAAAAAATTGGCAAACCAAAAGTATAAGATTTTTTGAAAAAATCGGGAAAAAATTCAGGAAAAAATCGGATTTAAAAAAAAACGTAAAAAATTGTAGAACAAGAGATAAAAACTATTTTTGTTTTTGAAATTGAAAGGCATTTCCATAGCATAGGCAAATAAAATAAAGAGTTTAACTAATGAATTGTAGAAAATAGGTTTTTGTAGTTTATATTCATATCGCTAATTACATTGCATTGCACATCTTTCAAACTCAAAGCGTTACTTCACATTGCATAAATAGTAACTAGATGCTGATAAATGACAAAATTTCAATTACAATATAGTTTTTAACAAAGTCAACCTAAGCAGTTATGCATTACTTCACATTGCATAACTAATAACTAGGAGCAGCTGCCAATTGCATTTGCTTGTCATGGCATTCCATGAGACCACATTTCTTTGAGGCATTTTTTCAAACAGTTCACTGTCTTGTCTATGCTACCACATTTTTCATACAGGTCTACCAAAGCATTTTATCAAACAGTTCACTGCCTTGCTGCTATGGCTAAAAGCCTAAAATAGGTGCTTTCAAACAAGCTATGGATGCTTGGAAAAAATCTATCAAAGCATAATAGTAGGCAATAGCATAGACAAGGCAGTGAACTGTTTGAAAAAATGCCTCAAAAAATCGGTCTCATGGTGATGGAATGGCAATCCATTCCATCACCATGAGACCGCATTTCTTTGAGGCATTTTTTCAAACATTTTTCATACATGTCTACCAAAGCATTTTATCAAACAGTTCATTGCCTTGCTGCTATGGCTAAAAGCCTAAAAAAGGTGCTTTTGAATAAGCTATGGATGCTTGGAAAAAATCTATCAAAGTATAATAGTAAGCAATAGCATAGACAAGGCAGTGAACTGTTTGAAAAAATGCCTCAAAGAAATGTCGTCTTTGATTAAGGCCACTTTTCTCCACTCTCTACAAACCACTATGGATTGTAGAGCATCCTGCACCTCCAACAACCTCTCCAACAAAATAAAATAGCTAACATATCTAGTCTCAATTGGTTTGAGGAATTATTTCTTTGGATAAGAACGAAAGAGTGCAAGTGAAGTGTGATGGTTACATACAAGTATTCATATGTCTGTAGCTTCAACCACTGCTACCTTCACCCAATCTATTTTTCCAATGTCTTGCAAAGTATGTACATAGCATGGAGTCCAAAAAATATGTTTGTAAGCGCTCTCAACCATCAAACCAACTAACTTGCAAACACGAGCTGAATCTGTCACAACTTGCACAATGTTAGAAGAGCCAACCTCCTCTATGGCCTCCTTCAAAATGGAAAACTAGTAATGAGCATCCTTACGTTTCCCAAAACAATCAATAGCTCTAAGAAAGTATGAACCAATAGGGCATGTAACGATAATATTAATGAGTGGTCGATGTCAAATATCAATCCACCCATCTATGAAAATGGAACAGCCAGTCCTAATCCATGTTTGTCTCATCTCCTCCATCAACATGTTCACCTTTGAATATTGTTTGTCAAGGAGGGAGGTACCTAAGCTATGTTCTCCAGGGGGAGCATAAGAGGGTCCAATTGCTTGTGCATCTCTCAACATAGCTTTGAAATAAGTTGACCTTGCCAAATGAAATGGAATAGCATGGGCATAAAAAAATTTGGCTATTGAATCATCGGCTTGATCATGTTTTTGCATATTAATTAACCCTACCATTGAATTTCTTTCACTCGCCTTCCTCTTCCCTCTTTCACAACTCTCTCCAACTGATACATTGAAATAGTCACAAAAATCAATAGATGCCTGTTTCTTATTGTGAGTAGTACCAATGATTTTGTTCTCTCTCACTCTAACCAATTTTTCCATTTCAACCTACTGTTTCGATGTTATATGTTCACAAACTCTAACCCCATGTCCATTCTCACCGAATAGATGGTTTCTAACCCTAGTATAGCTCCCATGGTAATCAGTTTTGCAAATATGACATAGCCAATGCTTGTTGCCCTCTACATTTTTACCCTTATTGATAGTTAAATTGGTGGCAAATTGAAGCAATGGTTTTTGGGGGTTGAAAGGGCCTTTTGCAAATTTTTGAAGAGAGGGTAAATGGCATGCAAAACGGTCTTGTGGAGTTCCAATAGAATTTTATGAGAGGTAAGTCAAAGCCTAGAATTTTCTTGTGATGAAGGCAAAGGTTGTAATAAACATAGACAAGATCATATAGCCTTTGCACCAATAATTTGTTGTTCCTTTTGGGGTATATGTGGTCAAACATACTCCAATTGTGCTCGCATCTTGATGTGTTACATGGTTGGCTCGAGACACAAATGACTATCCTCTAAAGGTTTGACACCGTAACACTAAACCTTTCTCACAATTCATCTAAAGTAAGAAAAAAAATGAACTCAATCTCATTGTCCAACTTATAAAAGTTTTAAGCGTAGAGGATGCCATTAATAAAATTTTCACCTAGCTACAATGTTGTCGAAGTTGTTTTATATATATCTTACACAAAGAGGTCCCCTTGCACAAGTCTATAGATATCTATCTCCAAGTTGAGAATCATGTTCCATTCAGTCTATGACTATGTAGGGTCCACTCGAAATCTCCTCATCTAGCTTGAAATTTGCATGGAGTTGGAACGTTGGATTCAAAAAATAGACAGTTGCATGTAAGGGCTTGTGAAGTTGATGGTGTTATTGCTAATCAATGATACCTCATATGGGATGATATTTCTCCTCAAGCCCACCATAGATGGATCTAATTGTCTTCTTGGCCCTATCCATGCCATCATATGCATAGCCCATTGTGGGCTTCTCCCCATAAACAATTCAAAGGAGGTAAACTAAAGACTATGAATTGTAATTATTATTAAACATTAACATAAATAAATAGTACAATGGATTAAAGAAGAGAACATAAAAATTATAAATAAATAAAAGCATCATAATTGATAAACTAGTAAAATGAAAAAAATAGAATGGAAATATGAACTTACATCTACAATTTCCTATATCACAAGCCAAAAGCTGCTCATTGAAAACCCAGTCAATCATGTCAACCCCTTCATTGGTCTTAACATATGAAGATATAGACCATTTCTCACTAACAAACATAAGCCTTTGACCGAAGCAAAGATTGTGACATGAGAAAATTCATTACAAAGCAGGATACTCTAGGATGAGCCAACTCCCTATTGTTTGTGTATTGCCTTATTGAGGACCCAAGTATGTTTGTATATGTATTTGCAAATGCTATTTCCATGCTCCACACATAGTTTGATCCATTGGATTTGCCAAGACCCTCCAATATGAGGTCAAGGCAATGAGCAATACAATGAGTCTAGAATAATGATGGGTGCCTATCCATGAGGAGTCTAATTGCAACAACATAATTTTTTGCATTGTCTTTAACTATTTTTGACAACATTTTCCTCACCCACCTTGGCCAAGATTTTCTCTAAAACTTCACAAATGAAATCAACACTTTTTGTCTTTCCTAAAGCATTAGTGGAATTTAGGAAAATTATACTACTTGAGGAAGAAACAAGAAAATTCAGCAATGTCTTATTTCTCCGATCTATCAAACCATTAGTCATAATTGTGCAACTTGTTCTCCTTTCTATCTCAAGTTGCTCATCAATTTTGGCTTCCCCATTGGCCATCGTTTGTCAAAATCAAACTCTTCATCTCCTCATCATTTGAGGTTTTGAACCCCGCCCTACAAATAGTAATGGTATCTACAAGATTTTGCCAATAAGGAGACTTAAAGCAAATAGAATAAACAAATAAGTATTCTAAAATTTAGAATCTAAATTCTAAAACCCCATAAATTTAAAAATCTAAGAGACAAATATTGAAAATTATATTTTTAAAACAAAAATATTAATTACATGGCTGTGTGAAATGGAATGGAACTATAGAAACAAAAGTCTTTGATTGCACCCTTTGCTAGATCATGCTTGTACTTATTCAACATATTCTCTCAAGCGATGGTTGGGAACTTGGAGTAGTGCATAGTACAACATATGAATATAATTTGGATTCCTAAACTCTAGGACCAACATTAGCATTGGCACTACTATTGGAACAAGTGCTTGAATATTCAATGAATAGGAGTCTTGGCCACCATCTCTTCTCTTGGCCTTTTTATTAGTTTTTTTGGTTGGTCAAAGGTCTCTACTTGATTTTGTACTTTGCGCACAACATCAAGGGGCACATTTGGACATGAAATAACTTTTTGGGTTGCAATTTGTACAAGATGATATCTGAAACAATTAAATCTCCTCCACTAATTTTAAAATTGCAAAATATGGAAATCAACTCCCCTTTCTCAGCCCTTGGAATGGCATGTTTCCAGCAATAGTCTTATCTAATTGGGCTCGACACTAGAAGAATTTATAAATTTGAGGTACCTTGCTATTAATAACAAATAAACAAAAATTTAATTAACATTTAGGGTTTTTTGATAAACCAAAATAAAAAATCAGGAAAAAAACACTTTTGGTTTGCAGCTAAAAAATAGAATAAAAATTAGGAGAAATTAGTTAGGGTTTGTTCATAAAAAGAGATTAAAAAATAGAAAACTCCATTATGGAATAAGAAAAAAAGAGGGGAAAATGAGCTGTTTATTTTTCTTTTCATAAATTTAAAATGAAAAAAATTAAACAAAGGTAGAAAACATGTGAAATAAAAAAAGTAAACAAAAGAAACAGATTCAAAATAGGAAAATACCTCTTCAAACTAGCTCCAATTTGATGGTTTACTGCTGCAAATTAATGGTGGATTTTTCCCAATGCATCATAGGCTCCTTTGGATGTACCAAGGGCTGCTACAAACCTGCACATGTTGCATTCAATTAACGTTTGCTACCAATGTGTTTGTAATACCTTGCAATCCCTTCTCTTGGTCAAGGATTAGTATTGGGGACAAAGCCTCCCATAGAAGATCAAGGGAATAAGAGTAATTTTTGATTGGATTCATGATTGTAGAACAATATGAAATCAAAACACTAACTTGGTTAATGATTTCAGACTACTGGTTAGAATCATGATGTTTTCATAAATGTCTCTTGATTGAGAATGATAATGTAATGTTTTGCAAAGTCCATGGTCGTGAAGGATTTTAGTCTTGATTCTAAACTATAGTCTTCACTCCAAATTTACCATATGGTAGATTTGAATAACATGATTTCTGTTTGACAAAGGTTATTAGATTACCGATTTTATATTTTATATCCAAGGACTAATGCCTTGTTTATTTTAAACCAAAAATACTTGGATGATTTTATAAATATGATTTCATGACAAATTTGTTTGAATATATAGGTGATCATTGATGTGTATGGTGCCAAACCAAGTTGAAGAGGGGTGGGTACTCCATTTTATAGGGTTCCATTGGTGACATGATAGTGCATAAGTGGGCCAACAGAGGTAGGATCGAGAGGCCAAGTGGCAATCAAAATGACAATAGGAAAACTTGGATTGCTCAATGCAATTGGCATAGGAAGTGATTGAGGTTTTAAACTTGGAGTAGACAAATTTGAGATTGTCGAGAAATTAATTGAAAACAAAGCCACATGAAATGGGTGTGTTGCAATAGGAACATGGCGGTGATTGGCATATAAAAGAGGTAAGTTGAACTAGTAAACTCAGAAACCTTGAGAGAGAGATAGAAGTGCTATCTAAGATGTACCACTAGAAGGAGGCCCAATCAAACAAAACCATGAGTTTGCATGGCTTAGAAAAATACAAATGGCATAAATTCCTTGATATGGGAAAGTCTCAAACAATTGTTTATAATTTAATGATGCCACTTGAATTGACCAATAAGCTGTGAGGACGAGGAACTCGAAAATTAGTATAAGTATTAGGAGGTCTCGACGGATAGAAGCTGTTGAATCTTTAGTGATCAAATGTATGGTGGTCTAGTGGATAAGCAAAAAAAGTGAAGCATATTAGAGGAAAGGGGGTCGGATGAGGAAGGATTGATTAAGTATTTGGTTGGGTTGAAGCCTGGTGATGATAAAAATTGTGAATGAAATGCTTGTGTGTGTAATTATGAGTTTTGTGGAGTTGCGTTTTAGTTTGCTATCATATTTATGTATACGTATATGCTTGAGCTGAAGCTTGGTGTTGTTAAATTGTGATGATATATGCTTGGGTTGAAGGTTGGTGTGTTTAATGTGTGAATATGTTATACCATGCATGATTTGCTATAGTACAATATGCATGTGAGCCAATGACAAGGAAGAGCCTACAAACTAGTACCCTTAGTTGTAGGTGGCAAGGGGAAGTGAAAGCTACTTATCAACCTTGAGGCCTTGATGGAGCTATATAGCTTCCATTGGTAGAGGGTGGAGCTTTTTGGTCATCCTTGTTTAAAGTCAGATGATGGTTGTCTTGTTGAGTTTGGAAGCCAAATCGTGGTCATCCTAGAAGAGATGGGATCTTGGCTATTTTAGTTGCAGTTGGATAGTGCTGTCTTGTCTAGCTTCTAGCATTGCCTTTTTGTAGCAAGGTGTTGCCTTGTAGTACAAGAAGAAGCTTCCTTGTTCACTCGTGCTTGGCCCATTGGATTGGTTGTGGCCATCCTAGACTATTTCTTAAATGTAATTGTGATTTGGATGTTTAGGGACTTCTGTGTGCTTGTATGTGTGCATTGCTTGTACTGGTCAAGCTAGTGAGTTTGAGCCTTGGATTGGCTGAGTGGTGGAATTCCATGGTTTGCTTGGATAGGATGAATGGTGTGTTGAACACCCAGAATATTGAGAGGGGGGGTGAATCAATATTCCTTGAAATTCATTAACTTAAAAGTGCATTACAAAGCATCTCATTAAACTTGCAGAAATGGAAAGAAACAATTAAAGTATGCACCACAACAATCAACACAAGAACACCAGATTTACGTGGAAAACCCTTGAAAGGGAAAAACCACAATGAGGATTAGCTCACTATATATCATAACTGGTTACAATAGATCATAGAACAAGGGACTCACTGTCCAGAAAATAGAAGGGCTCACTGCCCAAGGAAGATCACTTCTTCAAGAATTACAAAAAGATATACAAAAGAATGGCTCATTGCTAGAATTTGAATTGCTTACAATGCATTTGCCATATGCTGAAGACACAATTCCATGTTCAACTCAGAAAAATGACTTTACACACTTAATACTTAACTGTCACAAGATTACAACTATCACATTTCACACTTCACAATCATCATCATCATTCCTCCAAATTAATTGTCCTATGTATATATATCTTCTGCAAACAATCATACCATCAATTAGGTTGGCTTAATTGAATGAAACGTGTGACCCCAAAACCTGTCGGCTCAAAGCTCCATCAAACATGCCTTGCGAAAGTAATTGAAGGGTGTTCTTCACCAAGATAGGTCGACATGACCTATAATACTCTTATGAATCTGCTCCATACTCAATTCAATCCCGCACAACCCCAAAACTCTTAGGTTGGCACCGCACAACAAAATTGGTGAAGCAATAACTGAAAGAACCAACTGTTCATCCAAAACTAGACATGCAGACCACCAAACCACTTGAAACTCGGAATGCACACACATCTGACATCTTCAAGCACTTCCTGAAATCCGCAAAACACAAAGATCATCTGTGGTGGAATGCAGAGCATTCCAACATGAACTCTGCAATTGTAACTTTGTCTCTACTTAGTCTGATACTCTGTCATTAATATCTTCTACTGTAGAAGACATAGAACCTTGGAAATTTGGATATGGACTCCTTCAATATGTACCATTATCACCTCAAAACCGCATGACAAGATACTGCAATGCAGAGCAATGTAGACCACAAAACTGTTCCTCTGTTACATTGAAAATACACTATCTCAGTTTGGGACTTAGCCAATTTCCCAAAAACACTTGGTCTTCTTCAGACTATATACATACTAATACACCATCAATTCTACAATGGGTTGCCATCAATGACAACACCATACACCATCATGCTCATGTTGCCAACATGGTGAATGCCACAATTTGCTTGGATTAGCTAAGAGGTGGGTGCCACAACTTTCCTTTGATTGATTTTGGAAATAAGTTACAAAATCGCCTAGATGGTGGAAGCCTTGCATTGGTCAAGTAGGTTGGAGACCTCTAAATGGCCATGCACTTCATTGACACCCCCACGGAGTAAGTATCTCACTGTGAGGATAGTTGGATAAAAAAGCAGGCTTGAGATTTGGGTTGGCCTTTGAGCAAAGTGCTTCATGCTTTGGAGATAAATGAATAATAGTTGTTCTTGTAGTCTTTAAATCATATTTAATCTTGATTATGATAAAGATGAGTGATTGCTAACTATGAATTCATGGCTTGATTATGATATGTCATAATTACATGACTAATATCTATACTCATTATTGCTTAGTATGACTGCAGATGGGAAAGGGGGAGGTAATGTTAAGACTTTGCAGCTAACATTAGATTGGTGTAATAGGAAGCGACAAGTTTCCTTGACTCGAGAAGGATGATCTTTCAATTCTTGTAAATTACAAAGGCTAAATTTAGAAGCCACTTGGAGGACCTAGCTAGTGTGTGAATGTTAAAAATTTATGTATTATGAGAATTCTATGTTCTAAATAGTGAATGTGTTGGAAAACGGTTAGCACTCCCCTTGGGATTCGTGACATGGACTAACCACCTCCTATGGATCTGTTAACTTTGGCGGTTGTATTGGGCATTAACAAGTCAACCTTTTGGTGCAATGGCAACCATGGGGCCAACAATTGGTATCAAAGCCAAAGGTGCCAGGTTCGAATCCCCTCGACTTGCGCTAGGGGGGAGATTGTTGGCAAATGGTCAGCGCTCCCCTCGGGATTCGTGACATGGACTAATCGCCTCCTGTGGATCCGTTAACTCTGGTGGTTGTATCGAGCATTAACAGGTCGACCTTTTGGTGCAATGGCAACCGTGGGGCCAACAAAATGTCTAATGAAGATAGTGTAACCTTGTTGATCAATTGTGTTTGATTCTAGAATTGGTGGTAAATGGTTTTAGAAGTTATTATGCTTTATTAATGGCAATTGTAATCATGTAATGCCCCGCCACGCAACCCTACTATCCAGGCTGACGGTTATCAACTGCAGCATATGCACGATGGGATCTACCTACATCCCCTACTATTGCCTCTGAAACTGCTGGTTCTTGACCAATTCCAGAAGTATTCCGATACGGACAATTCCTAGCAAGGTGGCCCTGTTGACACCCAATGTTACGATCAAATCCTCTGCCTCCTATCGGTGCAATAGACTGCTGCATACTACCCCAGTCAGCCGCAAACTGTGAACTCCGGGCTGGCCGCTCCTGTCGATTGCGCTTATTGTGCCACCAGTTTCTATTCCTTCTAGGCGAAGAACCATCATCATCCTGATACGATTGTGAGTCCTTACGCTTTCCAAGCGCACTCTGAGTAGGCTCCTATTGAGTCATCGGTGGTCCAACTCCCTGAATCTGACCCCGTTGTGCACTAGACCCAGCTCCATAACCACTACCAATATGTACACCTGTATGGCCTCCTAGTGCCATGGCCAAATTCTCCTCCACAAGCCGTGCCTTCTCCACAGCTGCCTCCATAGATTTGGGCTCAAAGACCCACACACCACCACTAATACGGGCATTCAAGCCCCTAAGGAAATGTTGCACGAGCATCCCCTCGTCATCTCCTATTCCCGCGAACTGTTTAAGTTCGTAGAAACGTCTCTCATACTGGTCTATGGTCATGGCTAGCTGTCGTAAGGCGTGGAAATCATCGCCTTTGTGCTGACGCCAATGGTCAGAAAGAAAGCGGGCTCTGAACCGCTCAAGGAATATCTCCTAGGACACAGTATTCATATCAATGTGGAGCTTCTGCTCCTCCAGTCTCCACCAAGTGGACGCAAACCCTCGCAGGTGCATAATAGCGCACATCGCTTTAGTGCTACTGTTGAATGGATGCATAGAAAAGCATCGATCGAGACCTATCAGCCAAGTCTCGGCCTCTAAATCGCTGCCTACTCCGTCAAACCATGGTGGTTGTGACCGAAGCAAGTCTCTCATATAAGAAGAGGCTAACATCTCTGACTGTGCCGTAACTGTCCTCACACCAGGATTAACCTTTGGCTCTGCCTGTCTCGGACCTAGGAGTGCCAAAGCCTCCTCGAAAGCTCTACGTGCAACTTCGATCCTACTCATAGTCATGGCCCCATCGATTCTTTGCAATATTCGAATATGGTGTGATCTAGGCCCTCCACTCTATCTCCAATAAAACCTTTGAGACTCATTCGTGGAATCATTCATCAATCGAGGAATTATTAAGCTTCTACCTAAAGATAATTGTTGGATGGTAGCATTTTACGTGTATGAATACAGGAGGATCGAAGTTGCACATAGAGCTTTCGAGGAGGCTTTGGCACTCCTAGGTTCGAGACAGGCAGAGCCAAAGGTTAATCCTGGTGTGAGGACAGTTACGGCACAGTCAGAGATGTTAGCCTCTTCTTATATGAGAGACTTGCTTCGGTCACAACCACCACGGTTTGACGGAGTAGGCAGCGGTTTAGAGGCCGAGACTTGGCTGATAGGTCTCGATCGATGCTTTTCTATGCATCCATTCGACAGTAGCACTAAAGCGATGTGCGCTGTTATGCACCTGCGAGGGTTTGCGTCCACTTGGTGGAGACTAGAGGAGCAAAAGCTCCACATTGATATGAATACTGTGTCCCGGGAGATATTCCTTGAGCGGTTCAGAGCCCGCTTTCTTTTTGACCATTGGCGTCAGCACAGAGGCGATGATTTCCACGCCTTACGATAGCTAGCCATGACCATAGACCAGTATGAGAGACGTTTCTACGAACTTAAACAGTTCGCGGGAATAGGAGATGACGAGGGGATGCTCGTGCAACATTTCCTTAGGGGCTTGAATGCCCGTATTAGTGGTGGTGTGTGGGTCTTTGAGCCCAAATCTATGGAGGCAGCTGTGGAGAAGGCACGGCTTGTGGAGGAGAATTTGGCCATGGCACTAGGAGGCCATACAGGTGTACATATTGGTAGTGGTTATGGAGCTGGGTCTAGTGCACGACGGGGTCAGATTCAGGGAGTTGGACCACCGATGACTCAATAGGAGCCTACTCAGAGTGCGCTTGGAAAGCGTAAGGACTCACAGTCGTATCAGGATGATGATGGTTCTTCGCCTAGAAGGAACAGAAACTGGTGGCACAATAAGCGCAATCGACAGGAGCGGCCAGCCCGGAGTTCACAGTCTGCGGCTGACTGGGGTAGTATGCAGCAGTCTACTGCACCGATAGGAGGTAGAGGGTTTGATCGTAACACTGGGTGTTACTCTTGTCGTCAATAGAGCCACCTTGCTAGGAATTGTCCGCATCGGAATACTTCTAGAATTAGTCAGGAACCAGCAGTTTCAGAGCTGACAGTAGGGGATGCAGGTAGATCTCATCGTGCATATGCTGCGGTTGATAACCGTCAGCCTGGCTATTAGGATTGCGTGGTGGGGCATTACAAATCATGTTAATTGGGGTCTATAATTCAATGAAAAATAAGTAATAAATAGCAGGAATATTCCTTTTAGAAAAGTTGCGTCAATGAATCCCTGTAGAAGGTAGCTCTAGAACTCAATAACTTTATGGTTTATGTTTGAGCGAAGCATATGACAAAGCCAATTACTAAATTATTTGGGGAATCATAACCTATTGTAAGAAGCACTTGAAATGGTTAATTCATGTTATCTTGAATTCTTATTGCAATGGAATTAAATCAGAGCAGTGCAAGGTCAAGAAACTATTTTTATTATTCTCAACACGTTGAAGCATTTGCTAGCATGGGGGAGGAATTGCCAGTGTAAGAAACTAAATTGCTTGAGATTTTCACCCTTGAGCCTACTTCCCAATTGACAAAGCATAATGTGTGTATTGAACTTTTTAACTTACTCAGCTGCCCTATGACATGATGAATGTGGGATGGTTGCTCAAACTAAACATCATGTCATTAGCATTTTTAATTTGTATATTTTATTTGCAATGGAATAAAATTAGAGCAGTACAATGTGAGGAACAATTTATATTATTTTCAACACCATGAAGCATTTGCTAGTATAGGGGAGAAATATCTAGGGTAAGAAACTAAACTATTTCAGGCTTTTCACCCTCAAGCCTCTTTCCCATTCACAAGGCTTATGGTGTGTTGAACTCTTAAAAGCACCCAACTACCCATGATGAGATGAATCTGGAATAACTGCTCAAACCAAGTAGCCTACAGTTAGAATTTTTAATTTAAACATTATTGTAATGGAATTAAATTTGAGTGGTACAAGGTGAGCAACAACTTTATTATTCTCAACACCATGAAGCATTTGGTAGTATTGGGGCCGGGGGAGGGGGGGTGGGGCGGAGGGATATCTAGTTTAAGAAACTAAACTATTTTGGGTTTTTCACCCTTGAGCCTCTTTCCCAATTCACAAAGCTTATGGTGTGTATTGAAATTTTAAAATCACCTAGTTGTCCCATGACAAGATGAGGCCGGGGGGGGGGGCGGTGGGGGGGAGGGATATCTAGTTTAAGAAACTAAACTATTTTGGGTTTTTCACCCTTGAGCCTCTTTCCCAATTCACAAAGCTTATGGTGTGTACTGAAATTTTAAAATCACCTAGTTGTCCCATGACAAGATGAATGAGGGATAATTGCTTAAACTAAGAAGCACACAGTTAGGATTTTTAATTTACATATTTTTATAGCAATGGAATTAAATTGGTGTAGTACAAGGTGAGTAACAATTTATAGTATCCTTGGCATGTGTGGGCTGATTGACTGGGCACCTATGCACTCACTTAAGAGAAATTTCAAGTTGTAACCTAGTGTTGGGGAATTCATAGTTGAGTGGATCATATTGGTGAAGCCAATTTCCTAGTATCTTGCATTCCATGCTCTGTATTGGACAAATGACTATAATTCATAATTGGTTAATGATAGGCATATATTGTGAGAAATTTGATTAGAATGTTTGGATGGAGACTAGGAAGTGATTGTCTTGTTTACGTGAGTAATCTATCATTTGGTTAATTCATGCTCTGAAGTTAGTTTGTTTTCTTGTCTAATCTTCATATATATATGTATATGTGTATATCTATCTACCATGTGTGTGTGGGTGTGTGGATGAACCTAGAACAAACCCAACCCAATTTTTGTTGTTGCTATATCGACAAATAAAACTAGTGAACCCAAACTAGGATCTGAAATAGAACTGGTAACACTGGTTTTTTGTATTGACTGGCAGCCCTACAAATTTCTCGAGTCTAGGCACAGGACTTGTGAGTTTGCACCCACTCACAATGCTTGCAAGTCTAATTTGTAGATTCGTTGAGGTTGCATCAGACCCAAACTTGTAAGTTTGGGTGAGTCCTCAACGAGTCTAAACACCAACATTATGGTACACAATTACACATGACCTTAGTATTAGCCATCATAAAATAACTTTTGTGGTTGGAACGGCTGGTTACCCATGCAATCAAATGAAATGGAACGGGACTATAGGGACACTGAAAGATGGTTAGACTATATTGATTGTTGTAAAACCTAAACTGGCCTACTAGAGATATGTTGTAAATGGGTATCTTATGAGGCCTATTTGGTACAACCTGTGTGAGTGTTTTATCCTACCCAAATAAACATTACAAGAGAATGTTGGTATTTATTTATGTTTAGTGTGTTTGTTGGTGGTATCCAACTTTATAGTTAACATGGCATTTATTGTAGTGTGATATGGAGCTATAGAACTTATTGTGTGGTTAAAGGATTACCAACATTTCTGAAAATCTGCTTGTAAAACTATGTAAGGCGTTGGCAACTTATAAGACATTAAAAGCAACAATTTTTTTTCCCGATGGGAGATAGGCTAGGTAGTGAAAATCCCAAAGCAGTGAATTAGTCATTGTTCCTCCCCCAACCAACAAATGCTTGAAGGCACTTGTGTGTAAAATATTTCCTCATGCCTTTATGGTTCAAATCTCATAAAAAAACTAAAAATCTAATCAAAATTGTTTATTAAAGCCTTATCTGTGCTCCTTATATAGAGAAAGTTATAGACACTAAAGACTTGATTACTGTCACAATCTTGAGAGCAACTGCAAAAGATGAGTTGAAGTTCCCGTACAAGAAAAGCTTGAAGTGTCAATTTGTGAAGATAGATTCTTCTTCTGATAACAAGAATGAAGAGTTGGTTCTGGACTTCTAGTTCTTTTGAATACCTGATAATGACAAAATCTGGTATCTCTGGTACTTCATAGATATAAGTATGGGCTGTTTATAGTGAATGATTTGTTTATTAATCTTAGGTTTATAGTGAAAGTTATTGTGATATTGATCTTTTTCTGCTTCTCGTTGTTTCCTAATTCTTTTGTGGCTTTTTGTGGAGTGAGAGATGATGGAAGGGTTCAAATTAATTTGAATGGCAATCCCTTGCTTAATGTAACAATGAATATCTGGGAGCTTGCCCATTTGCCTTTTTTTATGCTAAAAAATTCTTTTCCAAAAATATGTTTTTTATGGTATTGAACTTATGTTAGAAAACTACTAACATAGACATACAAGTCACTAAGCTTTGTACACGCCATTTGTATCCATATGCAAGCTCATTGTAGAGGTGGATAATATTGTCATTTGTGCTATAAAAAAATCCAAATGATCACAAAAAAAAGCCAAACAGAGTTGCATGTACGTCAAATGTTTCAAAGCTCTTATTTTAATGTGATTGTGACGTATGTCTGATTTTCTAAAACAAATTTCTAACGGCAGAGTGCTATGTATGACATTCGACAAACTTCACAAGTAAATGAATCTTTATCTGTCTTTGCAAGGAATTATCTGTTTTTTCTTGGCACGAGTTAAATTTTAATTGGTTTGTGTAGATGTAAAGTCAAGTACAGTTTCATGCAAAAAAGGTACTTAATCTCATAAAAAGGTAAAAACAAATGGAAAGGAGACAAAATATTTTGTCTGATCATTTAATAAGAGTTCTGTTGTGTCCAGGTCCCAGCATGTCCTGTTTAATCTTTAAAATTGAGAAAATCTGAAAAAGAAATGTTTGAAACTTGAAATAGAATTTTTATTTCGTACTGCTCCATTTCCATCTACACTTTAACAAATTGAAGTTGAAAGAAAGCTGAAATTTCAGATCATTCTCGGAGGTGCTTGTCCTGTTGTGTTTTTTAATTGAAGTGTTTGAACATACAGAAAAGAACCACAGTGCATCAGATCAATGATGACTTCTTAGGTGGTTTATAATGTCTCATTATCTCTGAATTGTGTAGGTATTTGTGGATTATATGAACGGAAATTGAAGGAATTGAACCCTGCTATACAGAACATTACATATGATATTGAAGATATCTACAGCTTCATCGATGGTCTAGCAGATCTGAGTGCACTTGTGTATGTTTTATAATATATCAGAGTTACATGTTGGAACTTTTATATGTTACAAGCATATTCTTGAATTTAATATGGTTCTTATACATGAAAAACCATTGGCTTTATAGGTTGGATCACTCGCTACATGCTTATTTGCCAAATGATCGGAAGTGGATAAAACAGCAACTTTTGAAGCACTTGAAGAAACTTGCTGTCAGTGATTGGAATAGCAGTAGAGTTAACGACTGGAATAAGTGGTAAATGGAATATGTACAAAGATAAGGTTCCATATGACTAAAAGAGCTGAGTTAGCATCTAGTTAATTGTTATCTTATTGGGGGAGTGTCATGAAATTCATTTACATAAGAGTTTCACATCCTTCGACTCTAGTCTTATCTCGAAAGTGTTCTGAGATGTATTCAGATTTTGCTAGGTATTCTTTGGTATTAAAATTGCAGGCTCTTTAGTTAGCTGTGTTTGCTTGATGTGATAGCTAGTGTGCTTCTATTTATGTAAATTAATAATTAGTTGTTTGAGCTTGAACCAAATCCTTTATGTGATGGAACATTGAAATTATATATTCAAACATTTTTAAATTGTCAACAAAATCACGAGTAAATACAACTGTAGGCTCACCAAAATTTGTTAACATTATGCTTTTATAAGGCGGGAGTCAAAAAGGTTTATGAAACCGTGAAAAAGATGGTGATGGTTTGTGTCTTTGTACCCATTCCCATTATCTTTCTCAATTTAATGGCACAAAAAAATTGTATCTATCATCTGAAATGTATTGGGAATGGATTTTTTTCTTTTTCTTTTTCTTTATAAGAGAGGTAATAGAGCAAAAGCATTCTGAGGTTGATTTTTAAGAAGTGCCATGAATAGTATTTCTGGTCTTTGTGATTTTGATAGTTGTCAGTGCTTCTAAAACACAACAAAATTGACATATCTTGAAGTTCTTTTCCATTTACTGAAGTAACACGTGCATTAACTCGTAAAAGATATGAAACTTTTGAGTATGAGGTATACAAAATAGAACTTTGGTTTCTTGATAAAAAGCTGCATCATTTAACAGTAGGTTGAATGCATTCGCCACCCTTTCACATCGTTGGGCAAGTTATGACAATTTTTTAAATTTTAATGTGTTTGAACTTATAGATTTCGTTACTGTTGGTTCGCTTGCGTCGTGACTTCCTTCTATTGTATTGTCATAGGGCATAAATGTGGTCATGGGCTTTTGTTCGTTCCAAGTTCCAGGAACAAATTTGTAATTAAGGTGCTAGAGTCTAATTCTCCATGCTGGGACTATGTTTATTGGTCATTGATAGGGAATGAACGATAACAAAAACACCCATTTGACAAAAGTCAAGGAATTTTTGATGTTATTTATTTGTGTATAAGAGTTTTAAGTGACCATAACATAGAACAATGGACCAAACCAAATCACAATAAGTAGAATATTGCTAGAAAATATGCAACCATGAACAATTCACTTATAAAACATTTTGAATTTTAATGGATCAAATGTATATATAGATCTGTTTTGTTAGCTTGCAAACTCTAATTTTAGAAATGGACGATGAGATCATAAGACAATGTGGATCATTAGTGATGTACGAAACTTGCAAATTTATTTTATGTAAGATGGATGCAATGCTCGGGTTTAAAATTGTAAGAGAAGCAAAATGTCCAAATCTCATACATGAAAGGGTCATGCTCATAAGTTGTGCATGCTTTGGCTACAAATGACACAATGTGTAGATTAATAGAAGAGAAATTGAACCTCGTAGCTTCTAGCTAGCCAACTTGACTAGTTTTGCAAGCTTATATAATATTCTAGAAATTGAGTATTACTCTCTTACATAATTTCAACAATCTGGTTGAATCCTTAAGTAGTGCATATACCATCCTTTTTTACCAGTAGTAACTAGGGCAAGGGACCCATGGCCTACAAAATATGGTATTGAGTCCTAGTTTCAAATAACTATATGGTTCATTTGAATCTCATAAAAGATGCTAAAAAACTAACCATATTGACTCAAGGGCCTTCAAGCCTCTTGTGAATTATTCCTAAACTTCTTGGGAGATTTAAGAATCATTTGATGATTGGTCTTCCCTAGCCGGTGTTTCCTCATTTTCACCTTTGTCCATTCATGCTCAAGGGAGTGAGCAACTTGTACTTCAACATCTAGATAAAAATTTGTAGTATGAATCTTATCCTTTTAATCCTCCACCATTGAAAATGCCATTACATCTACTATTATTGTAACATAAGGAAATTTCATCTTATATTGAGAATGAACTTGGTCACACACTACTCTTTTTGGAACTAAATCCTATTGAGAAGATAGATGTCTCACTTTGCACCTCCTTATTTGAAAAGGCTCTTAGAATCTTTTGGCAACCTTAAAAGCTTATTCTCTTCCCTTGGAAAAATAATGAGATAATGAGATTTAGCCCCTTTCCTTGAAGTAGGAAGAGAAGAGAACTAAAATCAGAGGAGGATTAGAACTCTTCTTTGGTCAATGAGAAGTTGAATGACCATGCTCATATTATAAATGGGAATGAAAAGAAACACTCACATATTCTACTTTTGCCACTTAGAATAATTTCTTTAGTCAACCTTTTATCAAAGTACATTTACACACAAATTTGGGCAATTCAAAAATTGCAAAAAGGGTTTTGGACAGCCTTATAACAAGAACATTAATATTGGAATGGCAAATAAGATAAGCACACCCAAATAGGTACAAAGGAGAAGGAATCATTTTGAAGATCAAAGGAGGGGTACTGTAGTTTGAGGCTTCTAATGCAATCCTCCAATAACCATGGCTAACAATTGAGAATGGCCTTCTTGTCATTGGAAGACATTCCACAATAAAGAACCCTTGAGCACATGGAAAGTTATCATTACTTTACTTCACAAAAGGTTTACAAAGTTTTGAAATTAGATTGTGTAAATTACTTAGGCAAGGCGAAAAACTATTGAACCTTCCCATTAAAGTTTGTTGCTTCAGTTTTCTTTTTCCCCACAAATCCACTTCTTTACTTTGATTAGAAACTAATTGAAGAACTTCTATTTTTTTACAACCAAGTGTCCCTTTTAGATCTCAGATTTATAGCCCTTTTGTCACAAATCTAGTGCTAAAAAGTTGAGTAATCAAGATTGTCTACAATATTTCCATTGCCTTTGCAATCACCATTCTTTGAATGAATATTTATCTATAGTATTTCCATTGCCTTTGCAATCACCATTCTTTGAATGTAATCCTATTAATTACCACAAAAAGCATCACACAACAATTTAGGAGGTGAAGAGATAAAGGAAGCCTCTAACTTAGAAGAATCCATAGTAAGAGAAGCAATCCCCTATGAGATTGTCATGTTAGGAGTCACTGAACCAAAAGAAAGACTACCATTAGGGTGTGAGAAAATCCTTTTGGTATAAAAAATAGATCTTGGAGGTTGTTGCTTAGTCTACTTACAATCCACACATGAAGATCAACCCATAGGTGCAACATGATGGGAGACATGAAAAATGGCATGAAGCCATGCATTCAAGAAAATTTGGAGAATCTCTTTAGTTGAGAGCCAATGATTGAGGGGTATCCATTCTATCAAAGTTCCTCAAGGCATGATCCCAACCTAATCCTTTATTATTGCACCTATTGAAAATTGGTGCAACCTCATCAATTGTGCTCAACCAATTAAACTCCAACCCTTTAGTTCAAAAGGTAACTTTTACAAGAAACCTCACAAAACTTATATAACATAAAACTACAAGCCAAAGATATAAAAAGAGTGGCAAAGTTCATTTTGATTCTTAAAAAGTAATAGAAGTATATGAAAGAGGTGGCTTGAAATGAATGGGGTGTAAAGTTTGAATATAATGATTTGGTTTTAGCTTATAGATTTTTGTGGATTATACAAACAAGAGGATGAAGGGGAAAAATTATGTATTTTAGAAGAATTCTAAGCAAGGCATGATAAAGAGAATGTTCAAGCCATATATTCAAGTTCTTAAATAGGGGTGATGAATAAACTAAAATTATTGGTTGTCATATGTGTTTGATAGGGTCCTAAGGTAGTTCGAGATCCATTAGATGAATCCAGTGGAACCTCATGTATTTACCCATGTTTATAGAGATAATAGATAGTGGGGGCCATAGGTGGATCAGGGGGTGGCAATGGTGAGTTTGTTGTTATTGGCCTAGTGGTATTGAGAAGATGTGGTGGATGTAGGAGTGGTAGATGTGTATAAGGTGTGGTGGGATTGGTTGAGGCTTGTATGACTAACAATGCCAATGGGGAGGACTCTTTGAGAGATGATAGTTGTAGCTATGAGAGTGTGGCCATGACATGATTGATAGAGGAGATGATAGAGTGTACTAGTAATGTCAATAGTACCAACAATGACATTAGTGGGAGGAGAAAAAAGTGTTTGGGGATATGGAGGGAGAAATGTCATTGGTGGAGATAGGGGAGATGGCATGGAGATGGATGCTCAAGAGGTTAACAAATATAGGAGTGGTTGGAGCATTAGGTGTGGGGCTGATAGGCATAGGGTGAGACACTAAAAGTCTTGGGTGGGAGATAGCTTCCAAAGATAGTGAGGCAGCATAACTACAAAGGGATATGTATAGATTCTAGGTAGAGCATGACGACCTCCACATCCAACTTGGGATAATATAGACAATAGAGAGTGATGTCTATATGCATACTTGGTGACATTGCAGGGTAAGAGAAATGAGCTATATGTACAATTGGACATAACATAGGTAGATTTGTAGAGATTTTGATAGGAGAGGGATGCAAATAGATCTCTATTGGGATCATAGGGGATGAGGTAGACATTTTCTAATTTGTAGAGAGCCATGAGGGAGACATAAAGGGATAAGTGAGAAACATAGTACAACAAGATTCTCTACAAATAGGATATACTAGTGGAGCATAGGACACATGTATTTAGAGAAAACTAGATCTTGGGTGCTAGGTTCAACTCTCAAGTTAGGAGTAATGGGCCATCTATGAGGGGGGTACCATCACCACAATTAAGATTAGTAGGGGATAAGGTGAGCCATAGTTGAGAAAAAGATGGAAAGGTAGATGGGACTTTGGTGGAATGATAAAAAAAACATATATGATGAGGCTATGTGCCATTTATATTTTGATGCACAAATGATGCATTTTTGAGATACACTACACATACATTTTGATATTTATATATATGGAGACTTATTTTTGGTGCGATACATCATGTGTATTATTATAATGGATTCCTTATGGCTTATGGATGTCTATGGTTGTTTATGTTATGATTATATGCTTATCTATATGCATTGATTATTATGACACATGGTTTTGTGATGGTATGCATTGATGACAAATTGATAGTCACTCATCTTGTTGCATGTTGTTAGGATGATATAATATTAAATAGATGTTTGATATGATGATATAAGTATATAGATCAAATTTTAATGGATAGATTATTGTATGGATAATGATATGAATTTTCTAACATTTATTTGGTGTTGATGACAAGTACATGCTAGGAATTCCTTGGAGGAAATCTAAATAAGGTGAGAAACTAAAATTTATTGTAGTAGTGTGCATTACACATCATGATATAAGGTGTTAGAGCCCAACTTTGTAGGCCTCAAAATTTACAAGTTAGATTGTGTTTTTCCCATGTGTTGCAATGGCTTTGTGTTATCCCAACTTTTATAACTAATCTAAAATAGTATAAGCCACGAGTCAAAATGTTGTTTAAAGTCTTCCTTGTGTTGCCCCTTGTGTGCTCATTATGTGTTAGTCTACAAAAATCTAGAAAATTATGTGTTGGATCTATTTGGGTCATTTCCTTAAGTTTTTGGAAGTTGCTATTATTTCAAATTTCAAGGTTGTCCATCCCAGTTTACTATCCCATCCATCTTCTTCGCCTTCTCCTTTTTCCTTATCGGGTTACTCCTAGCATACCTTTCCACCCACTCCTGACAATCTGGTCCCTAGCCTTATTAAATTTCTCAAGTTGTTAGACTATTGACCTCCCCCTTGCATACTTTTAAGCCGAACCTTGAAACCCTAATCCTTTATATTAAGTTTCTTTTGATGAAGTTTTGGGCATCCCCTTACTAGAGTCATTTCCTTGGAACCCCTAAGCTTTGAAATCCTAACCCAATGCCTTAGAGAATTTTGAGTGTTGGAGTTTTGGACTTGATCTTCTCTAGATGTCTTTTCCTTGGCATCCTCAAGCTTCAATCCCCAAAATTTTGTACTAAAATCTTAAATATTTCATTTGTATTGAACTTTCAGACTTTTGTATCCCATAATGCCTTTCACTCTTTCCCTACCAGACCATCAGAGTTCACTTTCACCAAGTACTATTCTCATGTCATCTCCAACCTTGACCTCCTAGTCCTTTTCCATTAAAATTTGTCTTAGACTTTCATACCATCCCTCATCTAGGTACCCAATATGGATTTTCTTGATCCTTGACTCTTGACTCTATTTTTTTTACTAAGTACTCTATTAGATTTAGAGTTGCATCCTTCCCTCTACCCAGGTACTTGTTTCTTATCATACCCTATCCTAAACCCCACCAAATCCTTCAAACACTTTGTTGGAGTTAGACTTTGACCCATCCCTTTACACCTTAATCCTCCTTGTGCATCTTTAAAAAAATATTTCCTAATAACCTCCCTTACTTTTTTGATTGGAGTTAGAGATGTGGGCTTGGCTTCAAAGTATTGCTAGGTATAAGTCATCTCCAAATATCGATCCCCGACATTTTGGCACTCTCATCCCATTAGGACTGTTTGTTCAAACTTCCCTCCATTTGCATGACTTTTTCATCACCCCAATCTCTGATACTCCTGACTTTTCGACTAGTATGAGTTATGAGGTATTCTTGACCCTTGACCCTTGATGGTATGAAACTCCCTCATTTTTCTTTGTAGAGTCCTGCCTATCCCCCTTGAATGTATAGAAGGCCATTTATGACCCAATTTTATGCAATGACTACCTGAAAACGATTTTTCCTTAAAAAATGATTTGATCATTTGGGCATAAATTTACAAGTGGTTTCCAATGATAGTGAAGAAACCACACATGACATCGTTGATGACTTGATATGACCTTGAAAACACCATATTAGATTAGAATATTCTTGACAATTACTATTTATGTAGTAAGATAGATTCAAATGAGAAAATGGTGTAAATAGCCATGATGTAATTTATTGGAGTAGTTGGAGAGTGTAGAGCCAGAAAATTCATGCCATTTTCTGAGCCACTTTTTAGATCTTGTAGACACTTCCACCTTGTATACATAGATCTTGAAGTTGTTAATGACCAACATGATGGAGAATCACAAGAGGATCAATTTCTCATGCTTGCAAGTGCATCTTATGGTCTCAAGAGGATGATATTGGTGCATAAGCATTGAAGATGTTGATGTTAAGAGCATTGGTTCTCTTTGTCAATGCATAGCAACCACATCTTCTCTTTCACAACTATGTGCCCTAGTTGTGGATCTATATATGACTTTGCATTTTCCATGTAAATAGTTAGTCTTTGTTCATAGTTTTTGAGCAAGCTTATCTAGGTTGAACTATAAACTATCTTTGTACTAGTGTTTTTGAAAGTAAATCAATTTTGATTCTATATGAGATCTATGGTGATTTTATAGACTATTTTTAGATAATCAATATGAGAAATTACTTTTTTTCCATTGCTACATTTTGTCTCCATTATTGTTTTAAGTGTTTTAAGGGATTCAATGAATCCCTCTATTCACATTTGTTGTTCTTTATATTAGTTTGTGTTGGTTTTTATCTAAGAGGTGTCAAACTATTTTTCTTTGTCCAATAGCATGCCAAGATAAAAAACCTTTTAGGGTTGATATGTGAAGCTTTTAAATAAATGGCGGATTATTAAGTATAGGTGTATTTTTGGGATAAAAGGGTATTTGAGGGTTTAAGCTATACAAGACAAATCCAAGTATATTAAACTCATATGAAAGTTTTGGTTTGGCATGCCATTAGGGTTTTATCCATATTTAACTATGTTGTAGGAATAGGCACAGTCTAATAACTGAAGGCCAATCATTCACAATATTTAAAACTAAAAAAAAAAATTTAAGTCTTTTAATAAGTTGTTTGTAGTTTATATGTTATGCCATTATACACAACCCATTGTAAATATTTATTAAAACTATTGTGAACTAGTGATTGATGAAATTATTAGAGGATTATTGTATGATGTATATTACTAGGTTATTGATTTAAGAAAATACCAAAGAATACATATGTAGGGATTTGTGACCAAATTTCATCTTAAGTTACATCATTTAACCTAGCTACCCAAAGTAAGAGATGTGATTTGTAAGTGTAAGCAATCCTCCACAAAGAACAAACATCAAAGATAAATATAGACTCATCTTTGTGTGTGGGTTCGTTCTAGTTTTCTATCTAATTTATCTTTAAAATATCTCTAGGATCACCCTCTTAAACTTGTTAGGACTCAAAGTATAGAAGAGGTTTATGTTCCTCTTGTTCATTGACCTTTTCTAACTTGTGATTTGACGATAGGTGTCTTCCATTTTTGATAAAGTTTGGTCACCTTGTCTATGTCCTAGTAAGAGCCTTAGGGTCATAGGTTAGTACAAAAAGAACACCAATATAAGGAATCATGTTGATGGTATGCTAAGTGTGTAAAGGAGCAACAAAAAATCAAACAAAATGCAAACAATGAAATGTTGTCGCAAACATATTGTGAAGAGACATCATGATATAATGGATCACGACAATCTTGATAAAGTATGTTGTGGGCCAATACTACTGTATGCTAACAATAACACATAAACAAATAGAAAATAAATAAGCATAAAAGGCACACAAATATTTGTCTTTTGCTAGAGTGAAACCCAAGTTGTGGTATGTATTGATTGTTATAGTGATGTATGATTGGGAATGATGTATCCCGATACCAACGATAGTATGAGTTGAATATTTTTGAAAAACAATCTCATTTTAGTTAAAGGTAAAACTTACATGAATTGAGAGACATTGTTTGATTGTTTAGTTTTGACATAGGAGTGTGTTTGTTTAGGGTGTCTGCTCTTATAAAGTTTAGAATGTAGTTGTAATTCTTCAGGCCACACACCTAGGATATTAGCCAACTAAAATATTTTATTTTGGAAAGAACACCAATAACTAAGATATGACAATGACATGTCATACTACACACTAACACACACATTAAGTTTCATGTCAAGCACAATGACACAAACCAAAAAACATCACCATTATCCAAGAAATGTAGCACAAACAAAAGGCTTACCAATCATGAAATAAGCCACCATGATGATCCTATGAGAGAGTGAAACCACACCACGATGACAATTAGGTTCTAACCCACAATCACATCCTATCGTGAAAACAAGGGTAGGATGAGGGAATCATCTTATTGAAATACACACCTTAACACATCCTACTACACTCAAATTTATCCTATCCTAGAATTAATTAATAAAGCCAGTTATTCAATTAACCTTTTAAACATCCCTTAGCCGTTTAATATCCTTAGCCTTTGTTCCTATATTAGAGATAACCCTTTTTATTTAACTAGGTTGATAATCCAACATTGGATTCTTCCTTCTCTAATTCCCTACAACATATTAAATTTCTCACATCTTTGATACCTACGATAAGGTATCAAACTTCCTACAAATTTGATACTTTCGACCATGTATCAGACTTCACATCTCTGATATATCTGACAAGGTATTAGACTACCCACAACTTTGATACCTTTGACTAGGTATTATAATTCTTATAATTTTGATACCTTTGATAAGGTATCAAACTTCTTGCAACTTTGATACTTTTGACAAGGTATCAAACTTCTTAAAACTGTAATACCTTTGACCAAATATCATATTTATTGCAACTTAGATACGTTAAGGTATCAAACTTCTTACAAATTTGATACCCCCAACAAGGTGTTAGACTTCTTCCTATTGTTCTAGCATACATAGCCCAAATCACATTGAAAACTAAGTTCATTTCCCAAGAACCACACAACCAATTATGGTGAAACTATTACAAAATGCTATGTCCATTCAATACCAATGTCAACATGAGTTAAAATCAATACTAGGATTCTCTCCATCTATATGGGTGAAATATTATCAAACTCTAAAACATCCATAAACATTATTTAAATGGTTAGATGAATTGAGGCTAACATAGCCAATTATCATGATAACAATATTCTAAACATATCAACACCCTCCAAAATGAGGTGTAGAAAAATACAAGATACATCAATAAATTATCACATTCAAAGGCTCTCATCCTAAACATGGATGCATCATAACTCACATCATAAATTAATAAGAACCATATCATAATCACTAATACAATGGTCTTAAGGACCCATTTTACAATTTATACAACTTACATATCATCCACATGCCAACAATTAACATACAACATGAGTACAAACAAGTAAAATGAGGTCTCATCCAAAAACACATGGCTAGATATGGGTCTCACATTGGATACAAAATATAATGGAATTAAGGACAAGGATCTTATAGGAAGACAAGGAGTGTCCTTGCAATAATATGAAGGTATGGCCTTACAAAATCATGTCCAAATTCCTATCTCAAGGTGAGAGTAAGTACCAAGTGGCATCCGACAACTCTACCTTAGTGCGCCATGTCCTTGACATATCATACTAAATTTATGCAAGTGCTCTAAGTGTGCCATCAATTTCCATCTTGATTCATGTTAATTACCCCATGAATTTCTTTACTTATCACTTAATTAATAAATCTACACCCATTGTAACCTTGATTCTAAATTCAAGAAAAAGCTAGATCCACTCTTTCCTACCCTCTATCCCGGAATCCCAAATCACTATTTAGACATGACAAAAATCAATGCAAAAATATAAAATATCAACATTTTTTTGACATAATATTAAAATATTCTGAATTGAAAAATATTGAGAAGACTTATTTTCCCATTCAAATTCATTCAAAATCATTCCAATTCAAAAATTTCAAATTAATTTTTCTCATGAAAAATAGGGAAATTCCTAGATCCACCATTAATGAATGCTTGCAATTTTAACTTTTTTCATAAACATTTTTTCAAAAACTAAACATACCCTTTTGATTCATACATACACAACAAGAATATTTTGTATGAAAATTCACATTTCAATATTTCTTAATATTTTTTTCATAACTTGACCTTAAAATGCAAGTTTTCATTCTTAAAAAATAAACTATTATTTGCACAACAAGAATATTTTGTATGAAAATTCACATTTCAATATTTCTTAATATTTTTTTCATAACTTGACCTTAAAATGCAAGTTTTCATTCATAAAAAATAAACTATTATTTGCACTCTAATTCATTCCTATAGAATGAGGCCATCAACTCCACCTAATGTGGGAGTGGCTAAAGAAAATTATTTCATTTTAAATCTAAACACAATTAAGGAAAATAGCTTCATAAGTGAATAAAATGGAGAGACAGCTTTTCATGCAAATATTCCCAAACAATCTCTTTTTTATCACAAGCAATCACCAAGTTCTTTCAAAATCCACTCCTAGAAAATCCAAATTCGACCAATTCCATTCCATTTTGAGGAGAGGGTTTTGAGAGAGAAAGAGACAACTTTTGTCAAATGAGAGAATGAATCATAAGAATGAAAATCCCTTTTCTCCTTTTTATGCCTTTTCACTTTCCCCTTATTTTCTCTTTTCTTTTTCATTTTACTTTATTTTATTTCTTTTTCTAAATTTCTTCTCACAATAACATTTAGCAATTGAGTTAAATTGCTCAATTCTCTTCTTTCACAAAGATAACTTTTTAGTACTTATTCTAAAATGCTTAAATCTTTTTCAAGGATGGAGAACAAATGATTTCATTTAATTTTTCCAATCAAATGAATTATTTATTATACACAATTTAGATAATAATGCAATAATTCCAACTCAATTTTTCCAACAAATGAAATGATTTTAGTTTATAAATAAACTAATATCAATAATTAAATTTAACTTCCAATTCATTTAACTAGAGTTTTTTTTCTTTCCAAAGTTTCTTGATTGCCAATGAATTGAAAATCATTAACACAATATTTTAAACTCAAAATATAATTGCATGCAAATGGGAAATTAACAACCACTATTCCAATCACTCATTTGTGAGTTTTTCACATCATATAGATTCTTGAGTTGCCATTGATTTGTATCCAAATATATATGGGTAATTAGGGCTTATCTCCTACTCAAATTGAATTTGATAGAGGTTATTAATGCACTAACCTAAAGTGACATATTTGATATAACCACCATTGGGGAAATAACCTAGATTTTCATATTCAGGTGGGGAAATATCTTTGTACCTACATACTCAATTCACATGTCAAACATACTTGCACCATATATGTGTATAATAGATGAAGCAATGTAAAATTTCCCAAACGTTACACCATCACATAAGTCATATAAACATCCTATCTAAAATAGCTCAACATCAATGCACATCATCTAATCATGAAATGCAATTATCAATTAAAGAATAAAATATTAAGATCATTTAATATTCACATCCATAATCTTGGAACATATACAAATAAGAATAGAATAAAGCACTATGATAATTTAATCGTAGAAAGCATAACACATGCATCTCAAGGTATACAATATAATCATGACGCTAACAAGAAATTAGTGTATAAGGCCTTGACACCTTCAATGCAATGAAAATATGAATGCAATGCATCAAGTCCTCACAAAGAAATTTTAACAACACCAAACACTCATCACAATGCATGCAATAAACCAACAACTGGTATATAGAGGAAAATCATCTCTAACTTGCAAGTGGTCCAACCACATGACATGAGATGCATACAAAACATCTCATACAACAACCACTCCAATAAATGCATAAAATATCACACCATGAAATTAAATCATAACATCTTCTATAAATTAGAGCCATATTTATAAATGAAAACGATGAATATGAAACATCGATAAACACTCTCAGCAACACATACAAGAACACACTATAAATCCCATGCTACATGTATTCAAAAATAAATTTTTGATAAAGACCAATATAAGGATAAGGTAATCTTGGTACACAATCCTTCACCATAATGAACCTAACTAGCTCAAACCTCTAGAATCTCATTAATTCTAGGCTTCAAATCATAAAGCACATCTCTAAAGATACACACTTAGACAAATGAATATCAACCACTAGGTATGCAACTACCTAAGAGTTTAGAACATTATATCCTCCAATTTCCACTACAACTAAGGACAAGATCCAACCACATGGTCTAATTGACCATAAGAAAGAAGGTCCTATGTTGGGACTATCATTATTGATAGGGAAATCAATCTAGCTACCTACTAAGCCAAGGCAAGGTATACAACCCTACAACTTTTCTCTTCATGAGATTTTCCAATACAAGGTTTTGTAGGAGTTGAGAAAATACAACACCACAAACCCCGAAGATCACCTGCATGCAAATAACCTGTCACAAAAGAAGAGATGGAGACAAACAAGCAAGGGTTCTCTGAAAACTGAAAATGTATATATCAGAGAGAATGAGAGAATGAATTGATATGAAATACAATGAGATCAATCCTTATAAAAAGGAGATCATGCAAACCCTAATAAAACCCTAATAGGAAAAACCCTAATAGAAGCCCTAATAGGATAACATTTAATAATTAATATAATTATTAAATGTCACTTTATGCAAACTAACGAAATCTTAAGAAGGGAATAAAGGTAACTTAATCAACATAATTAAGTTAAGACCTTTACTCTAACACCCCCCCTTAAGATGAGCAATAGTGCAGCTACAAACAAATGCAGAAAAGCAAAGGTAACTACAATGCAAGAAGGCAAACATGGGTCCCGGCAACTAGGCCAATCATGTACCCAAATACAACCAAATCTCTGTAAAATGGAGAAATAGAGAAAACTTCATGGGAAAAAGCTCTACTCCAAAAAGAGATGTAGAAGGCCAAAAAAGAAGAACATCACTGAAGCAGAAGAAGCTGCAAACAACTGTCGAAAGATGACTGCTATGGTGCTGAAGAACCTTCGCTGAAGATAGAATGATCAGGAATAAGAAGACAACAATCTGCATAAGTGCCCATACGACACTACTCGAATTAGATGGAAAACAAAGGCAAACACCTAGGAACGAAGATACAGATGGCACAAGAACCAATAGTCTGAAACACTGATCAACTGAGAATGGAAGATTCCTTCCAAGGCGAAACCAAGGAAGAATTAGCACGAACAATATAATAACCCCCCCATAATGCTGAACTGGGAGAGCCTGACAGATCCACTGAAATGGTGGGAAACACCCTGTAGTGCATGAAGGAGAAGAAACATCTGAAAGTGCGCAAGATAGCACCTACAACTGAAAAAGTGGTGTGCAAAAAAAAGCACACATACATGACGCTGGAATCATATGGATCCATGGTCGTCATGGAGGGACACTCACCGGACAAAGGTGTGATGGCAAACAAAGACAAACTACACAACTCCCCATGGTATGGATTCACTGTCGTCGTGGAGGGATACTCACCAGATAAAGATGTGATGGAAAAACAAAGGAAAAATACACAACCCCTCATGGCACTTTATAATATCAGTGCGAGTACAAAATATGGCACAACCTTATGTGCAAAATCCCCAAAAAATGCATGTACAATAGTGTGGCACTTTATCTCAGTGCGTTTACATAAAAGATAGCTTACAAATGATGCTCAAAATGTCCTCAAAGGACAAAATGCTGGTAATACATGAAGAACAGCCAAAAACAAAACATCCCATGCAAACAAAATGTTTCCAAGAGCAAATATGTCCAAGTAATCCACCAGAGTGTGAAAACACAAATAACTGAATAAAATATACCTGGAGTGAAATCTGGAAAAATGGCATGGATGAAACTGAAGAGCTCTGAAATATGGTTCCAACGCCACTGAGATTACGAAAAACGGAGAAACTGATCAAAAGATATGAGCTTGAGACTGAAAATAGCCCCTTTGTCTTCAACTGGCTGTAGAATTTACCAACAAAAAAAAGATGTGATAAGACCCACACCACTGGAAAGATGAGAAAACCAGCTTTCCGACAATATCTTGTTTGCCAAAAAACGATATCGTATGCCCAAGTTACGGCCTCCGGAATAAATTAACTCCAAAGAGGGAAAAAACCAGTGTTGGGTTAAATTTGACGGTCATACGGCCGTCGTAGCAAAAACACTCTGTTAAATTTGACGGCCAAACGGCTGTCACCGTAAAAGTACGATTGGGCTTATTTTCTGAAAAAATGTTTTTTTTTAAAATAAAAAAACAAATAATTTTTTTTTTGATTTTTTAAAAAAAAATCATAAAAAACAACATTGAGTTTTTTTTATTTAAAAAAAAACTAAACCGTCAGACCGCCAGTCGGCTGACAGTACGTCGACAGGCGTACGTAGGGCGCCCGCAGGCCTGCCTACGCAGGTACCTGCGGGTACCTTACATAGGCCTAAGCATGCCTTTAAATCTGCTTTTTTCTATATATATATATATATATTTTTGATTTTTTTTAAATAAAAAATCAAAATTTACAAAAATCTTTGCAAAAATAAAACGAAATTTTTTCCGAAAAAAGAAAAAATTACCAGACGATTTTTTTTCCCGATTTGTGCACAGATGACGTCCGTACCGCTGTAGGTGCAAAAAATTTTTGCCCTAAAATTCGACTTTGTCCAAAATGGAAAAATGGACAGTCAATTTAGGGGTTTTGGACCGATGCAGACACAATGGCAATGTCTGTTTGAGCTGAAAATACTTCAAAAATGCAGGTATGCCCTAGATCAAAAAAATAAGCCCCAAACCCTTGAAGCTCCAAAATTCTTCAAAACAAGAACATGAAGCAGCAGGTGTGGAGCTCTGATACCATGTAGGAGTTGAGAAAATACAACACCACAAACCCCGAAGATCACCTGCATGCAAATAACCTGTCACAAAAGAAGAGATGGAGACAAACAAGCAAGGGTTCTCTGAAAACTGAAAATGTATATATCAAAGAGAATGAGAGAATGAATTGATATGAAATACAATGGGATCAATCCTTATAAAAAGGAGATCATGCAAACCCTAATAAAACCCTAATAGGAAAAACCCTAATAGAAGCCCTAATAGGATAACATTTAATAATTAATATAATTATTAAATGTCACTTTATGCAAACTAACGTGAAATATTAAGAAGGGAATAAAGGTAACTTAATCAACATAATTAAGTTAAGACCTTTACTCTAATAGGTTTTACTTCTTATGGTCTCTCCTAAGATCAAGGAATTAATCCATAATTCTATAAATCAAAATTCAGGACAAACCATTCCTCAAGGATACATGCAACAACACATCACCTTCATTCTAAAAAAAAAACCATGCTTCACTTGTGATCATGGTTGCTCTTCATGAGGTCCTTCCTTAGGTCCCACTCCCATAAAGAAAGGATTTTCTTAATTCTCTAATTTCTTAGTACCAAAAATAGAGAAAACTTATGGGTTTTTAGAGGAAAGAATCTAGGAAACATCATCCTAAAAGAATAAGAAATCTCAACAAACAAGGCTTTGCAACCCAGAAATTATGAGGGAAATATCCATGGAGGCAACTAAACACAAACATATGAGCATAAATCTATTCTAGACCACAATGAGGCTCAACTATGACCAACCCAAAGGTTAATCAACCTAAAAAGATTATGAAACCATGATCAATAAGACATTAAGAAAAAATTACACATCCCAAACACCAAGTATTCATAAAATAGAATACACTAGATTAAAATTCCTTCAAATAATATTTGCATCCCTTCTAGCACCAAGCTAGGAAAACCTCCAAGTTACCAAGGAGAAACTCACACAACAACCAAATTAACCCAATTAGAAAAAACAATAAGAAATAAATAGATAATCATCATATAATAATTATAGATAATATGTGCCAAAGCACTTATAAACATACCACCATACTCTACACCATGTGAAATCATAAGTGTAGCTTGAGAAACCACATCTAAATGGCATGATGGGTGCCTTTGTGTTATTTGATAACATAGCCTCAATGTTTAAAGTACCTTAAAAAACACTCAAAAAATGCTGGAGCACTAAGAGACATGACCACAAGACCAAGACAACACAAGAATGAGATAAGAAAGAATAAATATAGTTGGTGGACTAAGCCAACACCCAACCATTTACTAGCTATTAAAGAAAATAAAAATCCATATAAGGATTTCATCACAATTCATTCTCAAAGTCAAATAGATAGAGAATAACAAATGGCCTCATACAAAGATTCAAATATATAACACTCACTACCAAACATATATGACATTCATGTTAAGTCACAAGCCATTCACAATAAAAGATCCATATTGAATAAATTTTAAAACTTCAAAAAGAATCCACTTATGTTCCACAAAGAATAAGGAATTTTAAACTTAACATAGTTCTAACTAACACAACCATCAAGCACAATTACTTTCTCCACAATATGCTCCCTTATACAACCCATTAGAGGTTCATCATGGACATGACAAAGAATAATATTTACAAAGTACATGACCAACAACTTAAAACATTCTAGCTTGTCCACCACAATAATAAAAGAATGAGAAGGAGGAACAATTATCAATTCCAACAATAAAGCATAAAATGAGATCAACTTCAAAAATAAATTGAGCATGACTAAGGGTCACAAGATAATCAGATAGAAAATTTTCGGTGACTACATTACTCTTAGAATATTTAATACTTCAATATTGGTCCTTGCAAAAATCAGATAATACATCAATAATCGAATAAAGTATCAAATTTAGAAGGTATAATTTGCATACACTATGTGGCTAATTATAGCCACATATGAGGGAGTCAAAAGCTACACTGCACTTGGAATTTAAAGTCCAAGGTAAGTTAGATAATGTGCTCAAGCACACCAATAAATTATTCTATGAATCCAATCATGTCACACAAAATAAGCTCATAATTTCCCATTAATCATTCTATGCATAACCCATATTATTATGCTAGAAGATAATTACAAGGTTTTATGATATTACCCAAGGTATCAACATGAATTTTGCTTTCTACCTAAGAATGCCACTTCACTAAAGCATCATTTAAAGGAAATTATAATTACAATTACAATTCAATGACACACATAGTCACATACTATCAATCCCTTTTAACAATCCATAGATAAGTTAGGACATAATCAGGCTCACAAGTCAAGGTGAATCAACACATTCACTCACACTAGGTATGATTAACATTTAGCCATGTAAGAAGTCACCAATCAAATGGGACATGAATTTAGCACAATATGCATCTCTGCTTTATACTATAAAAAAATAACATTGACATCCTTCATAAGGGTCTATTATGTAGTTGATAACTTTAATCCACACCAACTTACTACTTCTACAATGCAATAATTTTTTTTACAATCCATCATGCACACTATGCAAGGGGAAAATGTAATTTTGGAGTTAGTAGATGTAGGATTTACTAATGAATTCATTATTTACACTAAGTATTTATGATAATATTTACCATACACATGAAAATACTAAGGAAAATCTTAACCATGATCTAAGTCTCTGGACCCAATTAGGTGTGATAGGGCTAGGAGGTATCCCTCCATAAACGTGTTGCATGGGTTAGAAAAAAATCCGACTCTCTATAATGCCACACTAAGGCACACCGGGAAATAAATAATATAACAATAACATGACACAAGAACTTAAGAAATCACACATGAATCATAACCACATAAGAAAGCACATAAATTAGAACTCTAGTGTTGGAACTTGGGTTTTGCTAACAAATGTAGTGCCCCAAGCCACACACCCAGGACATTAGTGAGTTGAACTATTTTTTTGAAAGAACAACAACAACAATTAATATACAAATGACATGAAACATTGCTCACTAATGCAAACACCAAGTGTCATGTGAAACACAATGACACATACACTAGACAAAATCACCATTTCTCGAAGCAAGGTGACACAAGCATAAGGCTTACCAATCATGCGACAAGCCACCACAATGAACCTACAAGAGAGAGGAACCACACCATGATGAAAAATAGGTTCTAACCCACAATAACATCCTCCTACAAACACAATAGGGTCAACCCAAAATAGTGCATCCCACTTTTTGGCCAAAGTGGGACATTGAAATCAACATTTTCATCAAATTTTCACTTTTTATCAACCTTAGCAACTAAATCACTAAGAATTTGAAGATGATGTGAAATAGTGATTTTTTTGATATTTTTTTATTAGATTGTAAATGTGTTTTTTTTTTAAAATTTGAAAGATGATTTATGTTTTTTTGCGTAAGCTTTAATAACTTATTTTTTATAGTAACATTTTAAAAAAGTGACATTTATTCCATATCACATAATTTTTTTTTTACAAAAGTTATAAAAATATAAATTCTCAAACATAGATTGCTAACACCAATATCTAGTGTGCAAACATTTTTTATAATTTTTTGTTCCATTTTGCATTTTTTATTAATTTTTGAAGTAAGATTATTATAATCTATACATAGGCTTATTCCATATCACTATTTTTTAAAATTTGTTGATAAGGACATCAATACCTAGTGCACACATATTTTTTAGATTTTTTTTTCTCTATTTCTCTATTGTTCTATTTTTTTCACGTGTGCAAAACAAGAACTTGATGTTTAGTAACACACCTATGTTCAAAATAAATAAAAAATAAATATATAATCAAATTAAATATATTCAAAATTATACTTTTTGGAAAGATTATAATAAGGGCTACATAATCACAAAATGAAATTTCTAAAAATATAAGCAAAAGTGGGTTTTTGCCAACATTTTGATAGGTGCAAAGGAGAACCCATTGAAGGTTTGATTTAAGAATATGGGGGTTCTATCCAAAGAGGTTTGATCTAACCCTCTTCAATTAAAATCATTTATATGGAAATCCTCAAGGCTTAAATCATTAAGTTTCCTAAAAATATGTGATCTTAGGTAAAAATTAGTATATCCCATAAGTGGGATGTAGTGCCCCTCCATTCTCATCGTGGATGTGCAAATAGTTTGGCTTTGAAACTTGGAGATGAAGGTAAAATAATAGGGATATTTAAAGGTATGTGCTTAAGAAAGTTGATGTTGTATATTACGAATTTATGGACTATGTGTGAAGGTTGGGATAGGACTAAACCTATCATGAGCACTATGTGACTACCTAATCATGATTATTATGCGATTATCTTGTGACTGTTCTTATCTTGATTGTTATGTTATGAGTTGATGTGGTTACTTGGTGATGTTCTTACTGATGTGTTTGGGTGAAAGGGACAGTGTCGCATTACTCACTTGTGAGTACCCTGTGATGTTGTGATTCCCTTTCACGGTGTGTCTATCTATATGAATACGTATATGCACGACCGTTTTGTGTGCTACAAATTGCAAGTACTAGGCATCGACTCCACCTGAATTGACAAGTCTGAGCATGCCTTAAACCCAATGGAACAATGGATTGAAGATAACACTTGGTTCCCTACAATATGATATTTAATCAGTATTGTTTGTTGGTTGATCAGTGTGTTTAGGATTTTGTATTGTGATCCTAGATGTTGATTAGGTAATTATTGACTTTTGGTTTTAATTGATTTAATTGTTTGATAAAGGTCTTTGGTTAAATTGTGCATTAGAATTAATTGTTAAATGAAAGAAAAGGTATATTTTGATAATTATATATGTGAATAAATAATTTTAATTAATAATAAAATAACCTTACAATATAAAGTAAAAATTAATAAATAATAACGCTGAAAGTGTTATACAGTGAAAGCAACAAAAGAATATTCGTTAACTTTTTGAAGCTTCATTGAAAATGATAGGCAAGTGGAAGTATGTGCTGCTTAAGAATAACAAGCACATAAAATGATTTTTTTTTTTCTATTTTTCGAAAAAGATTTAAATTAAAAACTTCCCATAAATAATTTTTAATTTAAATACTTTTCGATTAAAATTACAAACTAAGATAAACAATATTAAGTATTGATAACTTTCAGCATTCTTTATATATATTATTAATTAATATATATATACTAGTATTATAAAGTAAATAAATCAAGATTGAACAATGTAATTAATTATAATTACTCAAGTTATAATTTAACGAGTTGTTTTTAAACCAATTGAATTGGTAAATTAATAAATTGAAGTTAACCTTAACTAAATTTTAGAGTTGGTTGCATTTTCCAGTGCAACGAATTTGGCTTTGTCCTTCTGTAAATATTTTGGGGGTTTTGGAGATTGAATTCAGTTTTGGTTTTTTCAGAATCGAAGGGAGAGGGATTTGTCTGTAAACTCTTCCTCCATTATTGATTATGCTGGGGATTTTATTTGATACTTTTGCGGAGAGTGTAGCGGAACTTCGAGACCTGTGGAGGAGAGCCTAGATGCCATTGTTATTGGGATTTTCCGAATCTTGCCTCGGTGAGAATGTCCAGGCCCGGATTCAAATCGACGAGTGTCAACTCTTCGTTAAACGGTAAGTGCCCACATTCTTAAATCCTTTTTATCGACGAAGTTGAAGCTTTGGGTCTGGCTATTTTATGACTCGGTGGACCCCTTTTATTTACTCCTTATTGGTAAATTTCATATTAATTTGATGCTTGGGGTATGGTTATTTGTTAGATTTGTGAACACCCATTTATTGATTTTGTATCTTTGCTTGGCTGTATTTTAAGTGTCTGCTAATTCAATCTCCATCTATGTTATCAAATATTTGCAAGTTTCTTGCATAGACTCGTGATTCCTTTTTCGCTGGAGAATCAATCCCTTTGTCCTATGGAAGTTATTAAGATCCAACAAAATAAAAGCAATGTTGCTGAAAATACTCAACCTTTATTCGTATGTGATCCATAGGCACCACAGGTTTTACTGGCATCTTAGTAGAAAGGTTTAGGGTGTCCCCAATGATAGCCAGTATGGGTATGAAGGTCACACGCACACACCTAATAATCAACTATATATGCAATGCAATAAGGGTTACTGATGTGTGAAGTATGCGTAGCCCTCATCCGCTAAACCTGCGTGACTGCATGCACCTAGAACACAAGCAAAGCTTGCAATGTTATGATGTGTTCCAGTATGCTTCATTAATTCAAATATTTTGAGAGCTTCCTTGCAAAATCTATTTTGTGCATATCACGACACTCCATGAGGCCACATCTATTCGACGCCTTTTGTCAAACAATCCATGTGCCTTGTCTATGCTTCTTCATTTTGCATACATGTTTACCAGGGCAATTTTATCTGCAACATCTGATGGAACTCGACTATGCTTTGATGGATGTCAATAACCGGTTCCAAGCTTCCTTTTTGTGTATTTTCCTCCTGTTAATTATTTTGAGTTCATGCGTTTGATCTAATACTCTTAGTACTCTTAATTTTGGCCGCTTCATAACTAATTATTTCCACTAAATTTTGTAGCCTGTACTAAGATTCCAGGCTGATTCATCTTAAGGTTCCATGAATTAGATTTTGACTGTAATTATCTATGCAAGTTTTGTTAAGTGATGGCTTGATTAAATGGAACAGTTTCATCTTCTTTTTGCTTTTCCGATATGTGGTTTGCTTATTATGCTTGTTATTTCTGACTATCTCGTGTCTTGTATTTCTGTGGTTTAAGTGGGAACTTTTTGTTTGTGGGGCGCTTTGCCTGAAGTCTTCAACGCTTTCCTTTTTTTTTAAGTATAAACATTTCCTTACCTCTGAGTAAGCGTTTTTCATTATGGTTCCTTAGACTTCTCAAGGGGTGTGGCTTCCAACTTTGCATCCACTGATTTTCCTGCTCTTACATCTTTAAGCTCATTATAAAACATAACCTCTTTCATCCTCCTGCAATCTTGCAATTTATGAAACCACATTTCTTCAAGGCACTCATTCTGAAAATAGTTCACGATCTTGTTTATGTTTCCGCACTTGCAATTCCGTGTATAACATGTATTTCAATTAATTGATATATATATATATATAGGTGCGTCAAAATGCATTTAAGTTTTCATATAAAGACATTCCGGGAAGTACAATGAGCATGATGGTGATATATAATGCCGATCATTGATAATCTGGTTTGCATAAAATAAAATTAATTCTGATAGGTTTCTATGAGGTATTAGAATCTTGTTGACGAAATTTTAAAAACTCACCTACTATTTAGTAATATCATTCTTTAAATTTCCTTCTGTTAGTTTTTGAAATAATATTGAGGGTTCTTTTTTTTTTTTTTTTTGATCGAGGTCATTCACATTCTTTTTTGCTACCTGATACGGGAGCACGAGTCTTCTTGGGCTGAAGAAGATATTTAGATCCCTTCCTCATCATGAAGAAGATATTTAGATCATGAATAAGCGAATCATCTTTTTTTATAACGTTCACCTAAATATAGCATTGAGTTATGTTGGCCTATTTTATAAGACTTGAATATATATATATATAGTTACCTATGCAAAATATGTAAATGCAAAAGTGTAATTACTATACCTTATATGAATGACATCATGCAAGACTAAAGTGAAGAGTTACTACATTTATATGGTGTTGTTTGGCACTCAATTTTAGAAGATTGTGCTTTAAATTTGTTTAGATTAATATTGTGGAAACCCATTAGTGAACCATTATACTGGTGTAAATGGATTAAGAATTTTATTATTTTTATCTCATCCTTGTTAGTATTATTGAGCAAGTAGTTTGTCTTTGGTTCAAATTTTACTTGTTATTTCTTTTCAAATTTTGGTCACCATATTGTGTAATAATTGAAGTATTTTAAGGACATACATTACATAGGTATTCTTATATTCACATTCATGAACTAGTTTAGTAAATTGGAAAAAAAATGCAAATAGTTGTGGTTCATAATATTAAGTTAGTTTCAGACACCAGTCTCATCAGTAGAGCCGAAACATGGAACAAGGATTCCAAAGCGATACAGTTCAACTAGAGTGTACAACTGGTAGAATTTCCGAGTTGAAATTGAAGTCGAAGCTGAGGGAGTCCATTCCAGGCTGTGCTAGGGGAGGGTCTCAAACTTGATTGGAATTTATACATAGATTTTCTGCTAAGCCCAGTAAGGGCAAAATCATAGGCTATTGCAAAAATCTTGGGCATAATTGATTAAAGGGAAACAAATTATGGGAAGGCAGGCAAAAGGGTGCCATTAAAACACACTTTTTCTGGAAACTGTAGCTCTGGCGGGCTGAAGGATTCAAGATTTGTGGAGAAATGAAATTTCCAGTTTTTAAAGAAATTGTCCGCCTTAATGCGTTTGAGATTTGTTTGAAGTGGCTCAAGTTGTCTGTGATCCAGCCAAATTTTAGAAGGAAATTTGTAAAAATGGCTTGTGAATGGTTGAAAATTCCCACAACGGGAAAATCTATAAACCATTTGCATTTTCAGAGCGTTTCTCGCGGAAAAAAATAATTTCCAGGGTGATTTCCAGCATCAGTCTGTGTTCAGAGGGCATTTAGAGGCACACCATCCAGTGGTAAGGGTTAAATCCGAGTGCTGGATCCCTCAATGGGTGTTCCAGAACAAGAAATGGGTTGATGTTTGCAGACCTAAAGGGGCTTTAGGGCTTTCCTGGAGAGAATGTCCAGGGGGTGTCTTATTCGAAGGATTCTGTTCATCTTTCTTCTGCACAAGGTGGGTTAGGTGTCTCTCCTTCTATCCCTCAAGCATGGCGTGGGTTTCCATTCTTTCCAGATAATGTTGCTCTTAAGAGGTTTGCCCCTCAAATCCCTTGTGTCAAGAGACCCTCGAGTGTTCATCCTTCACGACAAGTGCCTCCTGCGAGAGATTTCAAAGGGATTATGCCTCTCCCTAAGGGTGCTAAGAGGATTGGTGGGAAGAAGCAGAACGAGAGATTTCAATTTTTTTCCCCAACATCAAAGGAGGATTCTTGCGAGCACTTCACAGGTAGATTGGAGAAATCAAAGAAATGATTGCACTCCACAAACCCTAGGTAGAAGGGGGTTCTGGGATGGGGTTAGAAACAATGAAAAATCTCAAACTCGGTTGGGAATAAACCCTAACATGATTCCTATCTTCCCCACAACAAGGGTAGGTAGACCCTTTAATCCCCCATTATCAAAGAAAGCTTGGTCAAGACTACATTAGGATATTTTCAGCAGGAGAGAAAGAATCCTAAGAGCAGGGAGAGAGAGCAATTTTCAGATCCAAAATATCAGATGGAAGGCCCTCCACAACAACATATCAAGCTTAAGATTGTGCTTGACCGTTCTTCAGCTTCTGCTCTCGTCGCTTTGTTGGTTCCAATCTGCCCTTTGCTGAACACCTCTATTGTTCCTGTGGTTGACTCGATCTCTGTTACTTCGTTACCATCTCCATCATTGCTTGGTGGCTCCTCTCCTGTGGTGTCAGGGGTGGAGCCGCTCCTCTCTCTTTCCCCATTGGTTCCTGGTTTCGAGCCTCCTTGGTCGGTTGTCCTGCAGAAGAAGAAGGGGCTCCCCCATTCTATTGGTACTTCTCGGCCCCAGACTCGTGGAGCCAGCCTTGACCCCTATGTTTCTGGGTTTGCTTAATTTCTTTGGTTTTCTACAACTGTCAGTCAGTTGTTGCTGGTTGTTCCTCTAGTTCATGTTCTTCCTGAACTATGTTTTCTTTTGGCCTTTGAGCCCTGTGTAAAGGGTATGACACCCTATAAATGCTGCTTAACTTTTCAAAAACAACATACCGAGCTGAAAATATTCTCAGAGCATACATCTATAACAAATTAAAAAAAAAGAGAAGATCTTATATGGAAGCAAAAAGAGATAAAGATAGGCCCACAATCCAAAGAAATATGGGTGAGTTTAGAGCAAGTAGAGAACCAGGGGGTATAGGGGAATATTTACAATCCAAAAACAAATAGAAAAACAAGGAGTAACTGGAAAGACACCCTTAGAGGCGCTGGAAACATCCATCACCTTTTTAGAGGAAACACTCAAAGAAAGGATGAAACGTCTCCAACAACAAGCCATCATTTGTAAGTTCTGGAACATTAAATTATCTTATCAGGATTTCTATAATTGGACATTGGAGAACTGGAGTGACATAACTCAAATAGAATAAATAGATTCATCACTAGGTTTCTTCATAGTAATTTTCAATTCTAGAGAAAATAGAGTCAAATTCTTCAAAAGGAAATGTTGGTTTTATAAAAATGCTGGTCTTCATATGCAATATTGGAGCCCTAACTTCAATAGCAAAGCCCACAATATTAAATTTATCCCAATGTGGATCTCCTTACAAAATTTACTTCTAGAATATAGGGAAGCAGATATTTTAGAGATTTTCGGAAACAAATTGGGAATTTTTTAAAAATATGCTCTAACCGTGGAAAAGCATTGTCCTAAAATTTGTATTCTTATGAATACTAAAAAAGAACTCCCTAGATCGATTAAAATTATCTCAAAGTTTGGGATGTGGATTCAACACATTACGTATGATCATTTGGAGATGGAATTAACCTCCCCTTTAAAAGAAACAAACATAGTCAACCATCCAGATGGGGGGTTGGTAAATACTATGGGAGAGGACCCTTGTAGCAAAAATCTTGCTAGGGAATTGGAGAAATGTGAAATGGGGATGCCCTGGAAGCTATCCACATTGAAACCAAACATTATTTTCCCAGAAATCAGCAATATAGGAGAGGTTTGAGAAGAGAGTGAGGCTTTCGATGACAAAGAATTTAGGGATAATGTCACTCTAATGCTGTGGACCCTTTTTTGGAGATGGATACATTTTTTCAACAAGATTCAAGGAAAGAAGCTCTTAACATTAGGTAATAAAGGGCCTAACAAGAGATACAATCAAGGTTTTGAAATCTTTAGAGAAGTAAGGATGGTAAACTTTGAAGAGTTGAGTATAACATTAGAGGATGGCAATTACAATAGTTGGTTAGCCTTAAAAAATAAAAGAGGTCCATATCAAAGAAGAGGGGAAAGAAGTATTAAGGTGAATCTTCCTAGCACAAGTGGAAAATTTCTAAGGATAAAGACACACTAAGTGTCGAAAAAAATCTCATTAGTTTTTCATCACTTGGAGGAAGAATGCTATTAAATCCCCAAAGCACAACTATTGGGGATTATGGATCAATCCAAAATAAACCATCCAACATTAGTCAACGAGAAATGGAGAGGTTAATCGAACAATGGCCGGAAGAAGTCCAAGAAAATATCACAATAGAGATAGCAGGCTAGGTTTTGGCAGAAAGAACGAGATTGGAGGATTACTCAAATCATAAGCAAGAGACCTCTAGGGCATAAAAGAGAAGGAGGATATCTAAGATTGAATTAGTAAAGAAAAATGAGGAAAGGGAGGCAAAAAAGCAAGCATCTAACATAACATCATTTGAAAAAGTAGAGGAAATACTTTCAAAGGAGGTTAGGTGCAAGGAGGATAAGGAAAGTACAACTACTAATCTAAGTGAAGTAGCTCATTTTAACAGTGAATCTGTATTAGGAAGTCAAGAAAAGGACATGGAGGAGTTTGCTGAATTAGACTCAAGACAAGATTGTGATGACATTCTACATGAAAGACTCATTGATATATTGAAAAAAGGTAAAAGACAATCTATTACAAAGGGATCATATGTTATTCAGAGCAAGGTTAGATGGGAAAGTCTAAAGGAGAACCAACTGAGCAGAGAAGATGATGAGCCACATTATGGAAAATTGGTAGCCTTAAGGGAAACCAGTGAAACGAGCCCCCAAAAGCAAATCAGGAGGATGGGCACGAAAGACAAATTGGATTTGGAAATGAGACAAAAATCACATTTTGATATGGTGAACACAAGCAGCCTCAATATTAGAAGTAGGAAATCAACAAGACTAATGGAGAAAGAAATTGAATCAAGACCTCACTTTGCACCTTTTAAAGATAACTATAAGCAGTTGAGAACGAGAAAAATTGCATGGTCAATAAGGGGGGGGAATAAAGATAAGGAACCCAAATGGGACTATTATCCTTCTAAGGAGATCAACAACTAGAAGCCACCAAATTTAAAAGAGATTGGATTTGTGGATAACAACATTCTAGCAGTGGATGTCAAGGGGGGTTTATTTCCACTTACTAATTAAATAGGGAAAATATTAATGGAAGGCTAGGGAAAGAGAATATGTTGATCAAAAATTCAGAGGAGAAAGTCCAAAGCCCACCTCTCTCACCTAGACTTAAGGCAGTGTATGAGCTCTTTGGAATGGAAAAGAACAACACGTTATCAGAAAAGGATAATGAGAAAGAGAAGAGTAAGCTTTCTTTTGTAGACAAACTTCTAGATCCAGATTAATTAGAGGAGGAGGAAAGAATTGAGGACTTGGAAGGATTGTCACTCTCAGAGGCTTTGGATAAGGAGAAGTAATGTTGCAATTTGAATGGAAATGATCAACTAGAAGAATTAGAGACACCTTCTCTATCTCCAAGTAAGTTTGAAGTGTTTAACTTTAACTTGGGGATTGAAAGATCAATATCAAACAAGAAGCCTCCAAATTGTGGGGAAAAGTACAAGAAAGGGAAAGGACGTAAATCTTCAGCTTTTTTAAGGTCCGAAGAAGGGGAGAAATTAGATCAAACCAAAATCACAGACTATATGCATGTAGGGAAGGGGTAGTTCCTTCCCTTGAGGAGAAATGAAGGTCATATCATGGGATGTTAGGGGCTTGAATGCTCCTAACAAGCAACGTTTGATCAAATGTTGCATTTTTTCCTTCAAAGCTGGTATTGTCATGATGTAGGAAACAAAAATGAGTGCTAATCAAATGGTAAAATTTAATAGATCAATGGGAAGTTGGGATATGGAATTTGAAGAGGCTATTGGAACCTCGGGTGGGCTAGCAATTATGTGGAATCCAATAAGAGTTGATTTTAACAAACTAGAAGGAAGAACCAATTGGTTGGTGGAACAATAAAAAGTCTAAATTCAAACTTGAAATTCTCTATTTTAAATGTTTATGGTCCAATCCCCACAAAGAAGAAACTGGAAGTATGGGAAGAGATCAACAAAAAATTTAGGATTTGGGTAGAAAAGAACTACATTATCGGAGGATACTTTATTGCCATTGTTCATCTTTCAGAGAAAAGTGGGGGGTTACAAAGAGAATCTTAGCCTCAGACAGACTTCAAAAACTGGGTGATAACAAAAAATCTCTTAGAAATTGAGTTGGAGAATGGAACCTTCACATGGAACAACAAAAGAATGGGATTCAGTAATATAACTGAAAAATTAGATAGGTTCTGTTATAAAGGAGATTTAATCACCTTCCCATTTGATTTCAAAGCTTCCATTTCTCCAACATCAGGATTAGATCATTATCCTATTCAGTTGGAAATTCTGGGAGAAAATAAGCCGTTGCTATGCCCATTCAAATTTGAGAATATGTGGATGAAAGAAGAGGAGTTTGGGAAACTTATTGAACAATGGTGGAAGGAATGTCATGTTGAAGGATCTAAACTTTTTTTTGCTTCATGACCAAATAGAAGAAAATAAAAAGAAACCTTCTTTGCTGGAACAAAGATCACTTTAAAAACATTTTTGATTCAAAAAGCACAATAGAGAAAAACATTAAAGACCTCAATTTACAAGTCATCCAACAAGGCATGAACTCAAAGATGTTTTGCAAGGAAAAGAAGCTCTTAAGGGATTATGAAGACATTCTGGCCAAAGAAGAGATTTTTTGGAGGCAGAAATCAAAAGAGATTTGGCTGGAAGAAGGGGATAAGAACACAAAGTTCTTCCATAACAATACAAAACAAAGGAGAAACACTAATAGAATCCACAAAATCAATGATGATAATGGGAAAACCTTAGATGATCGATTTGAGATCCAAAAAGAGATAATTCAATTTTATTCAAATCTTCTTAACAATTATGAAGGTTCACATCTTGCAGCTCAACAAGAGATGCTAGAAGATATCCCTAGGCTGATTTTAGAGGAAGATAATCAGATGTTGATGGAAAAATTTATGGAGGAAGAGATACATAAAGCACTAAATCAGCTCCATCTAGACAAGGCCCCAAGCCCGGATGGATTCCTAGCAGGTTTTTTCCAAAAGTGCTGGCCAATTTTGGGTTCGAAAATGATTGAAGCATTAGAAGCAGCAAGATCATTAGGAAGATTTCTGAGAGAAACCAACAACACTTTCATTATTCTAATTCCTAAGAAAGATAAAGCACTATGTCTAGATGAATTTAGACCAATATCACTTTGCAACACAATATATAAGGTGCTGACAAAGACCCTTGCAAACAGATTGAAAAAGATATTGCCAAAAATTATAGGAGAAGAATAAACAGGCTTTGTTCTGGGAAGATCCATCTTTGATGGAGTGATAATTTCTCAAGAAGTAATTCTTTCTATTCAAAAAAATAAGCAACCAAGTATGATCATTAAATTAGACATCAAAAAGGCATATGATAAAGTAGACTAGAGATTTTTATCTAAATGCATGGAAGGATTTGGGTTCTGCAAATAATAGTTAAACCTGTTATTTTACCGCATTTCTACCCCAAAATTCTCCATCTTGATCAATGGGAATCCATGTGGTTTTTTTGAAAGCTCAAGAGGAATCAGGCAAGGAGACCCACTCTCCCTCTTCCTTTTCATCATCATGGATAAAGCTCTTGGTAGGAAGTTATGCAACCTTCAAAGATCTGGTTCTATCAGAGGAGTGGAGGTGACATCTTCGGTTCAACCAATCACACATTAGTAGTTTGTAGATAATACAGTTCTTTTTGGGAAAGGTTGTAGAGGAGAGGCCTTACAGATGAAAGGGTTGCTATCAATATATGCTAAGGCCTAAAGACAAGTAGTCAATAAAGAGAAGTCATAGATTTTCTTCTTTCATGTCAAAACAAGAGTCCAAAACCAAATATTGTTTATTAGGTTTTAAGGAAGGTAGACTTCCATGCACTTACTCAGGGATACCGGTAGATAAATCCTTGAGATCTTCTTCAGCCTGGAAACCAATCGGGGAAAATATTGATAGGAGAATGGAGACATGGAAATCAAAGTGGTTATCATGGGTAGGGAGAGTTATAATGCTAAAAGCAACTCTATCAGCCATTCCCATTTATCTAATGTCCTGCATTTCAATGCCAAGCAAAGTCTACATGGACCTGATGAAGAAGTTGAGAATATTTTTCTAGCAAGGCACATACACAAAAAAGAAGTTTGCATTGTTGCAGGGGATAAGGTTTGCAGTCCAATTGAGCATGGAGGCACGGGTATCAAAAACCAGTTATGGAAGAATAAGGCACTAGGGGCTAAGCTATTCTAGAAAATAGATAAGGAACAACACCTCAAATGGGTTAGGATCATTAGAAGCAAATACCTCACAAACTTAAACAGAAGAGGCATTAAGAGTCACAAATTTTCCTAGGGGGTCCCATATTTGGAACTTTATTGCTAAATCTAGTAATATTATACTTAATCACATATCATGGAATGTAAAGGATGGGAAGAAAGCATTATTTTTGAATGACTCATGGGGATGTTACCCTATTATTAGTAAAATGATGGACACAGACATAATTAGCCAAATTTGTTCAAACAAATGGGGAACTCATGTAAGCGACTACATTATATTATCGGACAATAACCAAGATTGCAAATGGGAGTGGAAACAATTGGAAGAACTTGATATACCATTGGTGGAGATTAATAACCTCAAACAAGTATTAAAGGAAAAATTTATTCTATTTAAGCAGGGAGGGGACGAGATTATTTGGAATGGATCAAAATCAGGTTGGTATAATGTGAGGGATGACTATAAAATAGCATCTGGGCAACAAGAAAGAACCAAAACCTAGTTACCTGTCAAATTATGCTGGAATAGAGTGTGCATGCCAAAGGCTAGCATCTTCACATGGGTGGCATTGCAAGGTAAAATTTTGACAACAAATTGGTTTAAAAGAATTGGATATCAGGGCTCTTCAAGATGCTCACTATGTTACAATAGTGAGGAGAACGCCAACCATATGCTTCTAACATGCCCCTTTTCCCTTGAATGCTGGCGGTGGCTTTGTGTTAAACTTGGTTGGATATCAGCATTACCAAAAGATATATTAACACTATTCAAATCTTGGCCAACTCTTTTTAGGGATAGCTTGTGTGGAAATTTATGGATCATTTCTCCTTCAATTATGATATGGGAACTATGGAAGGAGAGAAATAGGAGAGTTTTCCAAGGGAAATCCATGGAGATAGAAATGTTTATGAATAAGATTGAAGCTATCATTGTGGAAACAATGAACTTGAGAATTCATGCCCAAAGCAACAAATCAAAATTTTATACAGGCTAGGATGACAGTATGTTCAAGAACTGGTTTGGTCTAAAAACTCCTCAAGTTATTGGGAAAGGTTGTCAAGATATCAAACAAAATAGAGAAAATTGTAAATGGAGACCTCCAAATATTGGATGGTTCAAACTGAATTTTGATGGAGTGTCTAGAGGGAACCAGGTCCATCATGAGTAGGTGGTGTGATTCACTCATGGTAGGGAAAAACTATTGAAAGATATTGAAAACCATTGGAGATTGATACAAACAATGTGGCATAATTTAAGGCTCTAGTGGCAGGGCTATCCCTTTGCATAGAATTGAATTTGGAAAAGGTAGAAATTGAAGGAGATTCAACTATTGTAGTAAATGCAATAAGAGCTAAGCAAGTCTTGAGATGGAAATTACAATATTTACTAGATTCAACAATAAACCTGATGGATAAGTTTGAAAATGTAATGATTAACCATATTTATAGAGAAGGCAATACAATGGTAGATGCATTGGAAAATATGGGAGCTGATGGAACAACATTTAAACAGATAACTCCTTGATGAGCAAGGATTTATGTGGATAAGGATTTGAATGACATTCGAGAGGAAGAGAAGAGAGACATTTAGGATTCTAAGAGTGGTGAGACAAGTAAGAAGGTAGAGAAGGAAACAATGGATACCCCCATTAAGATGAACTCACCGAACTCCAACCTCAGACCACAGGATCAAGGAAGTTTCTCGCTACAAACACCACTTACAATGAGGTCCACAATGAAGAAATTGTTTTACTCCTAGAATTGACAGTGGCAGATCCATCTTCAAATTTGGGCATTTAGTTATTGTTCGTAGTGTGGTCCAGTAGAGGAAGAATACATGAGGCAAAAACGACAAAGATAAGGACTCTTAATGATCTTTGGTGTTTTGTCGTTTATATTTTTACCGTCATCTGCCTTTTTAAAACTCAAACTTTGCTCAGTCGTAGTTGCAACAATAGGTGGTAGCTGCCTTTTTATAATAAGGTTATTGACTTTGTTCAGGATAGCTTTAAGGTTTCATGTTCTGATTTTGATCTTCTCATGGAAGACATGATTCTACTTGTTTTATCTTCTGTTGAGGCTTCAAGACTTGTAAATCCTTATACTTTTAATTTTAATACAATCTCCTCGACTTCAGCCCCTTATTTATAAAAAATAATAATATTAAGTTAGTTTCCTTAGTAAGTCTCCTATCAATAGTACTATTACTTGGTTTCCTTATTGTAATTGAGATATCCTTGCGATAGGGGAAAGTTAACTTTAAGTGAGGGTAAATTATAGGGGATAGGTTATTTAAGATAAGTGATTCAAATTAAATGATAAAAGATTTGGGTCACTCTTCCTATTAACTAATTACCAAAATAATGTTAATCATTTTTATAAATATTTAATAGTTGAATTGCTATGTGAAACAAATGATTAAGATATGGTTATTACAACATTATATCAAGGTTGTGATTTTAATATTAGAGTCTCGTATTAAGTAGTTCCATAGAAATGGTTGCTTTATGAATGATATAGTTATTAGTAAATATAATTATTCTTGTAGTAAGTAATCTATTGTTTGAATTAAGTGGCGTAGTTAAAAGGGATGATAAGAAAGCTGAAATAATGCATTATTTAAAGAAATGTCTTCATGGTTAATGCTTTGATTAATTGTTGTATGTATTTATTATTGGATAAAGTGTTTGTATAATTGTTGAAGGTTGGGCACCATCTATGTAGGTTTGTGTGATGTTCTGTGTCTTTGGGAGATGTGTTAGAATGTTGGTTTCCAGAGGCCTAGGAGGGAGTATATTTGTATGTGTGGTACTTATGATTGTTTAACCTTGGAGGTGGTTGGCTATGTTGTGGGTCATATGCTTTGTGTGAAATGTAAACCCTAGGGGTGTTTCTCTCCTGTCTATGTATGGATTCATGAGATTTTGCAATGATATTCTGTTGAAGGGTGTGCATATGTGTATTGGGTGAAATGCAAACCCCAAGTGTTGTGCTACCTGTTCATGAAGGTTGAATTGTGGTTATTGGTTGGGATAGGGGTTCATGTTGTCTTGAACAGTGTTTATGTGATTATGATAAATGTGCAAGATGGTCAATTCCTTGCTCTGTGTATGGATTATTGTGATTGTGATAAGTGTGCAAGATGGTAAATGCTTTGCTTGATGTGTAGGGTTTGGGTGTTGGCAAGAAGTTGAGTCCACTTTTTGGCCAAAAAGTGAGTGTTTTCCCTGATTTTCAGAATTTGACACATTTGACCTTAAAATTTGAAGCACTTAGAGATGGAATCTTGAAAAAAATCACTAATCATAAAATGTAGTACTTGAAGTCTAGTTTCCAAATATATAATTTATTTCAATATCTATATGCTACAAATTGATTTTCAATAGGCGTTTCTAAGAACCACTGTTTAAAAGTCACTTTTTTTTACCATACCATGCACGTGTCTGTCATCCATATTTTGACCTAAATTATCGTATTTTTCTAAATTCTTTTGGAAAAAGATTTGCAACTCAGTGAAGCACGTTTTTGATATTTTTTGTAATTTTTTATTGATTTTCTTTTTTGTTAATTTTTTATTAGCCATATTTGTCATTTTGAAAAATCGTCGTGTACATCACGTATAAGATGACCTAAACTTATCATTTTTTGATTTTTTTTAAAAATTGAAAAGAATTGTTTGTTTTCGTGTAATTCATTTTACAAAAAAATATTTTAATAAAAAGTTATTAAAATAGTAAAAAACCCTCATATTTCAAGTTTATGGACCAATTTCATCATAAATTAATTGAAAAATAGAAAAAATAGTCCAATTGTAAAAAATGACATATTTAGAATCTATACAATCTCATCTAAAATGGGTTTTAATTTCGTCAAAAAATTATGCAAAAAAAGTCTTCAGACATATGCCCAAAGTCACTATTTTCTTGTGACATTGTTAGGACCTTCAACTTGCAGGTCAAACTAGGTCCAAAGCTTAGGTTCGGGTCCCCAAGCCTTCTCCCAAACTGAAAAACAAAGCAAAAATTCGACCAAAAAATCAAATTTTAAAAAACGGGATCTCGTTCTATAATTTTTTTTTTTTTTTATGATTTTAAGAAATGGGATCCTGTTTTTTAAATTCATAAAAAATTTAAATTTTTATGAAATGAGATCCCATTTGCAAAACGAGATCCCATTTTTTCCGTTTAACACATTCCAAGATGATCATTCCCATATTCAAATGATATTACAAGAAAGACTTAGTGATATCATGAATAAAATTGAACAATCCACATGTGTTCCAAAATGACATTAATTCAATTAAGTTACGAATTTTAGTTTACATACACCTCATAGGATGTCACAAATCATCTATTTCAATGATACAAAGTAAAATATACATCAATAGTTACATCACGACATTAGAATTTACAAAATTGGCTTTCAAGCCATACAATGTACAAAATAAGAAGCTTATCCAATCAATAGAATCTTTGAACCTCATCTGCCTGGACACCATCAGTCTTCTCGCGTTGAGGCCAAGAGTGTGGATAAGGTGCCTTTTCCACCCAACCACGAAACACACGAATTCCCCGGATTTCTTCCTAATTCGAAGAAATTCCCGACCCTGCATGAGGAGCCTAGCAACCTAGAACAATAAATAAGGAGTGTACTCTCGATGCATGCCTATTTTCCTATATGCATTCTTAACTAGAAAAAAACATATTTCTTGCAATCAGGATGTGGCAGAGACATAATACAAATATTCTAGGCTTTAATCCATCTCTTTCAATGGTACAATACTTGGCCAAACAAAAAGAAATATAAAGATGTAGTTTATGAAAATGATAAACTACTGTCTTTGTGAATCCACATTCAACATCCCGCCCCAAAAGTTTCCATAGTACAATATCAACATCACATGATCTTAAATCTCATAGAATTCAAGCATTCGACAATTTCACAATTTGCACATATGCATTTAAATAATGTACCAATTACCACAATTAAATATGAAATAAGATTTCAAAATCAAATTTGCAGTTAATGAGATTGATCCATTCTTACATTGACTTCTAATTCAATAAGTAAAACAATTATGTTTTTCAAGTATGACAATTTCCTTTGAAAGTATTTAATTCTTGAGGTAAAAGGTCATCCGTTTGGTTGATAAGTTAATGAAAACTCTCACAATCCTTCAAGGCAATCTTGTACTTTATAATAACAACTTTTCATATGTGTTCTTGAAAATAATCAGTCGGATTTTGAAGAAACAAAGACATTGAAATTTATCCTTTTCAGCCTTATCAAGCATAACTAAGTGTCTCTTTCATTTGCACTAGTTTGTTATCTATTTCAATTGCAAATCAACAAGTTTTATGTTCTACCAATATTAGAAATAAAAGACTCAAACCCACGAATCCATATATGTGGAGTAAATTCACTGTTTGACTCAAGTTATAGAAGATATGTTTAGATTATAAGTTCCTAAGTTTTAAACCAAGCACACGCTTTCAAGTTGCTATTCTTTATTTGGCTGGAATGTTATATTTTCAGAGCAACCATTACATTTTTAGCAGCTAAGAGGATTCAAAAATGTGTTCACATATGTGTATTCTTCTATTATGATAGTATATCCATTACCCAGTATTTTAACGAATTTGTTTAACATTTATATTTTGAAAAAAATGTTTATATTGGAGAATCACTACAATCTATACCTTTTAATTCCTAAGAATTGGTTATATTCATCCAACAAGTGTAATCATTTAATTAAAAAGAGTATGTATATTTATATAAGCATTTACATATATACATTGTATATACATAAAAACATATATATATATTAAAAATTTGAATACAAATGCAACTATACTGGTTTCTTCATTCCCTTTTACTAACTGCTCGCACAACATAAGATAATTCTAAATCTCATAAATATATATATCTATATATCTATATATATAGTATATAATAAATATTTAGCAGCAGTATAAAAAAAATGCAAAGTGCGAAATCAAACTTGGTTCACATGCAGGGATAGCTTGCGATTATGAGGAGGCTGGCCGAGCAGCCACGACCTCCATAGAGGTTGTTTCCAGTGGGGGCAACGCCTCCCATAGGCCGCGGTCTTTGGGGGACGTTGCCGCCACAGGAAGCCACCCCTATGGGGAATGGCTGTGGTGAACGTCTCCCTTCCACACAAACGCCCCACAACGAACTCGGATACAAGTCAGTTGCAAATGGAACTTTTCACAATACAGTGAATAGTATATATATATATATATTTTCATAACTAAAATCAATTATGTATTGAATAATCAAATATATAAGAATATATATATACAAGAATATATATATATATAAAAGAATATATATATATATATATCAATTCATTCTACAAGGTCTAGTTTTATAAAATTGCAGAACTGGAATCCTTAAAGAAATGAGGGCACACTAGACTTGTATAGAGACTCTTTATAAATTTCAAGACAAGAATTTGAATACAAAAGTTAAAACAACGAAGGTGGGGTATTTTCTATAGCAGCACTGAAATTCCAGAAGTGTAAACAAATTTTCCACAATCCCTGTTAATTTTTCTCAGAAAAGTATCCATACTTGCATGCTAGATTAAGAGAAATGGAAAAGATCAAAACTTGGAAACGCTTTCCCCTTGCAAAGATCTAATGAAATTTCAGCTGCAAGATCCCCTCTTCAACTTGCCTATTCCCATGTTTTCTTCTTTTCGTATTGCTAATTCCAAAAGACTATATTGCAAAACTAAGAACACAGGAAAACCCCCATTCTTTTGTTTGTTTATATTTTTCAAAATTATTGCAGAGCCACCAGAAGAAAGAATTGCCTAAATAGAAGACGGTTGTTTCTCATAAGCACAATTCATATTTTAAAAAGGTTTTCCCCACTTCCTTAAACCTAATATTGAATTTGAATAAAAATAAATAAAAATGAATTGATTTTCTAATTACCTTTTTATTTCCAAGTTAATATTTATTTCTATTTAATTTGCTTTCTCATTTAAAAAAAAACCATCTCGATAATTTATTTATTTGCTTTCTAATATTAATATTTGAACATGGCATTCACAATAATCTAAAACAAACAATTATTTAAACGATACCACTCAACGTTTAATTGCACATATGGATATTTATTTATTCTAGAATTTATTTTCCTTTCTTTTAATTGCGTGCATGTATAAATATAAAATTAAACCATTTAAAATTACTAAAATTAAGACAATCACTCAAAACACATACTAAATGCATTTGTATGATTCTAAGTGTGGTGTGTGATCGAGAGCATCATTCCTGCTTTACCTTGCCAAGTAGCTAATCTCCCCGCCTTAACCACACCCTTGGTCTTTGATGACCTGCAACTTACATACACTCAAGCAACAAACATAGAATTAGTATCTGGATGATATCAAAGCAACTTCACTCAAAGCATCAACATATATTAACTTTGTGTAATATTTTCCATTTTGTCTTATTTCCCAAAATAAAATAATGTTTCATTCATTGCAACATTCCACAAAATAAAATGCCACATTTATTGTCATTTAATCTACCACACACAAGCATGAAAACATGAAGTGGAACCCACATGAAGTAAAAGTAAGCATCACCAAAATTGGAGACGTGACATCCTTCCCCACTAGGAAGAGGCATCGTCTCGATGTCTAAAAGAAAACATCCACACTGCATGGTCTATAACATCCATATATCAAAAGTCATAAAGTGCCTAAAGAAAATATCAATATCAAACTAAAATCTAAGATGTGGAAAAGATCTATCAATCTCATCAACATCCTCCTATGTGGCGCTATCCTCAGAATACTGATCCCACTGGATCCTGTATTGCAGTATCTCTCAATTTCACAACTTAACGTTGCACTTTTCTAGAATCCTGATGGGATCCACTAGCATCGCCCCTGTATCTAGAACCTGCAAAGCATGCCAATCGAGCACATGAGTAACATTTGGGTGATATGGCTTGAGTACTGTGACATGGAAGACATTATCAATGCAGCACAAAGCTGGTGGCAGAGCAAGCCTATAAGCAAATGGATTCACAACTTCCAAGACTTGGAAGGGCCCAACGAAACAGGGAGCAAGCTTTGAATTCTTGCCAAAAGAAATTGAACTCTTCTATGGACGAACTCTCAAGAACGAGATCCCGTTTTTTAAATTCATAATTTTTTTTTAATTTTTTTTATGAAACGAGATCTTGTTTGCAAAACAGGATCCTATTTTTTCTGTTTTCAAAACGAGATCCTGTTTTTTTAAAAATGGGATTTCGTTTTTGGCTCGGGGTCCCGAACCTAAATGGGATCCCGTTTTGTTGATGCCGATTTCAGATTTTTTTCTAAGGCAAAAAATTCCACATTTCGTGGACTCATATTCTTACATTCACCCGTTTACTAGTCGCAAGTAGGGGGAGTGGCTCTCAATGAGGGCTGAAACCCAAAATGGTGTTTAGGACAACCCATTGAAGGGTTTCTTAATCCAGTGATAATAATGAATTAGGGGGGAATGGGTAGATTTTACATTAATCAAGATAATGATATACCTCACTCATGGCTCAAGTGCTCGTTTAGGCTTGAGATGAGATGGGAAGGTTTGGAATGGCAAGATCAACTACCTTGTCCTCATGAAAGGTACGTTGATTTTGCATGAGTTTGTATGGAGGTCAAGGATTAGTAGAGGCTGTTAGGATAACCCAGGATGGGGGTTGGGGCCTAGGAAGATCTGTCAGGATAACCCATATCAAGCTATGTGATGACACTCCTCCCTATTGTAGTCTAGCATTCCTGAGTTGTATTTTCTCCTTTTGTTGTGTGAGTGCCTCTGGAAGTGAAGTAAGTGTTGAAAGTGATGTTTGTGTTGGGAGCAGTGTTGTGTTGGAGTCCATGATTGCCCCTTGATTGTCTTAGAATGTTGTTTCTTGATTGTCTATTGGATGTGGGACCTTGTGTTATCTTCTAGCATGGGGTATGAACCTAAGGGTTCCACATGGTTAGGAGGTTGGTGCTTTTTCCTCTATTGGGTATTCTTGCTGCATGATTGTGTGTGAGGAGATTGTTCCTTGTGTTGTGGACTCTAGATCCTATTTTGGTTTGAGAAGGCAACCTTCATGTAATTGTATATTAGATTGTATATTCGTTATATCTCTTATTGTAATTTTATGTAATATGATGTTTTCTTCCCACATGTACTTGGGAAGCATTGTTGCAATTATTGTAATGATGTAATAATCATTGATGAATTCTTCTGTAAATTAATTCATCTTGCATATGTTAGTTAGCTCCAAGTGATCTTTAATGTTGGTTATAAGTTGATATGTTATAGAAGTAAGTAATGTAGAATCATTTAATGTGATGCTTAAAATGAACCTTGCATGTTAAATTGTTCATGTTATCTTTTATGTTGATGAAATGTTTCTAGTAATCTTGATCGTTAGTTTGTGAGTAGCACAGTCGAGGAACCTTAGAGGATCTAGGATTAGTTTATCATGTTATGTCATGTATTCTATTTCTATTTTCTTTCTTTTTTTTTAATAAAAAATTGTTGCATTAATTTGTCATAGTTAGTGTTGTCCTCTGGGGTTCCTTTGTGGGGGCATTACATGGGACACACTATTGTGGCAACACCCAACTCAAGGGTAGGAGAGGGAATCATTTTCATTAAATACACCCCTTAGCACACTCTATTAAACTTTAATTTATTAAAATTATTACGACTCTGATACCTTTGAAAAGGTATCATATTTCTTACAACTCTAATAACTGAACAAGGTATCAAACTTATTGAAACTCCAAAACCTTAACAAGGCATCAAATTTTTTCCCATTATTCTAACTCACCTAAACCAAATCCAATTGAGCACAAAGTGTATTTTATAACAATCACAAAACATATTATGGTAAATTCGACACCAACAAGGACATGGGCTAAAATCAATACTATATTCCTCTCCACCTATATGGGTGAAGTACAATCCAAATCTAAAAAATTCATAAAAAATATTTAAAACATTAAATGGGTTGAAGTTAAAATAGCCAATTATCATGATAACATTCCAAATGTACTAACATTATTATCAAATGTACTGACACCATCCAAAATGAGGTGTGAAAAATATCCATCAATAAATTATTATTTTAAATATTCTCATACTAAACATGGATGGATCATAACCTATATCATAAACTAATAAGAACCATATCATAATCAATAATAAAACCTTATTAAGGATCTATTTTACAATGTATACAAATAACAATAAAGAGATAGATCTAGTTGCAAGGTGTTGTGATAGTCTATCATGCTCTCCAAGAAGAATCCTCCAAGTTCACTAATCCCCAATGGTGGTTGAGTGCCACTCAATCTTGTGGTACCCATACGTCCACCCTAGCGTGCTAGAAGATAGTCACTTGGGTAAAAGTGCACACACTCGTGCACAATAAGGGAGTATGGATCACACACATTCCAAACAATATGAATAACTATCATGGAATACACATGCTAAAAGGTATTATCAAACACCATAGAATAAAATGTCAACCAAATATGACGAACCATCATGCAATAACATGTGAGTAATCATGATCAACCAATCAAAGAATAAGCATGCCCAAATTGTAAACATAACCAATATACAAGAATAAGAGATATCCCATATCACAACATCTACATACCAACAATTAGCATACGACATGTATAATCACGTTCTCATCAAAACACACACATGACTAGAGACAAGTCTCACATCAAATAAAAAATCCAATGGCATCAAGGAAGATGATCATAGATGAAGGCAAGTAGTGTCATCACAATAAAATGAAGGTATGGCCTTGTGGACTTGAGTACAAATTCTAATTGCAAGTTGAGGTGAAGTACCCAAATGACATCCACTAACTTTACTCGAGTGCATGAAATGTCCTTAATGTATCATATTGAACCTATGAAATTACTCTAAGTATGTCACTAACTTACATTTTGATTCATTTTTATTACCCCTTGAACTTTTTTAGTTATCACCTAATTAATAACTCTACTCCCATTGTAGCCTCAAAATCACTTTTACATTTAGGACATCTAGAGTCACTCCTTCTTCCATACCTCCTAGGTTCTTCATGTCCCAAATAACTATTTAGATATGTCACATAAATCAATGTAATAAAATAAAATATCAACATTTTCTGACATAGTCTCAAAAGATTTAGAATTAAAAAACACTAAGTATATTTAATTTATCCCATTCAAATTCAATAAAATTCATTCCCAATTCAAAAATTTCTATTTATTTTTCTCATGAAAAATTAGGAAATTACCAAATCCACCATTGATGAATGCTTGGAATTTTAACTTTTTTATAAATGAAAATTTTCAAAAATTAAAAATACGATTTTGATTCATATGTACACAATAAGACTCTTTTGCATTTAAATTCACATTTTAAAATTTATTAATTTTTTTTACCATAACCTCAAAATGCAAATTTTAAACATTAAAATTTAAACTAAAATTTGACCTCTAATTCATTCCTATAGAATGATGCTATATGGCTCCATCTAATATGGGCATGGCTAAGAGAAATAATTTCATTTTAAATGTAAATAAAATTAAGAAAAATACCTTCCTTCACAAGTGAAAACGATGGAGGAGAGGCTCTTTTCATGCACATAATCCCAACAATCTCTTTCTTGTCATAATCAATCACCAAGCTACACCAAAATCTACTCCTAGAAAATCCAAATTCAACCAATTCTATTCCATTTTGAGGAGAGGGTTTTGAGAGAGAGAGAGAGAGTGTGTTTGTTTTTGCTAAATGCGAGAATGAATCATAATAATGAAAATCACTTTTTTCCTTCTTATGATTTTTCTCTTTTTCCTTTATTTTCTATTCTATTTTTTTAGTTTGTTTTCTTTCTTTTTCTAATTTTCCTCTCACAATAAATTTTAATAGTTAATATAAATTGCTTAATTTTCTCACAAAAGTAATGTTTTAGCACTTATCTAAAATGCTTAAATTATTTTCAAGCATAGAGAATGAGTAATTTTATTTAATTTTTTAAAAGAAAAGGAATTACTTCCCATTATCAATTTAGGTAACAATGCAACAATTCTAACTCAAATTTCCCAAATCGATGAAATGATTTAAATTTGCGAATAAACTATTGACAATAAATTGAATATAACTTCCAATGTATTTAGCTAGATTTTTTTTTCCTTTTTCCCTCAAAACTTCATGAATCCCAATGCATCAACCTCATTAACACATAAGGTTCAAAATTTGAATTATAATTGCATGTAAATGGGGAAATAGCAACCACAACTACAATAATACAATTACAAGTTTTCAACAACATACAGATTCCTAAATCACCACCAATTCAAATCCAAAAATATACAAGTAATATTAGCTCATATTGATCAAACTTAGTGTGATAGATGTTACCAAACACACTAACCCAAAGTGACACCTCTAATATGTTGGGGAAATAACCAAAGCATACATATCCAAGTGGGGAAATAACCTTGTATTTGCACACTTAATATACACATCAAATGTACCTACACAGGTAGTTGATGAGGTTTTTTTCACTTTACTCATGCATGCCTTAATATTTCTTTTATTGTGAATGTTGTATCACACTTTTGTGAAGACCCACATGATAAAAATTGACAGGTTAGAAAATACGTTCTATAGTATTTTTGTGGTACCAAAAATTATGGGATTCATTATAAGTTAGGTGTCAAAGATTTAATTGATAGTTGCATCTTTGGGGAAAATATAAAAAAATATTGCTCCTAGTGACAAACCATTTTGAAGGATATATTGATAGTCATTGAGCAAGAGATCTAGATGTTCAAAATTCAGCCATAGGTTACATCTATCATCTTGGAATAGTTCTTGTGACTTGCTTTTGTAATAAATAAACTACTATTGATTTGATTACAACAAAATCTAAGTATAGTGGATCCATCACTATCCACCATGAATCAATGTGGATTTAGCACATGATTTTTGATTTTTGATTTCCAAAAACCCACCTATAATACTTTGGTGTCATAATTAAAGGGCTATCCACATATATTGTAATCTAGTGAAGCACTAATATATAAAACATATTGAGATTCATGTGCATTATATCAACGACAACTCATCCATGACAAGGCCATTGAACTTTCATTTTTTGTACAAATGAATATGTTACAAACATCTTCTTGAAGCCTTTTCTTAAGGCCATGTTTGTTCAATTTAGAAAAAAGTTGGGAGTGAAGGAAGGTGTCAGCAAGGGGATAACTCATTGATTGTCCTCCCTTTCATTGAATCACATATTAAGGGGTGATGCAAGTTTATTTAATTAATCATAAATAATTATTTAGATTTAATATGCACTTCAATATTCATTGTAATCTAATATATATGGAGATTATTTGTAATTGTCTATGGATGTTCATTGTAATAATTTATTGATAATTAATTAGGCAATGATCACTTATCTATTTCTATTTATATTAACAATAAAGTTATATCTTAAGTAGATAAATGATTGATTAGTTAATTTCTATTTGGAGTTGAGTTATACTAGTTAACTATCTCTTAAATAGACTATTTTTTTTAGATAACTACTCTCCAAATTCTATTCCTACCTTTCATATTACTTATACAAGAGCATATAGAGCTAGTGTAATGCCCCGCCACGAATATCCAAGAATACCAAATACAATGCCCACTACTCAAATTTTAGCCTTTAGGGTGTATGTCAAATTCCAAGCTTAAGGAAATTCATCAAATTTAAATGCATTACAAGGTATTATGTGATGTACATAGGGCAATAAAGACGCATTAAACATTATGCAATATTTATATTCAGTGATTACCAAGCCTGAAGAATATCAATCAGATATTATCATAACTAATATCCAAAGTGATGGGAAAAAAGGGATTCACACTACTTAATACCAAGTATATCTACCATTCCGAAATGGGAAGTTGCATATGAAACATTGAATTCCTAGCTCTATTGAAGTTAAATCGCCATATTGAGAAGAAAAATATTTGATAAAATGTAGAAAAGAGATGTGCTCTCAGGGAACACAATGATCTCAGGATATGCCCAAAACTCACAACCAATACTAGCTTCCTCCCTATTTCAACCAAAGAAAATGGCAGTTTAAAGAAAGGCTAAGGAAGTGATTATGGCAAGAAGATAATACAAACCGGTTAAATAGAATTCCTTGAGTGTGATTTGGCATAATACATGTCATCGCTGTAGATGAGGTGCATTGAAGGAATATTCTCATGCAATCCTACGATCCCTTGGTCAAGCCAAGGTGAGGTTTTGAAATGGTAACATAATGATTATCAAAACATTAAAGAAACCAACACATTATATATGTGATTCAATTCCCACAAAATCCATCACAAAGCAATGGAAACCAAGTGCAGGGGAGGGCATGCACTACCTCATGGGCGCCACTGAAAAGAGGAATGTTTTGGCGCAACAAAAAAATTAAAAACAAAACTTAAGAACCTTCAACTAAATCAAGCGACGATTACAGAATGGAATAGTTAGGTAAGACAACCAATCGACACCATGCCATGCCAATAGGGGTGCGCTGAAATGATACATTGAAAATGCTTAAGTAACTTTCAACAACGTAGTTGACAACATAAGGAATGCACATCCAAAATGACTTGCATGAAGAGGGGGATTATCGGTTGAGAGTGGGGGATGTTGGCAGAACAATAGGGTTTCAAAAGAAATACAAATATCTACTTCTACAAGTAAACCAAAGCCAAAGCTATGATAAAATTTCAAGGATTTCATTTCATAATTTTGATGCACCCAAACTATAGACACTGGAAGGAACTCGATTTCACCTCTATACTAATCATTCATGGAAATTATGGAGCAAACTAGGAGTGAATAGAAAATACCATAACAAGATATTCCTACCTAGCAACAAGCTTCTCCTTTGAGCGGTGTAGACTCTAATTTGTTCCTTGCCAAGCTTTGTCTGCCTCTTTTCACTTAATTTTCTTTCCATAATGAAAGAATTTCTATACGGACCCCCTGCATGTCCTCTCGTCATTCCTCAATAATGTTATTTTATTTTCAAAACCATTCATAAAAATTGCAGCTCCTTCTACTGAAGGAATTTATTTAAAAAAAAAAATCGAATATACTTATTTTTAACAAAATAATTTTTGTAGACCAATTTATCTATTCCCCCAAAAACAAAAATCTTCGAATCTAAAAAAATAAGATATAGATCACCTAAAATATCAAGTTTCTAAATAAAAAGTAGTTTGAAGTCACACATGTGCTTCGAACAACTCTTTTTCTATCTTTTACTTAATTTTTACTATTCATCAATTATCCTGAACCATTTTCATTTTAATTTTATATTATAATATTTTCAATCTTTTAATTTATTAAACTCAACATTAATAATTAATATCTTTAAATTTTATTTTCAAAAACACTATAACTTAATGGTTTTAATTTAATAAATTAATTAACCAAAACCAACATATATATATCTATTAATCAACATGATCTATTTAACAATATATTTAATTCAACAATTAATCAAACAACACAATTAACCAATTTAATTTAACAACTAAATGACCCAAAACCACATTTATCAAACATCATAAAAGGGTGAATCATGGAAGTCGCAAGGTTGAATAAAACATATGTAGATACTAGCAACATCAAATAATCAAAAAAACCAAGAATCAAACAATTACCTACACCTTGATCAAGATTGAGAAGCAGGACCAATTGACCACAAACAACAACAAGACTGACAGGGTGACCAACTGGACATTCATCCTTGTTGAGGATGATGGAAAGGGTAGGGGACTGAATGTTATCTCCATTTTCAACCATTTTCCATTGGGCCTAGGAACCGTTCAGACCTAACAATTCAGGTGGAGTTGATGCTTGGTACCTGTAACTCGCATCAAACAAAATGGTCAAACAACAGATATATAATTAAACAGTCAAACACACTGTGAAAGGAAGTTGCAACATAGTAGGGTACTCATGAAGGAGTAATGCAGCACTGTTCCTCTCACCGACACATCAACCAATTAACCACATAAATGCATAGTAACCAGTTAAATAACAAACAACATCAAAAAATCTCCAGATAAACACATAATAACCATGATCAGATAAACACATCATGCTTATAATTAAATTAATTCAAATAAACCAATAGATCCCTAAAACTATCATAGCATGTGCATAACCTCAAGTAGTAGCAAGAACATCAAAGTGTCATCCAGTGTCATCAAAGCCATAAATCTAGCATCAACAAGGTGTAATAATCATCATCTAACTTAGTAACATCATTTAAGAGATTACATCCAAGATGATCAAGCATACACTCCACACCATCTCAAGCATTCAACAAAAACTACAAGAGAACAAATATCACATAGCATCATGCAACAACCATTGACGTCAAAAGGTAGGCACAAAATATAAATACACACAAATTCACGTCACCAGGAGTCACATCACAAGGCTATACAAGAGTCCATAATGCATTCCCAGTAGAAAGAATATCGATGCATTGTGCACTACATCAAGGTTCCTATCCTTTCCAACGATTTTCTGCACCATTGAACAAATACCACCAAAGAAAAAATCTTGAGTTGCTAAGTGAGGATGACAAAAAGGGAAAAATAGAATCTAAAGAGTCTAAGAACTAGGACAACATAATGGGCTCATATGTATCCAGAGTACCTACTGTATGAACCTAGGCTTTGATACCAGGTGTAATGCCCTGCCATGAATATCCAAGAATACCAAATACACTGCCCACTACTCGAATTCTAGCCTTTAGGGTGTATGTCAAATTCCAAGCTTAAGGAAATTCATCAAATTTAAACGCATTACAAGGTATTTTGTGAGGTACGTAGGGAAATAAAGACACATTAAACAATATACAATATTTATATTTGGTGATTATTGAGCCTGAAGAATATCAATTAGATATTAACATAAATAATACCCAAAGTGATGGGAAAAAAGGGATTTGCACTACTTACTACCAAGTATATCTACCATGCCAAAATGGGAAGTTGCATATGCATCATCGAATGCCCAACTCTATTGAAATTAAATAACCATAATGAGAAGAAAATTGTTTGATAAAATGCAACAAAGAGATGTGCTCTCAGGGAATGCAATGATCTGAGGATATGCACAAAACTCATGACCAATACTAGTTCCTCCCTATTTCAACCAAAGAAAATGGTAATTTAAAGCAAGGCTAAGGAAATGATTATGGAAAGAAGATAATACAAACCCATTAAATAGAATGCCTTGAGTATGATTTGGTATAATACATGTCATCACTGTAGATGAGGCACATTGAAGGCATATTCTCATGCAATCCTACAATCCCTCGACCGAGCCAAGGTGAGGCTTTGAAATGGTAACATAATGATTATCAAAACATTAAAGAAACCGACGCGTTATATATGGGATTCGATTCCCACAAAATCCATCACAAAGCAACAAAAACCAAGTTAGGGAAGGGCGTGCATTGCCTCATGGGTGCCACTGAAAAGAGGAATGTTTTGGTGCAGTAAAAAAAATTAAAATAAAACTTAAGAACCTTCTACTAAATCAAGAAACGATTGCAGAATGGAATGGTTAGGTAAGACAACCTATCGATGCCATGTTAGTAGGGGTGCGTTGAAATGATATGTTGAAAATACTTAAGTAACTTTTAACAATGTAGTTGAAAACATAAGGAATGCACATCCAAAATGACTTGCATGAAGAGGGGGATTATTGGTTGAGAGTGGGGGACGTTGGAAAAACAATAGGGTTTCAAAAGAAAGACAAATATCCACTTCTACAAGTAACCCAAAGCCAAAGCTATGAGAAAATTTCAAGGATTTCATTTCGTAATTTTGATGCACCCAAACTATAGACATTGGAAGGAACGTGATTTCACCTCTATACTAATCATTCATGGAAATTATGGAGCAAACTAGGAATGAATAGAAAATCCCATAACTAGATATTCCTACCTGGCAGCAAGCTTCTCCTTTGAGCGGCTGTGTGTAGACTCTAAGTCGTTCCTTGCCAAGCTTTGTCTACCTCTTTTCACTTAATTTTATTTCTAGAATGAAGGAATTTCTGCATGGACCCCCTTGCAGATCCTCTCGTCATTCCCCAATAATGTTATTTTCTTTTCAAAACCATTCATAAAAAATTCAGCTCCTTCTACCGAAGGAATTTCTTTTCAAAACAAATCAATCGAATATAATTATTTTAACAAAATAATTTTTGTAGACCAATTTCTCTATTCCCCCAAAAACAAAAACCAATCTGAAAACCCCCATAATGTCTCCTCTCTCAAAAAACAATGAAAACAATTATTATTATTTTCCCTCAAAAAAACTGACAGATTTTCGAATCCAAAAAAATGAGATATAAATCACCTAAAATATCAAGTTTCTAAATAACAAGCAGTTCAAATTCTCACACGTGCTTCAAACAACTCTTTTTCTATCTTTTACTTGATTTTTACTATTTATCAATTTTCCGTTCCATTTAATTTTAATTTTATATTTTCCACCTTTTAATTTATTAAACTCAACATTAATAATTAATATCTTTAAATTTTATTTTTGAAAACACTTTATAACTTAATGGTTTAAATTTAATAAATTATTTAACCAAAACCAACATATATATCTATTAATAAACATGATCTATTTAATAATATATTTAATTCAACAATTAATCAAACCAATTAACCAATTTAATTTAACAACTAAACGACCCAAAATCACATTTATCAAACATCATAGAAGGGTGGATCATGGAGGGGCACTACATCCTCCCCCTAAGATTCAACTTACTCCTAGAAGTTGCAAGGTTGAATAAAACATACACAAATAATCAACCAAACCAAGAATCAAACAATTACCTGCACCTTGATCAAATTGAGAAGCAAGACCAACTAACCACAAACAACAACAAGACTGACGAGGTGACCAACTGGTTACTCATCCTCGTTGAGGATGATGGAAAGTGTAGGGGACCAAACGTTATCTCTATTTTCAACAATTTTCCATTGGGTTTAAGGCATGCTCATACTTGACAATTCAGGTGGAGTTGATGCCTGGTACTTGCAACCTGCATTAAAAAAAATGGTCGAACAACATATATATAATCAAACACTCAGACACACCATGAAAGGAAGTTGCAACATAGTAGGGTACTCACAAAGGAGTAATGCAATACTGTTCCTCTCATCGAAACATTAACCAAGTAACCACATCAATGCATAGTAACCAGTTACATAACAAACAACATCAAACAATCACCAAATAAATGGATAATAACCATGATCAGATAAACACATCATGCTCATAATTAAATTAATTCACATAATCCAATAGATCCCTAAAACTATCATAGCATTTGCATAACTTCAAATAGTAGCAAGAACATCAAAGTGTCATCCAGTATCATCAAAGAAGTAAATATAACATCAACAAGGTGTAATAATCATCATATAACTTAGTAACATCATTTAAGAGATTACATCCAAGATGATCAAGCATACACTCCACACCATCTCAAGCATTCAAAAAAAACTACAAGAGATAAAATATCACATAGCATCACACAACAACCACTCACATTGAAAGGTAGGCACAAAATATAAATACACACACAAATTCATGTCACCGTGAGTCACATCGCAAGACTACAAAAATGTCCATAATGCATTCCTGGTAGAAAGAATATTGGTGCATTGTGCACTACACCGAGGGTCCTTTCCTTTCCACCAATTTTAAGCACCATTGAACAAACACCACCAAAGGAAAAATCTCGTGTTGCTAAGAAAGGATGATGAAAAGGGAAAAACATAATCTCATGAGTCTAAGAACTAGGACAACATAATGGGCTCATATGTATCTAGAGTACCTATTGTATGAACCTAGGCTCTGATACCAGGTGTAATTCCCCACCATGAATATCTAAGAATAGGAAATACACTGCCAACTACTCAAATTCCAGCCATTAGGGTGTATGTCGAATTCCAAGCTTAAGGAAATTCATTAGATTTAAACGCATTACAAGGTATTATGTGAGGTACATAGGGAAATAAAGACACATTAAATAGTATGCAATATTTATATTTAGTGATTATCGAGCCTGAAGAATATCAATTAGATATTAACATAACTAATATCCAAAGTGATGGACAAAAAGGGATTCACACTACTTAATACGAAGTATATCTACCATGCCAAAATGGGAAGTTGCATATGCAATATTGAATTCCTAGCTCTATTGAAATTAAATCGCCATATTGAGAAGAAAACTGTTTGATAAAATGCAGCGAAGAGATGTGCTCTCAAGAAATGCAATGATCCAAGGATATGCACAAAACTTACGACCAATACTAGCTTCCTCCCTATTTCAACCAAAGAAAATGGCAGTTTAAAGCAAGGCTAAGGAAGTTATTATGGCAAGAAGAAAATATAGACCCGTTAAATAAAATTCCGAGAGTATGATTTGGTATAATACATGTCATCACTATATATGAGGCACATTGAAGCCATATTCTCAAGCAATCCTAGGATCCCTCAACCGAGCCAAGGTGAGGCTTTGAAATGGTAACATAATGATTATCAAAACATTAAAGAAACCAACATGTTATATATGGGATTTGATTCCCATAAATTCCATCACAAAGCAATGAAAACCAAGTGTAGGGGAGGGCATGCGCTGCAACATGGGAACCACTGAAAAGAGGAATGTTTTGGTGCAGCAACAAAAACAAAAAAATACTTAAGAACCTTCAACTAAATCAAGTGATGATCACAGAATGGAATGGTTAGGTAAGACAACCAATCGATGCCATGCCAACAGGAGTGCACTAAAATGATACGTTGAAAAGGCTTAAGTAACTTTCAGCAATGTAGTTGAAAAAATAAGGAATGGGCATCCAAAATGACTTGCATGAAGAGGGGGATTGTCGGTTGAGAGTGGGGGATGTTGGCAGAACAATAGGGTTTCAAAAGAAATACAAATATCCACTTCTACAAGTAAACCAAAGCCAAAGCTATGACAAAATTTCAAGGATTTCATTTCATAATTTTGATGCACCCAAACTATAGACACTGGAAGGAACCCAATTTCACCTCTATACTAATCATTCATGGAAATTATGGAGCAAACTAGGAATGAATAGAAAATCCCATAACGAGATATTCCTACTTGTCAGCAAGCCTCTCCTTTGAGCGGCTGTGTGTAGACTCTAAGTCGTTCCTTGCCAAGCTCTGTTTGCCTCTTTTCAGTTAATTTTCTTTCCAGAATGAAGGAATTTCTGCACGGACCCCCTTGTAGATCCTCTCATCATTCCCCAATAATGTTATATTTTTTTGAAAACTATTCATAAAAATTGCAGCTCCTTCTACCGAAGGAATTTCTTTTCAAAACAAATCAATCAAATATACTTATTTTAACAAAATAACTTTTTTATACCAATTTCTCTGTTCCTCCAAAAAAAGAATGAATCAAAAAACCCCCATAATGCCTCCTCTCTAAAAAAAATGAAAAATAATAATAATTATTTTCCCCCCCAAAAAAATGAGATATAAATCACCTAAAATATCAAGTTTCTAAATAACAAGAAGTTCGAAGTCACGCATGTGGTTTGAACAACTCTTTTTCTATGTTTTACTTGATTTTTACTATTTATCAATTATCCCTTCCATTTTAATTTTAATTTTATATTATAATATTTTCCACCTTTTAATTTATTATACTCAACATTAATAATTAATATCTTCAAATTTTATTTTTGAAAACACTTTAAACTTAATGGTTTTAATTTAATAAATTAATTAACCAAAACCAACATATATATATATATATATATATCTATTAATCAACATGATCTATTTAATAATATATTTAATTCAACAATTAACCAAACAACACAATTAACCAATTTAATTTAACAACTAAATGACCCAAAACCACATTTATCAAACATCATAAAAGGGTGAATCATGGAGGGGAACTACATCCTCCCCCCCTAAGATTCGAATTACTCCTAGAAGTCGCAAGGTTGAATAAAACATACGTAAATACTAGCAACATCAAATAATCAAGAAAAAAAAGAATCAAAAAATTACCTCTAACTTGATCAAGATCGAGAAGCAAGACCAACTAACGGGGTGACTAACTGGATACTCATCCTCATCGAGGATGATGACAAGGGTAGGGGACCGAACATTATCTTTGTTTTCAACAATTTTACATTGGGTTTAAGGCACACTTAGACCTAACAATTTAGGTGGAGTCGATGCTTGGTACCTGCAAAGTGCATCAAATAAAATGGTTGAACAAAATTTATATAATCAAATAGTCAGACACACTGTGAAAGGAAGTTGCAGCATAGTAGGGTACTCACAAAGGAGTAATGTAACACGGCTCCTCTCTCTGACACATTAACCAAGTAACCAAATAAATGCATAGTAACCAATTACATAACAAACAACATCGAATAATTACTAGATAAACACATAATAAACATGATTAGATAAACACATCATGCTCATAATTAAATTAATTCACATAAACCAATAGATCCCTAAAACTGTCATAGCATGTGCATAACCTCAAGTAGTAGAAAGAACATCAAAGTGTCATCAAAGCAGTAAATCTAATATCAACAAGGTGTAATAATCATCATCTAACTTAGTAACATCATTTAAGAGATTACATCCAAGATGATCAAGCATACACTCCACACCACCTCAAGCATTCAACAAAAACTACAAGAGAACAAATATCACATAGCATCATGCAACAACCACTCACGTCGGAAGGTAGGCACAAAATATAAATACACACAAATTCACATCGCAAGGCTACACAAGAGTCCATAATGCATTCTTGGTAGAAAGAATATCAATGCATTGCGCAGTAAACTGAGGGTCCTATCCTTTCCATTGATTTTTTCACCATTGAACAAACACCACCAAAGGAAAAATTTTGGGTTGCTAAGTGAGGATGATGAAAAGGGAAAAACATAATCTCAAGAGTCTAAGCACTAGGACAACATAATGGGATCATTTGTATCCAGAGTACCCAGTGTATGAACCTAGGCTTTGATACTAGGTGTAATGCCCCGCCACAAATATCCAAGAATACCAAATACACTTCCCACTACTCGAATTCTAGCCTTTAGGATGTATGCTGAATTCCAAGCTTCAGAAAATTCATAAGATTTAAACACATTACAAGGTATTATGTGAGGTACGCAGGGAAATAAAGATGTATTAAATAGTATGCAATATTTATATTCGGTAATTATCGAGCCTAAAGAATATCAATCGGATAATAACATAACTAATATCCAAAGTGATGGCCAGAAAGGGATTCACACTACTTAATATCAAGTATATCTACCATGCCGAAATGGGAAGTTGCATATGCAACATCGATTGCCTAGCTCTATTGAAATTAAATCGCCTTATTGAGAAGAAAACTATTTGATAAAATGCAACAAAGAGATGCACTCTTAGGGAACACAATGATTTGAGGATATGCACAAAACTTGTGACCAATACTAGCTTCTTCTCTATTTTAACCAAAGAAAATGGTAGTTTAAAGCAAGGCTAAGGAAGTGATTATGGCAAGAAGATAATACAGACCCGTTAAATAGAATGCCTAGAGTATGATTTGGTATAATACATGTTTTCGTTGTAGATGAGGCACATTGAAGGCATATTCTCATGCAATCCTATGATCCCTCGGCTGAGCCAAGGTGAGGCTTTGAAATGGTAACATAATGATTATCAAAACATTAAAGAAACCAATGCGTTATATATGGGATTTGATTCCCACAAATTCCATCACAAATCAACGAAAACTAAGTGTAGGGGAGGGCATGCATTGCAACATGGGAACCACTAAAAAGATGAATGTTTTGGTGCAGCAAAAAAAAAAAAAAAACAAAGCTTAAGAACCTTCAACTAAATCAAGCGGCGATTGTGGAATGGAATGGTTAGGTAAGACAACCAATAGATGCTATGCTAGTAGGGGTGCACTAAAATGATACGTTGAAAAGGCTTAAGTAACTTTCAACAACCTAGTTGACAACATAAGAAATGCGCATCCAAAATGATTTGCATGAAGAGGGGGATTATCGGTTGAGAGTGGGGGAAGTTGGAAAAACGATAGGGTTTCAAAAGAAATACAAATATCCACTTCTACAAGTAAACCAAAGCCAAAGCTATGAGAAAATTTCAAGGATTATTTTATTTCATAATTTTGATGCACCCAAACTATAGACACTGGAAGGAACCCAATTTCACCTCTATACTAATCATTCATGGATATTATGGAGCAAACTAGGAATGAATAGAAAATCCCATAACAAGATATTCCTACCTGGTAGCAAGCTTCTCCTTTGAGCAGATGTGTGTAGACTCTAAGTCATTCCTTGCCAAGCTATGTCTGCCTCTTTTCACTTAATTTTCTTTCCATAATGAAGGAATTTCTGCATGGACCCCCTGTAGATCCTCTCATCATTCCCTAATAATGTTATTCTTTTTTGAAAACCATTCATAACCATTCATAAAAATTGCAGCTCCTTCTATCGAAGGAATTTCTTTTCAAAACAAATCAATCGAATATACTTATTTTAACAAAATGATTTTTGCAGATCAATTTCTCCATTCCCCCAAAAACAAAAATCAATCCCAAAACCCCCATAATGCCTCCTCTCTAAAAAAATTGAAAAACAATTATTATTATTTTCCCCCCAAAAAAACTAATAGATTTTCAAATCCAAAAAAAGAGAGATATAAATCACCTAAAATATCAAGTTTCTAAATAACAATTAGTTCAAAGTCACACACGTGCTTCGAACAACTCTTTTTCTATGTTTTACTTGATTTTTACTATTTATCAATTATCCCTTCCATTTTAATTTTAATTTTATATTATAATATTTTCCACCTTTTAATTTATTAAACTCAACATTAATAATTAATATCTTTAAATTTTATTTTCAGAAACACTTCAAACTTAATGGTTTTAACTTAATAAATTAATTAACCAAAACCAACATATATATCTATTAATCAACATGATTTATTTAAATATATATTTAATTCAACAATTAATCAAATAACATAATTAACCAATTTAATTTAACAACTAAACGACCCAAAACCACATTTATCAAACATCATAAAAGGGTAAATTATGGAGGGGGGAACTACATCCTCCCCCCCTAAGATTCGACTTACTCCTGGAAGTCACAAGGTTGAATAAAACATACGTAAATACTTGCAACATCAAATAATCAAGCAAACCAAAAATAAAACAATTACCTGCACCTTGATCAAGATCGAGAAGGAAGACCAAGTGACTAGAAAAAACAATAAGACTAACGGGTGACCAACTGGATACTCATCCTCATCGAGGATGATGGCAAGGGTAGGGGACCGAACGTTATCTTTGTTTTCAGCAATTTTCCATTGGGTTTAAGGCACACTCAGACCTGACAATTCAGGTGGAGTCGATGCCTAGTACCTGCAACCTGCATCAAACAAAATGGTTGAACAACATATATATAATCAAACACTCAGACACACCATGAAAGGAAGTTGCAACATAGTAGGGTACTCAAAAAGGAGTAATGCAACACTGTTCCTCTCATTGAAACATCAACCAAGTAACCACATCAATGCATAGTAACGAGTTACATAACAAACAACATCCAACAATCACCAAATAAATACATAATAACCAGGATCAGATAAACACATCATGCTCATAATTAAATTAATTCACATAAACCAATAGATCCCTAAAACTATCATAGCATCTGCATAACTTCAAATAGTAGCAAGAACATCAAAGTGTCATCCAATGTCATCAAAACAGTAAATCTAACGTCAACAAGGTGTAATAATCATCATCTAACTTAGTAACATCATTTAAGAGATTACATCCAGGATGATCAAGCATACACTCCACACCATCTCAAGCATTCAACAAAAACTACAAGAGAACAAATATCACATAGAATCATGCAACAACCACTCATGTTGAAAGGCAGGCACAAAATATAAATACACACACAAATTCATGTCACTGGGAGTCACATCACAAGGCTACACAAGAGTCCATAATGCATTCCCAGTAAAAAGAATATTGGTGCATTACGCACTACACCGAGGGTCCTATCCTTTCCATCAATTTTAAGCACCATTGAACAAACACCACCAAAGGAAAAATTTCGGGTTGCTAAGTGAGGATGATGAAAAGGGAAAAACATAATCTCAAGAGTCTAAGCACTAGGACAACATAATGGGCTCATATGTATCCAGAGTACCCAATGTATGAACCTAAGCTCTGATACCAGGTGTAACACCCTACCACAAATATCCAAGAATACTAAATACATTGCCCACTACTCAAATTCTAGCCTTTAGGGTGTATGTCAAATTCCAAGCTTAAGGAAATTCATCAAATTTAAATGCATTACAAGGTATTATGTGAGGTATGCAGGGAAATAAAGACACATTAAATAGTATGCAATATTTATATTTGGTGATTATTGAGCCTGAAGAATATCAATCAGATATTAACATAACTAATATCCAAAGTGATGGGCAGAAAGGGATTCACACTAGTTATTACCAAGTATATCTACCATACATAAATGGGAAGTTGCATATGCAATATCAAATGCCTAGCTCTATTGAAATTAAATCACCATATTGAGAAGAAAACTATTTGATAAAATGCAACAAAGAGATGTGCTCTCAGGGAATGCAATGATCTGAGGATATGCACAAAACTCATGACCAAAGAAAATGGCAGTTTAAAGCAAGGCTAAGGAAGTGATTATGACAAGAAGATAATACATACCTGTTAAATAGAATGCCTTGAGTATGATTTAGTATAATACATGTCATCATTGTAGATGAGACACATTGAAATAATATTCTCATGCAATCCTACGTTCCCTCGGTTGAGCCAAGGTGAGGCTTTGAAATGAGAACATAATGATTATCAAAGCATTAATGAAACCAACACGTTATATATGGGATTCGATTCCCACAAAATCCATCACAAAGCAATAAAAACCAAGTGAAGGGGAGGGCGTGCGCTACCTCATGGGTGCCACTGAAAAGAGGAACGTTTTGGTGTAGGAAAAAAATAAATAAACAAAACTTAAGAACCTTCAACTAAATCAAGCGACGATTGCAGAATGGAATGGTTAGGTAAGACAACCTATCGATGCCATGCTAGCAAGGATGCGTTGAAATGATACATTGAAAAGGCTTAACTAACTTTCAGCAACATAGTTGACAATATAAGGAATGCACATCCAAAATGACTTGCATGAAGAGGGGGATTATTGGTTGAGAGTGGGGAATGTTGGCAAAACAATAGGGTTTCAAAAGAAATACAAATATCCACTTCTACAAATAAACCAAAGCCAAAGCTATGAGAAAATTTCAAGGATTTCATTTCATAATTTTGATACACCCAAACTATAGACACTGGAAGGAACCTGATTTCATCTCTATACTAATCATTCATGGAGATTATGGAGCAAACTAGGAATGAATAGAAAATTCCATAACAAGATATTCCTACTTGGCAGCAAGCTTCTCCTTTGAGCGACTGTGTGTAGACTCTAAGTCATTCCTTGCCAAGCCTTGTCTGCCTCTTTTCACTTAATGTTATTTCCAGAATGAAGGAATTTTTGCAAGACCCCCTACAAATCCTCTCGACATTCCCCCCCAATAATTTTATTTTATTTTCAAAACCATTCATAAAAATTGCATCTCCTTCTACCAAAGGAATTTCTTTTGAAAACAAATCAATTGAATATGCTTATTTTAACAAAATAATTTTTGCAGACTAATTTCTCTTTTCCCCCCAAAAAAAAAATTAATCCCAAAACCCCCATAATTCCTCCTCTCTCAAGCATTACAATGGATCACAAGCATTACATATTTGTCTACTGATACAACCTATATCCATCATAGTTCATAATGGGGGGAATTGGAAAGATGTTGATTTTCTTTGCCTACCTTCCCAGATAGATTTCCAGCCAGCCTAATGAGCTTTGATAGAGATAAATGGTTTGACAAACAAAATTTTAATATACCAAAAATTTCCTATTTGCATGTTGTGACTCAATCTTTGTCCATAAAAGAAATTGTTTTCACTCCATTGTCAATGTCTCTTCTCTCCTCTAGCCTGTTATTCAAATTCACTCAAGATCACTACATCCACATGTAATAGCTGCATTCTCCATTGGACTTGCCATTTCCCTCAAGTGATATATGCATAATAAGTGATCCAATTCTTTCATTCTTCATGTACTCATTTGCTCAGCCACTTTGCATCTATCATATTTGAAACAAAAAGCAAGCGATTTGTAAGTTCCTATATCTTTTACATTGTCTTTTTTTGGTGTTGCTTACTTAATGGCTTGCATTTTTCAATGAAAGAGACATATGTGTCTGTTGACAGGATCTACGTGTCCCATATTTGAAGGAAGAAAAGAGCTTCTTGTAATTTCCTATGTCTATGAAATCCATGTGTATTGAAAGGGTTTGTATCAATGATATCATAAGATTAAAAACAAGTCATTTGTAAGTTTTGACATCTTTTAGATACTCATTTTTTTCATTTTCTATTCATTTGCCCAGAAGAATTGATCAAGATATATCTATGCCTGCTACCAGGGTCCATTTCTATCATGTTGCAAACAAAAAACACGTCATTTGTAAGTTCCTAAATCATTTACAGTCTTATGCTGTAGGTTTTTCTTTCTCCTTTGTCTTCGACTGCTTTTATCAACCACTGTCTCCTCTTTAGTTATAGACTTAACACCATAATTCATCAATATTGATTTCTTTGCTCGACACAAGTAACAAAGGATCTAATGGACTCAATCACAGTCGCCATCAATGTATTTAGGTTTCAAGCATGTGTCCTTGCTGGCTTCTCACAAGCATTCAAAAGGACATTTGTAAGTTTCTTTTCATGTTGCCTCTCTTTAATATTTAACAATTTCTCTTTCTAATATTTTCATTCTTTGTGCTTTTAACTATTTCTTACATGAACTAATTATTACTTTTAATCTCTGGATGCAGTCACTTGAATCAGTGAAGTTTCAAAAAATGTCTCAGTTGGTGGTCATTGATATACATGCAACTATAGTCACAATGTAATTGTCATTTCCATATGCATCAAATTGTCTGATTCTTTGTACATAAGACTATTTGGATTTTTATAAATTATATATCTCATAATTCATTGTAATCTATCAAATATCATGTTTTTTATTTTGACAACTTGATCAAGGATATTTATCCTGGTTTGGATAAGACTTATTAAACAAAACTTATGTCAACACAAATATTTTTAAAATAGCTGTTTATACAAACATTATCTGATTTCATCTCATTTCAGTGAAGCATCACATTTTAGTGAAGGATCACATTTTTCTACACTCGTTTATCATTTATCTTATTGCTTTCCTTAAGAAATTTTCATTATGTCTTCATAAAGACTTGACATGATAGTGTGTTGATCATGATTAAGAATGAAAGTAATATTTCTCGTGCACACATGCAATGCAGCTACACTTGAATTTATTAAATGAAAATGAAAATTAGTTTTGGGTAATTGGAAAATGTCCTAATGTAAAAATTGTTAAATCTATGCTTAATATTTTTTGAGTGTAAAACGAGGCATTTCTAACATCATATGGATTTTACAGTGCCATTTTATACTTTTCCCATATAGTGTTGTTTTATACTTTTCCCACTCCTTTTTATTTTATCGGTTAATGTCTATTGTTTGTTGTTGTATGCATTTTTTGTGGAGATGCGTTCTGATTACCTTTGAATTTATTAAATGAAAACATAAATTGGATCTGAGTAATTGGGAAATGTCTAGGTCTTAAATCATTCAATAAGTGTCTTTTCAAATGATTTGCGATTGTCACTTTGTATCTCTCTTAGAGCGTTGTTTTATAGCTGTTTTACATTGTTGCATTTTATGGGTCAATGTCCTTCCTTTGTGATTAAATAAAAAAAATTGCTTCCAAAGACAAAATCTTAATTATGTATATGTCTATATATTACTTATATATACATCAACATGCATGTGTATCATTAATAATATAGATATACATATAAAATGCATATAGACATATATATCTACTATCCATAAATGCACTCTTCATGTATAGATATGCATGTAAACATGCATACATTTATGTATATCTATATATGTATGTATATATCTATATATATGTGTAAGCAATTGTACTACATATAATAATACATACTATATACATATATATATGTATCAATATATACATACATACACATACATACATACATATATATATATATATATAAATGGTCAGGATCAACATCCTAGTCTATTGTATAGCTATTCTAGTATTCCAAATAATAGATAATGTGCATATGTCACAATGTTTAAAGATCATAATTTTTTTTCCAATTGCATGATTAAATATGACTAACCAAGAGCAAAAAAATTAACAAGATGAATCATACATCTAACACAAAAATTTCCCTACTCAACATTCACATTCCAATCATAAATTGAAAATGATCAATCAATACATCATTGTGATATATATATATGCATCAATACATATACATACACACACACACACACACACATATAGAAATGCTCAT
>CM021104.1:211625821-211704745 GCA_007115665.2 Sequoiadendron giganteum | reverse complement strand
AGCTACTCCCACTATCCCAAAAGATAGATAATGTACACACCTCATGATGTTTAAAGATCATAGATTGTTTGCCAGCTGTATGATTAAATATGACTACTCAAGACATAAAATTTACAAGGTGAACCATACAACTTACCCAAAGATTTTCCTATTCAATGTTCACATTCGAAAGAGAAATTGAAAATGATCAATCAAATCTATAGTACAAGAGATGCATAACCAAGATCAACACTAACAAAACTTATGTCTGGTCATTGTCTTATGTTATGGACAAATTGACAATGACCATCTTGTTTCCACATTTTTAATACAACAAGTTATATCTCTTTTCTTTCTATGTGCTTTTGCATTGAAAATTTCAATCAAATGTTGACAATATTTTCTCTTGCCATTGATATTCCTACCTACCCCTATTTCGATTTGCGTATAATAACCTCTCTATATCTCAATGTATATATATCTATGTATATGTATGCACAAATATACATATGCATAACCCCCTCAAAATCCATTGATTTCACCCTCAACAAACAATCTAAGCAAATCACTAGACAAGCCAAAAATGAAAGTGTAGAACATATAGGAACTTACAAACTCCTGTTTTGTTGCCTCGAACATGGTAGATGTAATCCATCTCGACAGACATAGATTACAACCTCACCAAAGAAGTTGGCCAACTGGATATGTATATATAGACACATATATAAATGTATATGTGTATACTTATATACATGTATATGTATATATATATATGTATGTATACATACTTCTATATATACATAAATAATCTTTTGCTTGACACGTTCAAAGTTGAACATCATAATGCATTAATAAATCAGATCAAAATAAATGCAAAATGCAAAGCACATACATGTATATAAACAAATATATACATACATAAACATACAAACATTGTTCCAAACAATGAAAATGGCCATATCTTACAATGTTCGAAGAACATAAATTGTTTGTCATCTACATCCAAAAATATGAGTAATTAAGACATTAAACTTACCCAAATTCTAAATGACTAATCAAACTTTACAAAATGAAAGATGTATACTCTAGATTTACACTAGCAAAATTTATATCTACCCATTCGCTTATGTTGTGAACAAAGTGATAATGAGCATCTTCTTCCTAGCATCACCCTACATTACATTTTCTCAAGCCAAAACTGTTGGGCATTGTACAAACAACTAATATCAAAACTATCTAACATTATAGAAACAACTGCTATCACAACTACTAACAATCTCATAAACCTTACTTTTCCTGTCTGGCAAGGACTCTAGCTCTTTTAGAGCTCTTGTTACACATGTATTTAACTTTATCTTCACATTTATTTTTTCATTTAATTCAATTTTTATTTTTTTCCTATTTTTTAAATTATTTATATAAGAATATTAATTAATTATTTTCGTAAGCATAGAATATAAGATTAATATCTAATTATTTTCCCTATAAGAATAATAATTTTTCTTAGTTAGATCTTTTTTTTAATTTTTCTTTTCTTTTCATTTGAAATATTATAGTTTTCTCAAATTATATTTAAGGGTAAGTGTAAGAAGCTGGGTCCACGAAGAGGGGAAGTTTCGACCAAACACAATTCCTAAAGATGTACCAAAAATAAATATTTATTTAACATAATTAAAATAATTATTTTCTTGTACGAGGTATACACCATTTTTCTAATAGATTGGAGTTTGAGGATGATTGGGATAGGGTACTCAAGGAGGGGAAAGTCTAGTGGACCAATAGATATAAGGGAAAAAAAGTGAAGGTGGGGTGGTATGATGGGAGTTGAAATTTTGAAAGATTGACAAAAATAAAAGGAAAATTGGGTGAGAAAAAAGATATGCTTGGTAGGGAATCTCTAACAACTCAAACAATTTACACAAGCTAAAAAATTTCATCCTACAACCTAAACACTTATACACCTTTTATAATATTAACAACTTGAAAATATTACAAGAATGTGGGGAATGAAAACATACCATACCTAGGAAAATTTTAATAGCTCAAGACCCACATAAAATCTCTCAAATTGATTAAAAATGAGTCAAAAATAGGGCTAGGCACATAAGGCAAGGAACTCCAGAAAAAAATAATATTGCAAGATTGAGTCTTGACACTATGTATCATGATATTTACAATTATCTTAACAACCAAAACCTCCACCTTATCTCTCATCTAATCAATGCAAATCCTTTATTCATTGCACATCCTATTTCAGCCTCCTTGGTGACACACTCTATGATAGGGGTATCAACACAAAAAATCACTAAGTGTGGATAAAAGTAAGAAGTTGGGTCCAATTCTAGGGGAAGTTTTAGAAAAAAATATCTTGAAAGGAATGGGTACTTGTTTAAAAAATTGTTGTATGTTTAGGTGTTGGAAGTCTGTGCAGTTTGAGTTGTCATTGATGTCAACAAATCTATGTCGTTGAATTGATGCTTTGATTTGTTGCATTATGTTGTCATTATTACTCTCACTAGTGTCAACCTATAGTGTTGCCTTGATAGGCATGTCTGTGGTTGAGTTGTATTGAAGTTCATTTGGTGGTGATGAGAATGTGTTTGTGGTTCTTGATTTCAAAGTTCTCTTGAAAAAAATTGAATAGAAGAGGAAATAGTGTGGCAAAGAGTGTTCAATATAGCAACATAGTGTTCTGGTTTCTACTCCACATTTATTCTGTATTGAAGATCTTCTTATGTGGTTTGGATATGTTGATCAGAGGTGTTTAAAGGTGTTATATCCAGAGTTTCTTTTCCTAGATCATCGTGTAGAGAAATTTGTGTTCACTAGTGTGTGAACTATGAAAATAGTATTGTCTAGGAAAAATGGTTTTTGTCTGCATTTCTCCATAGTATGGTTTCTAGTCTTGCAGATTTGAGGGTGTTCTTGCATTTCTTATATCTATCTTCAATCTGAGTTGTTTAAAGTTTGATGCTCTGCAGGTTTGGATTCATGTGTTACAATATGTGGAAAGTTAATTGGGTGTAAATGATGAGTATGTTCTTCAGGTGATTTTTTTTGCAAAGGAATTTGTTAGATTTTAGCATGTTGATGGAATATTCCAAATTGTGTTTGAGTATTGTGTGTGCTTTGCAAGTCATCTTTGGATAAAAGGAAGTGTGTACCTAAATGTTCAATGATGTTTACATAGGTTTAATCAACCTTTGGTGTTTACACTAATTACATAAATGTTTTGGCATTTGTAGAAGAATGGCATGGTGTATATATATAGATTATGGTATGAGTTAAGGTGTGATGTGGTCCTCTCTCATTCCTCTCCACCACAGGAATGCTTAGTGCTAACCTAATTTGAATTTGCATGGTTGAGGTGCATAATTGACCTTGTGAATTATTTTCAAGGTTGCGATGGGTATATATACATGTTGAGTTGATGGAGGATGGGTGTATGAAGTGTGTGTGATGCAAATTATAATGTGAAGATCAAAAGTGTGAAGTGTAGTGCGATATTTAATGACTAAGACTACTAAAAGCAGTGAGTGGAAGGTTTCTACATTATTTAGAGAGAGTGTGAATGTACCGATGGTGTAATGGTGGAACCTTTCTGTTGCTCTGAGATTAATTTCTCATTGTAACTATCTTCTTTCTTCATTTCTGTAATGTAGAAGTGAACCATTGGCAATGAGCCCTTCTTTTCTTTTGGCCAGTGAGCCCTCTGATAGTGAGCCTATTGTATTCAGTGTTGTAATTACTTTATATTATGAGCTAATCCTCACCATGGTTTTTCCCTTCTTATGTTTTCCATGTAAATCTGGTTTTCTTTTGTGTATGGTGTTGATGTGTTGGTATTTCTATTATTTGATTTCATGCTAAATCACTCTAACAGATTAAAGGCTAATAATGTTAATGCGGATCTAAATATTAATGAGGGTTTTGATGTTTTAATGAACAATTGATTCACCCCCCTCTCAGTTATCTTGTACATTCAACAATTGGTATCAAAGCAAGATTCCTTGGAAGAAAGCTTAATCACTTAAGGTAGATCTGGGATGGTGCATAAGAAGGAGGATTTACTATTTGATGGCTCAGATTATGCATTCTGGAAGACTAGGATGGAAGGCTTCCTTGTTTCGCTAGGGTTTGGATTTTGGTAGTCTGTTGAATTTGGATATACTGTGCTTGCCAATGGTCCAAGAACTAATGACGAGATCAAGGCCTATGAAAATTATGGGAAGGTAAGGTATTCTCTTTGAGTGGTCTTTCTGATACTTAACTTGTGAAATTTATGAATCTAAAATCTACGAGTGAGATCTAGAAGAACTTGGAAAGTATGTTGAATGCATAAGACAATTGAGAGGGGGGTGAACCAATTTTACCTTAAAACTTCAAAACCCTTATTAATATTCAAATCCACATTCAATCCTTAAACCCTTAAATATATTATAATGAATTAACATGAAAAGAAAATAATAGAAATTGAAACAACTTAACACCATACACAGGATAGCACTAGATTTACGTGGAAAACCCAAGAAGGGAAAAACCATGGTGAGGATTAGCTCACAATATAATTAATATCAACACCGAATACAATAGGGCTCACTGTTAGAGGGCTCATTGCCTAAGGAATAAAGGCTCACTACTAGAATATAAAAGAAGATAGAGAGGGAATGTTACACATAGAAAATCATCTCAATGCAATAGGGAATCCACCACAAATGACTTCAACACCTTTGCAGTTGGATTGAAGAATTATAGCCACCTTTTGCTCACTGCATCTAGTAAACTAACACTCAAAATATCACATTGTACTACTCAATTTTCACTCTACAACTCTACACTTCACATAATTAACATCTCACACACCTATCTTCTCATCCTTCAACAAATCAACTCATACTTATACTGTCCTCAACCTTGAAACCCTCGCCAATGTCGTCTATGCACCTCAAATGTGCAAATTCAAATTAGGTTGGTGCCAAAACACTTCCGTGGGGAATAGAAGTGAATGTAGACCACATCAAAACTTAAGTGGAACCCAAATCAACAACACCACTCTTCCACACACTATCGCAAACAATATTTATCCTTCACATTTAGTGTAACCAGGCCAACTGTTATCCATGCAAACACTATTAAAATTTTAAGTACATGCTTCCTCAAACCCAAGAATGACTTGCAAACTACACACCATGCTCAAACATGATCTAGAATATTCAATGAGCACCTTGGAAACCAACAAAATCCTTCACAATAACTTATACCTGAAGAATGTACCATCTAGTACACTTAGATAAATTTTCCATATATTGTTACTTGAAAAACCATCTTCTTAAGCACAAAACCTCAAACCCTCTCGAATTAGGTAAACTACCAACACCATCAGCACACCTTCAGAATTGCAAGACCTGAATTAATTATAGAGAAATACAAAGACAATATTCTCCCAGACACCTCTGCAATGCACATTCACACACTGGTGAACACAACTTCTTATGTACATCAATCTAGCATACCAAATCTTGATTATAACACCTCAAAAATATTCTCACCAACATATCCAAAACACATAGGTAGATCTTCAACTTGGAAGAAATGTGGAGAAAAACTAGAACACAGCTCTGTCACCCACAACACTACTGTAACACACTATTTCCTCTTTTTATCAATTTTTTTAAAAGCACTTGGAAACCAAGCACCAAAGACACATCCTTATCATATTCAACACTTCCACAAGGATAGAAAAATCTTATCAAAGCAACAATAGATGTTGACACCAATAGCTTTACTAATGACAACATAATGCAACTAATCAAAGCATCAACTGCTCACACTTGCAACAATCTCATTCAACTATAGAGATCAATGACAACATTGACTGATCATACTTACACCAAAGTATCTATGAAGGAGATGAAAAAGTCAAGCAAGATAAGATGCAAAACCTAATGATCAAGTTTGAAACCCTACGGATGTCAGAGGATGATGATATTACAAGCTACATGCATAAAGCAGATGAAGTTGTCAATTCCATTAGAGGACTTGGTGGGAAACTTGAAGAAGATGAGGTGGTAAGAAGGTAATAAGAACTCTACCTAAATATTATAGTGATAAATTTTCTATTGTTGAAGAAGCTCAAAATTTAAATTAGTATTCTAGAGATCAGTTGTTTGGTGCTTTAACTACTTTTGAATTGAGAGAGTTTGTTCCAAGTGATTCAAAGAATGAAACTAGTTTTAAAGTTGGTAAAGATGAGAAGAATGAGGAATTGAGTCCAGATGGTGTTGATGATGTAGAAGAAAATTTTATGAGGAGATTGAAAAAGGGCACTAGAAAATATAGAGGTAAGTTACCTTTCAAATGTTTCAATTATGGAAAGACTGGCCATTATGCTCCAAGATGTCCTATCAAAGCTTCAAAAGATAAATATAAGGAGAACAAAGGTAAATCAGTTAAAAAAGTTATTATGTTAAAGAAGATGCCAGTATATCTAATGATGAATTTGATTACTCTAGTGATTCGGATAATGAATGCTTGTTCATGGCTCCAAATAATAGAACTAATTTTGCTAACTCTGAGATATGTATGAAGGAAAGTTCTCTAGAAATAGATCATAATATTGAAGGAGAAATGGTGACTACTTTTCATGCTAGAGAAGAGAAGAATAACTGGATCATTAATAGTGGATGCTCAAATCACATGACATGTGATAAGAGTAAGTTTATTAAACTTAAGAAATTTGAAGGAGGTCTTGTTAAGTTTGGTGATGCTACATTTGCTAAGATATGTGGAAAAGGTTCAATTATTTTTGATGGAAAGAATAATATAGATAATGTTCTTTATGTTAAGGGTCTCCAACTTAACCTTTTGAGTGTAGGATAGATGTGTAGAAAAGGATATAACCTTTTATTTTAGGATGATGGTTGTGAGATCAAAAAAGGCTCTAGAACTCTGGTTTCTACAGGAAGAAGGACAAATGCAAATGTTTATTAGCTCAAGGGTGCTAATGGTATGTGGTTTATGATGCAAAATAATGAAAGTTCACTATGGAATAGAAGAATGTGTCACACCAATTTTGATAGCCTAGTGAGGATCAATTCAATTCAAGTTGTGAGAGATCTACCAAATATTACAAAGCCTATCTATTGGTGATATGTGATGGTGAGATCGGATAGTGAGTAGTGAAGGAGATGACCAGACGACTATCATAGTTTCTCTTCACATCACTTTTTCTATTCTTGAGTGCAAAGAAAACCTGTGATGTGCGATATTGAAGATCAACAAGTGTTATGAAAAGGAAGAGATTTGACACTCATCACATAGTTGATTCACATCATTGTTGTGAATCATCTCAACAAGTTCATATTTTCAATATGTGATGGTAGTGGAATGGGGCATATTACTATTGCATCATGCATCTCCTCCACATCATGAAAATGGTTTTTGAGCCTAGAACAAAGTTGCGATAGGTAATATGGAGCGATGGAGATCTATGGTACAGGTTTAAAGGAATCTAATTAGATGGCCACATTTTACAGTTGAAGAGGTTAATCGATATCCATCAGTTTGTGGCACAATGAAGACAAATCGATGGAATGAATTCAAAGTTGAATTTCTCCGATGACTAGGTAGTGGAACAAATAATGTAAGTGATAGAAACAACTACAAACCAACATATAAGGCATATTTAATTGTTGTAACTTCTCTAGCTACTCATTTTGATTGGTGATGAGATTTGTAGATGGTGAAACAAAGGAAAATATGGTAAAAAATAAGATACAAATCGATTATACAAGGAATGGAATTTAATGCATATCCAATCTAGGGTTTGAATATTGTTAAAATTAGCAAATGCAGTGAATTAGGATAGAGGTGCATGACTCGAGGTATGAGATCTTATTGGTGAATGTATGAGAAGTAAGAGAAGGAGAAATTTATCTAAGTGTTAAGAACAAAATGAATGCAAAAGTGAGAGTGACCTAGAAAATAAGGAAAATATCTACGATTTGCATTTAAAGAGTACAAAGGTGTGATATAGTGTAGAGAAGGTGAAAGAGAGGAGCAGAGAAAGAAAATGAATTGTTGAGAGGATAGTAGAAAAGAATGAGCAGTTTCAAAATAAGTTTGCAACATTGAATTGAATTCATTTAGGATTCATTTGTAATTAGGAGTTGTTGCTCCATATTGTTATTGTAAATCTAATTAGTTGGTTCCATTAGATAGTTGGGTTGGTGCTCAGTTAGGGAGTAGATGCTTCCTTAGAGTTGGTTCTCTTAAAAAATGAGATTGGTGTCTCCTTAGGGTTGGTGTCCTTAAACATTGTAACCAATGAAGTTCTATTGTGAGGCCAGATTAGGAAAATAGATCCTAACAACTATTCTCATCGTGGTTCTTCCCATATTATTTTTTCCACATATATCTGGTGTTATGAGTATTTGTGTGTATGTGTGTGAATCTTTGCATGATTATTTTGTCTTTTTTAAGAGGTTTTAAAATTTAAAATATGTTAATCTAACGATTCACCACCACTCAGTAGATAGAACTATGTTCCAACACTATCAATGCTATCTGCAAGGAATTTATCATATTGGAAAGCAAGGTAGAAAGAGTTTCTGGTGCAGGGGCACCATGTCAACTTATGTAAATATGGTCTTAGGTTAATTTTTTGGGGTGTTGAGTCTAAATGTCATGAAATAAGGTCATAATAGACCATTTTCAATGTAATTAGAGTTATATGGGGTCAATCTTGCTAAAGTTGTAAAATCTTGGAAAAGTTGTCATAGTGCAAAATTGCAAAAATGCAAAAATGCAAGAAATGGGAAGTTGAAGGTTTAGAAGTTCAAAAGGTGGTTAGGACCATTGGTTTTTGAGTTGAACAAGTTTAAATATGCTTGGAAAAGGCTTGAGGCTGGTGCTGAAGAATTGATTTAGTTGAAAAGCAATAAAAACCTCTAATTTTTTGTGTTCACATTCAATTTTGCTGCTACAGGTTAGTGCACGATTTTGTATGGAGGAATATTGATCTAAAGGGTATTAAATTCGATGGAGTAATGGATTAACTGAATTTTTGTCTTTGTTTCATAAGTTTTCATTTAGTTTTGAAGTTTTTATTGAGGATGTACTGAAACCGGTTGAGAAAACCCTATTTTGTGGGTTTGAGAGTAAGAAAATGGCATAAATGACCATTGTGCCATGGAAACCTCTAAAAATTGATGGAATGGTGTTAATTAGGATTTTATTTCATGTTAATAGGTGTGTAGAATCTGGGAAGGAGGTTTGGGGCTAATATGGTGATGCCCTAGGGTGAAATTTACATGTTTTCAAGCAAAAGAGAGGTGTAGATACTAGGGTTTGTTCAAAATATTTTGGAATTGGTCATTTAATGGTGAGAAAAGTTTGTGTAGGTCCCATTTGATGTGTTTGAAGTGTTTTTTGTAGAGTGGAGGCTTGGATTTGGTAGTTTCAATAAATCTCCGTGTGGCAAGCCTAATAGGCCTAAGTAAGGGTTTTATAGTTTGATAAATTTGTGGGCATTCCCTTGGACAAAACTCATTGATTTAAACCTTTTTTAACCTGGTTGAGGTCTTGTAGTGGATATCTGAGGTTGGAAGAGTGTTTGGTTTGGTGTTGTTTTGAAAAATAGGGCTAATTAAGCCTCTTTTCAGCGTAACAGTACATTTTAGGAGGGTATGTTCTGAAATAAGTATATAAGAAAATTTGATATGTCAAAGTAGAGGATAAAGGGTATTTGAAATGATAGTTCTTCTATGGGTTAGAAGTTTTTTTTGCAAGATATGATCAAAAATCATTGTTTGGAATGCTACAAAGGAATATGAGATGAAAGAAGTGTTAGACACCAAGTTGGGGTTGTGACAGCTGAAATATTGCTCAAAATAGTTTGAATTGTGATTGTTTGAAAAAAACCTCCCTGGTTTGCATCAGTTTCAAATTCAAAAAAAAATCTACTATCGGTACTTTGGATTTGGTGCATACATACGTTTGTGGACCTACTAGAATAGGAAGTTGTTAAGGTGATAGGTATTTCATGTTATTAATTGATGATTATTCTAGAATGAATTGGGTTACTTTTCTCAAAGAAAAATAAGAATCTCTAGATAAGTTCAAATAATTCAAAGATATGGTTGAGAAAGAAATGTATATCAAAAATCAAATGTTTAAGATTTGACAGAGGTGGAGAGTTCATCTCCAATGAGTTTAACAATTTTTGTGAAGTTCAAGGAATAAAGAGGCATTTGTCAGCCCCTAGGAATCCTTAGCATGATGAAGTGGTTGAATGGAAGAATAGGACTATTTAAGAAGAAACAGGAACGATGATGAAAGAAGTAAGCCTATTGGAAATCTACTAGAGAGAAGCAATCCATACTGTATTCTACATACTTAACATAGCACAAGAAAGGAAAAACAATTCAAAGAATCCCTATGAGTTATGGTATGGAAGAAATCCTACTGTCAAATATTTTAGAGTGTTTGGAAACAAATTCTATATCAAGAGAGATGAAGAAAACTTAGGAAAGTTTGATGTAAGATCTGATGAAGGAATCTTCTTTGGATACTCTACAAAAAGTAAAGCTTACCGGTGCTACAACAAGAGGCTAAAAAGGATTTTTGAAAGTGAAAGTGTCAAGGTAGATGGAGATCTACATAAAATCTCAGTGATGATAGATGGATATGAATCTGATGTCTTCTTGTAGATAAGAAGAAAAAGATAAAGGTAAGAAAAAATAAGTATAGTTTGAAGAGGAAGAAGCTCTAGAAAGGATCCCTAAGACCCTCAAGTATGTGTAGAAGAATCATTCTAAAGATCAAATCATTAGTGACAAAAGTAGAGGTGTATTGACAAGAATAAAGGATGCTATGAAAAAAGAACAAGTAAAATTATGTTTACTTTCCAAAGTTGAACCTAAAATAGTGATTGAAGCATGCAAAGATAAATATTGGATCAAGGCTATGGAAGAAGAACTAATGTAGATTGAGAAAAATCGGACTTGGGAACTTGTCTCAAGACCAACAAATAAGAATGTGATTGGAACTATGTAGAGAAGTGGAATGCGTAGGTGTGCAAAGAAGGCGTGATAAAAATAAAGTGCACTAAAAGAAAAGGAAGTTATGAATTAGATACATGTGTGATTGATGTCAAAGAGGAATGTGTTTCCCTTTGCTATTGATGTAAAAGGGGGAGAGATTTAACCAAAAAACCTTATGAATTAAGGGGGAGAAAGAGAAAGTTTTGGAAAGGATAGATGCTTGTGGAAGGGAGCAGTGTGTGTAAGGGAGTAGGGTATACTGTTGTGCAGTGTGTGTTGGTGATTAGAGTTGTTACTTTTTTTGTTGATGTTTTTTATATCATGTGTTGCATCAATGAAAAAGGGGAGATAGTTGGAAGTCTATGCACTTTGTGTTGTCATTGATGTCAAAAGATCTATGTTGCATTGATGTCAACCTTAGAGATGCTTTGATTTGTTGCATTATGTTGTCATTAGTAGTCTCACTGGTATCAACCTCTAGTGTTGCCTTGATAGGCATGAGTATAGTTTATTTGTTGTATTTAAGTTGGTTTGGTGGTGATGAGAATGTGTTTGTGTACTTGGTTTCTTAGTGCTCTTGAGAAAATTTGAATAGAAGAGGAAACAATGTGGTAAAGAGTGTTCAGTATAGTAAAATAGTTTTTTGGTTTTTGCTCCACATTTCTTTTGTATTGAAGATCTGCTTATGCAATTGAAATATGTTGATCAGATGTGTTTAGAGGGGTTATATCTAGAGTTTCTTGTCTTGGATAATTATACACAGAAAGTTGTGTTCACTAGTGTGTGAACTATGAAAATAATGTTGTTTGGGAGAAATGGTTTTGATCTGCATTTCTCCCCAGTATGGTTTATGTTCTTGCGGATCTAAGGGCGTGATTACATTGCTCATATCTATTTTCAGTCTAATTTGTTCAAAGTTTGGTGCTCCACAAGGTTGGATTCATATGTTATAGTATGTGGAAAGTTAAGTGGGTGTACACGATGAGTATGTTCTTTAGGTAAAAATGGTTGTGAAGAAATTTGTTAGATTTTAGAGTGTTGATGGAATATTCTAGATTGTGTTTGAGTGTTGTGTTTCATTTGTGATTTTTATTTAGATAAAAGGAAGCATGTACCTAAATGTTGAATGGTGTTTACATAGGTTCGACTAACCTTGGGTGTTTACACTAATTGTAGAAATGCTTCAATGTTTGTGGAAGCATGGTGTGACATATATGTATGGATTCAAGTCCGAGTTAAGGTGTGATGTGGTCCAATCTCATTCCTCTCCACCATAGGAATGCTTAGTGCCAACCTAATTTGAATTTACATGGTTGAGGTGCATAACCAACCTTGTAAATTTTTTCAAGCTTGTGATGGGTATATATACATGTTGAGTTGATGGAGGATGGGTGTGATGAGCCCAAAATATGTTTATAATTTGGATATCATGTTATAGTTTTAAAAGCGTTTGCTCTCTTTTATGGATGTTTTAAACTCTGTGGTTATAAACTTTTCATGTTAATGGGTAGTATTCTATGACAAGCATTCCTATATTCTTGTAGCCTAAATATCTTAATATGTCTATGTTCATTACCTTGTTTTGACCTCTCAATTGACTGATACGATATATGTAGTTTTTGGATAAGAAAGATGAATTGATGCGTGTGATTAATGAGGAGTATCGTGCTATTATGAGTGCATGCCTTCTTTTGCCTCTGTTGCCATGTGTTCTATAGGTTGTTAAAAGCTGGTATGAACAAGTCAATGCACAACAAAACACGGCCTTGTGGAAAAAAGCCGTTTCCAACACACCATCAAAGGAGTCATTTCAAGCGAGGATTCTTTTTTCGGGTCATTGGGAAGAAACCGAATGGATCATCAATCTAGGAAGAGTGGAGTTCTAGATTTCCTCTGAATCTATTGAGTAGATAAACTTGCATTTATGAAATCTATTCCTCAGTCTCAGGAGGCATTTATATTCGCATCTTTCTCTGTTAGTTAGTTAGTTAGCTGTTTCTCTTTAAATAAATGTTCCTCCTGCATGAGTGAATGGGATGATAGAGAAGAGATTAGACTAGAGAGTAGAGATAGAACAAAGTGTATTAAGGTTACTGTTATAATGAAAAGCAGAGCTTTGTGTTAAAGTTTTCTTACAAGCAGAACAACCATGTATGTGATTTCGAGTTCATGAATAAAAAGCTAATGACGATTTGAGTTCAATTCTTGTTTAAATTGGTTGATGCTTGCTAAGGGGGCCCACTTAGTAAGTATTTGTAGTTAGCTGTTTACTTCCTGTTGTTTATCTGCTAGAATTTCATTCCAGTAAGTTTTAATGCAAACTCAGTCTTAAACTGTTCCTGCAGCATAAGGAATCCATCCCTGTGTCTATTCCTGCAGAATAAGGCCAGTTCATGGTTTGTTTCCCAGTAATGGTTATTATGATTCCTGCTTTAGTTAAGTGATGCTTAAGTTAGTAAAACTTTGTTTCACGTTCCTGCATCAAAGTTAGAATTCCTTTCAAGCATTTATTTCTAATAGGTTGTGGCTAAAATTGGTTCTTAGTGCACATACAGTGCTGCTCCATTTCAAGTATATGTTCCCTGGTTTGACAAGTAAATGAACGACCATGAGAAGATGTTAGTCACCTGCTGGAATGTCCAATTCCTAGGTTAGGATTTTCCATGACTTTTATATCCTTTTGTGGGCGACAACCAGGGTGTATGAAGAGTGTGCAATGTGAAGTGTAGTGAGAGATTTAACAAATAAGACTACTAGAAGCAATGAGTAGAAGGTATCTACATTCTTCAGAGAGAGTGTGAATGTACTGGTGGTGCAATGGTGGAACCTTTTTGTTGCTCTAAGATGGATTTCTCATTGTAACTATTTTCTTTCTTTATTTTTGTAATCTAGCAATGATCCCTTATTTTCTTTTGGGTAGTGAGCCTATTGTATTCGATGTTGTAATTACTTTATATTGTGAGCTAATCCTCACAATGGTTTTCCCTTCTTAGGTTTTCCACGTAAATCTGGTGTTCTTTTGTGTATGGTGTTGATGTGTTGTTATTTCTATTATTTTATTTCATGCTAAATCACTCTAACATATTAAAGGCTAATAGGTCAATGTGGATATGAATGTTAATATAAGACCTCGCCTCTTGTGGCTTTGTTGATCTTATTAGTCATCAATGGTTTATGTCTTATATTTTATGTTCTTTAAATAATTATTGATTATTGTTCCTATACATTAAGTTGTTTATATTTTTGATTGTTAACTAACTAACTAGTGGTTGTTGTGATTTCGTGTGATAGCCAGATGAGGTCTATTCCCTATCTATGTAAGTATGTAATGATTGAGAGGTTTCATTATTGGTAATATCATTATGTATATTAATGGATTTCATCATGTTAGGTGGTTTATATTATGAGTGTGAGTAAGTGAATATAAAGGCAATGATTGATATTCAATATTTGGTTGTAGTAGTATTCGTTATAGGTAAAATAGAATATTGATAAGTGGTAATATTCTGATATTAAATAGCACAATCAATCATTGCTTGACTCTAAAAGGTATTATGCAAGTAGATTCAGTTCCTTGGTCGATTATTATTAGAAGTTTATTTTTTCATATACTAATTGTTTCAATTACTATTGGTTATGATAAATACTGACACCTTTTTCTAGTTGAGTAAACAGGTTAAAATTGGCCAATATCAAGGTGAAGGGGTCACATAGCTATTTCCCTTATGTTATTGTTGTGAATTCCTAGTCTTGTCAAAGATATGTGTTTTAACCTTGTTTTGTAAGGATTGTGCATGTGTGAAAGATTGTTTTATTAGACCTTTGAGTCACCTTTTTATTATGATTACTTATTGTATGTTTTGAGAAGACTTTATGTGGTATTAAGAGTATAAAATGTTTCCTAGGTGGTAGGTCTATGGGTTAGGGGTCTTTTTATTCCATAAAACCTCTTAAATAAAGTCTAAAACCCACTCTAATTTCCCACCATGAAAAGTGGTGAAAATTGGAGTTGGTTGGGTGGTTGGAAAGTTAAGGGGAGTTGGTTGCCTTTTTATTTCTATATATTCCTTCTCTTTGAAAGGAGAAGGGGATTATTTCTTTTCCTTAGATTCTCTCTGTTTTGTTTTGGTTGCTCTTCTTTTTTAATCATTTGGGAAGGAGCTCTCTTGATGGAGAAAATGAAAGGATGGAAGAGGAAGAATGGAAGAGTAAGGCTTGGAGAAGAAGAGGTTACCACTTTTGGATTTTCTCTTGTTTGGTAAGGTCTACCCTTTTGTATATATTTGTTTAAGATGTTAAGGAATATTTTTTATGCTTGAAATTTATGTGCAATTCAATGCTAGATCATTTTTGGTATTTGTTAAAATTGTGTATTTGGTATTATCTTGTGGAGTTTCATCTTGTTTTAGTATCTCTTTATGTGAGTAGCTATTTAAGGGATAAGGTGATGAATTATAGTATGTGTGTTTTCATTGTGCATAGTATGTTGTGTAATTTATTTAAGGAACCCTTGTGAATAGTGATGGTGTGTGTAAGGGAAAGCTATGTGATCCTTAGAGCTTGGGGGTGGATTGAAAATCAATCCTATGGTTGGGAGGAGATCTTGTGGCCATATATTATTTTTGTTGAATTCTTATTTTCAGGTGCATATATACCAAAGTTGGAATCAATGGGAGATCCATGAAATTTAGGATTCTAGAAATAGACACGAGTCTTGAGAATTGGGAAAAAACTTCAAGTTCCAAGTAGTAGAATTTTGGAAAAAGTAATTGTTGGGTATGGTGGTTGGTTAAATTTGTAATTGTTCTTATATTTTTAATTAGATTTGTAAATTCAAAGAATACAATAGGCGTGTTTCAATCCCTTGATATAAATAAATAAATGTTGGTGTAAATCTTTAAGGGAATATAAAAGATTATGTCTTGGATGGAAAACTTCCTAACTCGTTGAGAAAGTTTAAGAAGGAACAACTAGTTGGAAGCATAGTATCAGTGGTTGACTTTGCGGAGAACTACACTCTATAACCATAGCGTGAGGTGCAGTCACAGTATTACAGCTCCACACAGGTTTTGATATTTGTGCACATAGCATTCATTCATGCATCTAATAGTACATATGACCAAAGGAAGGTATTGAGAGAGTACCACTTTTACATTAGTGATGATCACACACATTCTTCAGAGTTCATGCAAGGTTGCTTCCAGATGTTCTATAGTGGTTTGGCTTAGAGGGGCATAGAATACAACTGATATATAATATGGTGGGATAACTGTGTAGCATAGTTCAAGAACTCGCGCATGTTCTACTGGTTGTGAAGGATGCATGTCATTACAAGTGCTCAACATATGTGAAAATTTTGTAAGGTCGGGCATGGAAAGGGGGAGCATGATGTTGCAGGAGCATGCGTGAAAAGAGCATTAGCATGAGAAGAGTTAAAGTATAAAGACAGTGCAAAGTTGACAGATGCAAAATAAATCGTCGAGTGGTGTAATTATTTGATGGGTCTAGGTAATGAAGGTACGTCTTCAGTTCATAGATTTTTTTAGTTGATGGATGATACTAACATTGCACCATATGAAGACTGTTGTAAACAAATAGGATCGAGTGAGGTAAACTCTTTCCTTAACTCAAATGCAGGTTCATGGAGTATTGATACACGAAAGATGGCATGCTTTTGTTCTTCATGTAGAATGAAAGTCTAGAATGATTGTGAGTCAGGGGAATGGGTTGACAAATGGTTGACAAGTTATCTTAGCCCACTTCACATGTATAGCCCTCCGACGACACTGGAACTGACACAGATGGAATCATCAGTCAACTTTGACCACGTATCAGATCTAGTTCAACCACATGATATATCTACTTGCTTAGTTGTTGAAATTCCATATTGTTATCTTACTTTGTATTGTATTCGTAATTTTGACTAATTTCAAGAGATTTTATGTACATATCAATGCAAGGCGTGTTTATGCAGTTATTGTAGATGAAGACAATGAAGAGGGAACAAACTATTACTTGTGTTGTGTTGAGGCCAAAAATAAATTGGAGGCCCCAATTATAAATGGAGAAAACATTGAATACCCTACAAGCTCAGTTGTGGTTACTGGAATGTGGCTTAGAAGGTACCCACATTTGACTGTTAAACATTGGCTATTTTAAGACTTTGAAATGCATCGTAAGATTATTCATTACTCGAACCTTGTCATGGAATCCAATGTTCATTTGACCAAATATGAAGGTAGACCTTTGAACAAGACCTTGTGGAAGGTTCGTGAGTCTGACCGTGAGGCAATACTTGACACAATAAAGAGTAGAGCAGACCTAGATGGTTTGTTGGATTAATTTATAAGTATATGCACATTGGTTCTTATTAATTTATACTTGTATGCACATTAATTTTTTTGATGCCAATGCTATCATATTATTTTACTTTTCCTATTTGTAAGTAACATACTAAATAGTGATTGGTGTCCCCTTGCAAAAAATGTAGATATATGAGTCATCCAAGAGAATGTCAGCTAGAAAAGCAATGCAACATCCTTATTTTGATGATCTTGACAAATATCAATCTTGATTTTAAGCCATTAGAGAAGTGTGTGCAAATATTGGTGAGGGAATTTCAAGTTATTCATTTGAAGTTAACCTTATCATGAGCAGCTATGATGACATTATAAGAGCATCTAAAATTTCAACTTACTCTATTCATGAAAGGTGTTGTGTGCAATAGGTATGTTGGAATTCCCAGTGAAGATGTATGACCAGGAGTGACTAAGTTGTGAGACTTGCATGCCTATATGTAAGTTCCTTCCATATTTTTTTATTTCATTTCCATTTTGGACGCTCTTTCTTTTTCTCTTTTACTTTGTGTATTTGTAAGTAAACTACTAAAAATTGATTGATCTCTCGTTGCAGAAAATGCTGATTTATGAGCCATCAAAGAGAATCTCAGCCAAAAAAGCAATGCAACATCCTTATTTTGATGATCTTGACAAATATTAATTTTGATTTCAAGCCATTATAAAAGAATGTGTGAAGCTTAGCGAGGGAATCTCAAGTTACTCAATTGAAGTTAACCTCATAATGTGCACCTATGATGTAGACATTTAAAGAAAATCTTGAATGTATGAGTGACATTGTAAAAGATCTGTGACAATTAAGTACCTAAGGCATTGTAATGAGATTTACTTACATAATGAGATTTACTCAAATACTGTAATTTTGGAGTTCATGTTTGGTGCAGTAGCACCTTGTTCTATAAATGCCTTCAATAGGCAAATTTGCAAAATTTGAATTTTGAAATATAAACAATGTGAAAAAGGTTATGTAAAGGTCATATGTAATGTATTAAAAGTATCAAAGAGGTCATTAGGTGATTAGAGAGTGATATAAAGCATGTAAGGTCGAGCAAAACAAAGATCTTTTGTATTCTTCAGTATTTACAATCAATAAAGACCCTATTTTAGTGATTTTATGAGTTTTTCCAGTTGTTCATTAACTTGTATGGCTTGTACAATAGTTTAAGTACTTGAATCTTGTTGTTTAAGGTAGAATAGTGAAGTATCTTTCATTTGAATCTATTTAGGAGGGTATCCATTGAGTTTATCATTAGTTTGAACTAATTTTTCTCAACTCAGTCTGTAAACCAATAATTACTACTCCACCGAATTTGATAGTTTAGATCAGTGTCTAGTAAGTTAGTATTAGGATTTTTTAGGTGTGTGTGTGTGTTTATTTGTGCAGGGGAATTCAAGAAACAAAGGTGGAGTTGTTGCTAAAGGGTTTTATGATGAATTTTCAAGTGAAAAGAGTGGCTCCAAGTGGTGTTTTGAGGAAAAATTCTCAAATGACTTCACAAAAAATTGACTGATCTAGATAGCTATTATTGAGTTACAAAACATACTTCAAAATCAATAGTGACTATCTTGGAACATGTACATCAAAAATGACCTTCTTCGCTGTCCTCATTAGGCTAACTAGGCCTAATTTACAAAGGAACATACCTTTAAACATTCAAGAACCCCCTTAACTTGTTGGGGCAGCAATTATCATGCATCCAAACTTTTAGATCCACAATTTGTCTTAGGAAATACTCACTCCACCATGCCAAACCAAAACCCTTATTTTATGCTAGTATAAGGAGGGTTTATTGAAAGAAATGGTTGTACACCTTACCAGAACATGCCACCACCTTAGGCCTTCTTAAAATCACCTGCACAAACTCAAAAGACAATCACCCAACCTCTACATGCAATATTTTATCAAACCCTAGGGTGAAACCTCACTTTTCATGCCCTTTTCCATCAAAATCTATAGGGGCAGCAACACAAACCCCATAAAACTTATTCCCTTTCACTTAAAAATTTCTCGTCTTATCCTATAGGATCACATTGGACCCCTCTACAAAAAAATCTATCAGTTTTGGCTATCTTGGAGTGGTTTTCCCATGGTGGCGAATTTTCACTTGATGGAAAAAGTGTCAAATTCAAGTTGTGCAAAGTTGCAAAGTGGTGCAACTTTCACTCTACAACTCGTGTGACCAAGCGGATTGTTCCAACACATCTGAATAGGTATTTTTACGCTAGGCATGGTACTCTTTCACATTGAAACATGTGGAATTGCTCCGAGCTACATTCCACTAGATTGATCCCTTAAAGGTCCAAAGTGCAAAATGATTGCAAACTTCAACATTCTATTACTTGAATACCATGATGCTTAGAAACTTCTCGTTTGATCCTACAAGATACTGTTGGGCCCCTCTACAAAATATCTCTCAGTTTTGGCTATTTTGAAGTGGTTTTCCCATGGCTATGGATTTTCACTTGATTGAAAAGTGTCAAATGCAAGCAGTGCAAAGTGGTGCAACTTTCGTTCTGCAACTCATGTGACCAAGCGAACTGTTCCAACATGTATGAATAGGTATGTTTACGCTAGGCATGGTCCTCTTGTGAACCCCAATCCTATACCTGCACAAACATGGCAAACAAACACATAATTAGATCAATATGCAAGTGAGAACAAGGATTCCCCATGAAATTCATCTACAATGCTCAAAATAGGAAAAATATGAAGAAAAATACAAGAAAGTAAATAAATCCTAATTAAGCATGCAAATCCTCAATCCCATGGGGGAATTGGTGCCAATTGTGTGTAGAAATTGGCCCTTTCCCAACTCCTTTGTAAGCTTGATGATGGTTGATCCACTTGATGGTGAAGAACAATGTGACTCCTTGCTAAAATCTGCAATAACCTAGCTATGGTGATGGCAAATGTTCAAGAAGATGAATAGAATTGTTCTCAATTGAAGATAATAAATTTGCATTCAAATTGTGGATGAAATGAAGTATAGTAGACTTGCTTGGGTTGTGGATGATATTGCAATAGAGGAGGCCTCTATTTATAGATTTGAAGAATGGAAGATTGAATGATTTGGGTGAATGTGGGAAAAAAGACCAACCGATGAGAGAAGGCCACTTGTTCAAATGTGATTGGAGGAGGAATGAACACATTTTGGTCAATGTGTATGATAAATGCTATGAGATTCAAATTTGAAATTTGAAAATGACAAGTTGGAGGGAGAGAGGAATGGAGTTAATGTCACTTAGCTCAAGGCCAAGGATATGTAAGGTGAAATAAATGCCTTGTTGGAAGTACCCATCCCCTTTTGGAGGGATTTTTGAATTGGAAGAATATTCCACAAAAGATGCCCTTTTGAATGGAAAATGATGATTTAATAAATCAAATAAATTGATTCATTGTGCAAGTTGCAATATCTAGAGGATTGAAGTGATTAGGATTAGATTTAATCATGATTTGATCAATTAAGTAGAAATTAGGTGATTTGACAATTTTGACTTAGATTTTAGGATTTAAATAAATCAAAGTTGAGAGGAATAATGATTTTAGATTTAATTAAATAAAAAATGATTTATTTAATTAAACAAGGTGGTGTTAGATCAAATCAAATAAAGATTAATTTATTTGATTTAAATGATGCGACCTTAGAGGTTAATTAAATAAAGCGAATTATTTAATTAAAAGATAGACTATAGGATTAATTATAAAAAATGATTTATTTAATTAATGGAAGAGTATGACTTAATCAGATAAATTTGATTTATTTAATGAAGAGAGGAATTGTGATGACAAGCTGAGAAGGTGATTCAGGATGAAATGATGTTAGTAGTTAGGATCAAATACGTTGAATTGACTTGTATATTTTCCATGTCTATATTTTCCCCTCTTTGAAGCAATGCACTTGTTGCATTGGTTCAAAGAATAAACTGTTCTGATCAAAATTCAAAAAATTCTAATTTTTTTTTAGATGCCACACTGTTGCCCCAACGAGAAGGATTATGCTGGTATACTGCTCCCTCGAGAGATAGAGCAAAAATGTACAATTTTCCAATCGAGATCGTGATAAAATGTGAGATGGGTGGTTTTATTGATTGGAGGATGAAAGACAATTCTTTAGAAAGATCAGATATTTGATGTAGTCAATTTTGATGATGTATAGACAGTCAATCGACCATGGGTAGCCTTGTGTATATTTTGATACAACACACTGATTTTGGATAGAAATGTTAGTAAAGATAGAAGAATAATAAGAAAAGAATGAGAAGAGGATCCAACAAGCCTACCCCATTAATGATGATGATGATGATTTGCTTACTAGGAGTTGGAATTTTAAAAGGGCCAATTACTTTATGTTTGATAATACACGTAGGTATGATGCATCAAGGTATAAATAAATAGGATGGTATTGTACCTAGTGTGATGGAATTTGACTCGACAATTAGATAGGAGTATTCATGTTCACACCTAACATACAAAAACCTTGCTAGGATGCACCTAATAAAGCAAGTATTCGCCAAGTTATTTTACAGGAATATCCAACAAGCATAGCAAATAAAAGATAATAATGATCATTGCCCCACTCCTTTATCTCTAAGCCTATTTTGATTAGGCATCATCAAGAGGTCCTTGGAATGAGCACAAAATAAGATAAGTAAAAAAACCAAGATAAAGTAAACAAACAAGCTAATGTTCTTCATACCGGTAGCCAAGACTAAACTACTGTGATACCTGATGTTGATTTCCATCATGGGAAGGATGCATCCTAGGACATGTGGTGATCAGGGTTTTGATGAGATTGATTGGATGATAAGCTATTGATACTCCGAGTTGATCAACTTGCTTGCTTACTGACCTAGGCTTGAGACTTTGACGATTAGGTGCTCACTTTTGAACCTGCTAGACTTGCTTCTGATTACTTCACCAAAGGATGAAGGCGATGATTGATTTATTATGGGTGATGATTACTGTGGGTGAAAGCGAGATGAGACAGATGCACCATTTTAGGTTTTTCTAGATATTTGGATGTTTTTGATGTTTTGAAATATTTTGAGGCTATTTTGGTTTTCAAATTTATTAAATATTTTTGGATTTTTGAGATTTTATGAATGTTTTTGGATTTTGTGTCTCGGGGGCTAATAAAGGATGGCCTTGCCTACGTTTAAGCTAAGAGACAACATAGTTTGGATGACATCATACTTGATTACTGATGCGATGGATGGGCAAACGAATTGCCAATGCGACGAATAACCTAAGGGACTGACCTAAAATGTGAAATAGATGGGCAAACAGATTGCCATTGTGACGGACACCTAAAGGACTGACCTAAATATCTTGGGGGATGATCAAAGATCAACCTTTCCTACGTTCAAGCTCAGAGACGACGTAGTTCAACAAGATGACTCTTTTTTGATTTTCCAAATTTTGACATGTTTTGAATGTTTTTGGATTCTTTGATTTTGATGATTTAGATATGGATATGTGATGATATCACTGCTCTGTTTTGGGATTTTGTTGGAAACCAAGCTAAGGTTGATTGATTGAATCAATGGATTGATGATGATAACATTGTCGAGGATGCACAACAATGCAAGGATAGTGTTAAGCAACACGAAGATTTCAAGATTGATGATGATAAAATTGTTGAGGATACACAACAATGCACGGATAGTGTTAAGCAACACAAGGATTGGGAAGGATATCTTGAGATGATGATGGATTGGCTGGATTTGATTGATCAGGATTTTGAAGCTTGATTTGAAACAAAATTGTTTTGAATGATTTGATGTAGTGTTGATGTACACATTAGATGTGATTGATATTGATTGTTTGGATTGAGGTTCGATGAAAGATAAAGCTTGATAAGGAACATCGTCTCGTCAAAATATTCCATGGGATAGTGATTTGGATTTGTGCTCACAAATGCTTTGACCAATTTGATTTCATGTTTTCCAATGTTTAGATCACCACATAAGTTGGACGATATATATCAAGATTTATTCCCGAAGCAAGATATAAATATCTGCCCCCAGTGTCTAGCAATGTATGGAAGGCCATGGGTGGATTCTTGGATAGGTGGATGGATGAATGGTTATGGTAAGCATGCAAAGGATGCCAAGGATTATCTTTCAATAAGGTAAGGTGTTCAAATAGAGGATGCTCATTTGGATAGTGCTTCATGGCTCAAATAATGTTGGGTAGGATAGGATCGATGAAAATGACCCATGTCAAGATGTTTACCATAAGCAAGTGTAAAGTGTGCACCGAATTCTTCTATCAAGATCAAGATAATTTGGATTATGGATGCAGATATATGAAAATGGATTGGATAAATGGTTTGTGGATGAATGGATTTATTATGGGTAAGATGGATGAAATGTCGACTTTATTATGGATGGGATGAGATGCTTCCACCTGAACTTGTGCATGTAGATTCTTGATTCTACACATGACACCTATTTTCCAAGTTTTCATCATGGTACCTATCCAAAGCACCACCAAAGTGGTTTTCACTAAAGGACGATTTTTCTCTTTACTATTTTTTTAAATCATTTTTTTGGATTTTTTGCTAAAAGATTTTAAGCTCATGTTGAACCACTTGGTTCTATTGATGTAGATGCTTCTATCATAATGTTCCATTGATATCCTTCTTGAAGAAGTTTCTTTCCCAAGATATGTGCACTTGAATGCAACTTTTGAGATTCCTGATTTGCTTTGCTGACACCGGAGTTAACTTCGTCTTTGTGTGAACATCGCAATAGAGTTCCTTCTGAATCCTTATGATGAAGTATCATTGCCAACACATGGTCAATGTGAGAATTGGATATCATGCGTGGAGGTGTGGATGGTGTTATGTGTTTAGGAATAGGAGATGGATTTGTTGATAGTTTGGAACCTTTGACTCTCCAAACTTGGGAAGATGAGCAATGATGAGTGGATACAAAGGTGTGCATGGAATTAGGACCAACAATTTGATATACTTTGTACGTTGCTTGAGAAGCCTTCTTTTTCCTTTGTGGACATCTTTGATGGATACTTGCCCCTTTTTAATTTTTCCCATAGTTTCTTTGACTAATGGAGTATGATAGGGATCATCTTTCTTTGTATTTTCTGGTATCCATATGTATTTGATTTGTCTGATATGCTTCTTAGCTTCTTTTTCTTTGATAATGTTCTTCATGCTTTGATTCAAATATCCCTTTTGATGTTGGCCCCAATTCATGGATGGGGTGATGGGTGTATGAAGATTCGTGACATGGATGGTTGTAGTATTGGCATTGGTTTCATCATAAGGATCCTTTGTGCCCCCTATGTTGACGTTTTCTTGAAATGAAGTTGCCTCTAGTATGGTGGTAGTAGCATCTTTGTTCTTTGATTCTCCCTATTTTGAGATGTCTTGTTCAAAATGCATTCTTTGACAAATGACCACTACAGATGACGTTATTTCAATTTACTGCTCTGCTGACTTTGGAATATCCTATTCTGTTTGACCTATTCCCTTGAGTGGATAATACTAGATATCTTCATACATGATGTCCTCAATCTAAATTTGGGATATATTTGATCCTGATGTTGACAACTGAGTTTGACTGTAGGAATCAATATCCTGCTTTTTTTGTGTAATAATGTCAGGAGTACAGGAATCCTATTTTGAATGAAGATCATCTACATGTCCATCCACGAGAAGCATCTCATGGGTAGATGGAGGGTTATGTGCTATGTGGATGTGATCATCATTTATAGATAGGAGAGTGTCCATTACATCATTGTAGTAGCTTGGAGATGCAAATTCTTAATCTCGAATGATTTCGGAATTGCTTTTGACATGCTTTGGATCAAGTTCTTGACATGGGTAAATTTCAAAGAATGGATTTCTTATAAAGGGTTCTTGGATATCTTCATTAGGCATAGGAAGTTTCTCAAATGTCATGAGGTCAAAAGATGTCCATATGTTTTGGAAAGGATCATTGCTAGACCTTGGTGAAAGATGTTGATCATGCTTTGGAATAAATTCTTGAGATATGTCCTCTAACTCATTAGGTGATGTAGAGACATTTTCAACATGATCATTGGTCGAAGGATCTTGAACATCATTTTCAATGATTGTGGTGGGAATCTATTGCGAGCTTTGCTGAAGGAGTAATGTAGGCGTTTGTTGCTGAGCCAACAATGCTTATTATTGGTCGTGTTGTTATTGTGCCAACAATGCTTGTTGTTGGGCTTGCTATTGAGCTACTTGTTGTTTTTACCTGAAAATCTTGTAGGACTTGTTGATACACTTGTTGATGGATTGATTGCAATTGTGCTTGCACTTGCCGAGCTTGGTGCTGGGCTTGAGCTTGAGCTTGTGCTTGTTGGGCTGCTTGTGTCGCTTGTGCAGCTTGTGCGTCTTGTGTGACTTGTGTAGCTTATTGGGCGACTAATTGTGCTTGCACTTGCTGAGCAACTAGTTGTGCAGCTTGTTGGTTTTGGAGCACCTTTTGGCAAGTAGCTTATCTAGCAGCTTCCAACATGATGGAGAATGAATTTTCCATGTTGTGTTTTGGCGATGGTGGCGATGGATTGGGAATGGTGTTGATCATTGTGATGAGTGGTGAATGGTGTGATTGAGATGCTTGGTCCTTGAGACACTTGAGGGATGGTGGTTGTGTTGACTATTGGGGTTGCTTGGATGGTTTCCATCTGTTTTTGTGATATCGATGGAAAAATGGGAGGATTTGACATGATGCTTTGAATTATGAAGGGGGTGTTGCTCGGATTTGGTTAATTGATGGTTGGAAAAGGGAGAAGGCTCATGCCTTGATTGTTTGGTTTATAGATTTGTAAGTTTTGACTTTGATTTAAATCTACCAAAGGGAAAGGTGTTCCAAAATTTAGATTGGGCATGCTCACTTTTGTTGTACCATTGAGGTTTGGAGGAGATAATGATCCCATGTTTGGTTTGTACAAATGCAAGTTTTTTAAATCAATTGACATCGTAAGGCTTGGATAGTTTGGTTGAATTGGATTACTCATGATTGATGAATCAAGTTTATATTCCATGTTCCTCTTGTGTTTTGACTTTGTTGACCTTTGAGGGGTTTAGGACCAATGATGAGATGAAGGATGAAAGGGGTGAATGAGATGGGTGTTTAAACTTTTAGGAACTTTGGATCAATGCTAGACTTTAGGACTTGTTTTGATTTGATTTTGATTGTGGATAGTTTGACTAAGTGTGTTAAGGAAAACAAGGTGATTTTGGATTGGATAATTTGACTAAGTGTGTTAATCCAAAAAAAGTGATAATGAACTTGTAAGCCCTAGGAAATTGTGTATCCAAGAGTAAACTCGTACACAAAAGGATAATTTGGCTAGGTGTGTTAAGACAAAAAAGGTGATATTGAACTTGTAAACCTTATGAAGTTGTGTTATCCTAGAGGTAAATTCGCTCAAGAGGATTGATAATTTGACTAAGTGTATTAAGTCAAACAAGGTGATGTTGATTTTTCTAAAAGTCTAGCATAAGTGATGTTTTCCAAGGTTCCAAAAGTTGTTGGTGAAATGGGATTTTGATAAATGCTTGGATGGGGTGAAGTGTTTGAATTGATCCTAGATGAACCTAAGAGGACTTATTTACTAGACCAAGATATTGAAGAACATGCTTTTCCCTAAAAGTGGTTCAAACCAAAAGACCAATGTTTGCATGAAAACCAAATGACTCAAAAGGGACCAAGCACATGTGTGGTTCAGTTGTCTATTATCTTGCTTAGGTTTGGTTCTTTTTACCACAAACAATTTCTTGGTTATGATTTTCAAATTAAATGTCTATGTCTCCATTCCTTTTCATTCCACAAGGTCCATTATGTGAAAATCAAGGTTTCAAGAGCATAGTTTCCTAGGTTGACTTTAGTGAAAAAAATGATGATTAAACCCAAGCACTTAGAAACCTCTAAGGATAGAATCCATAGGGCAAGCAAGAGCACTTAGATTTTTTAAAGGATATTTGTTTCCTCCAAAGGGTTTGAAATTTTGAAGCTTTTTGTGAATGTTTGTTTTCAAATGTTTTGAGACCTAAGCAATGTATTTTTTTATTTCAAGAACATGTACAATCCTAGGATGAAGAGACAATATTTGTTGGGATCCCACTTGGATAAATCCAATTGCGCATATTCAGTGCGGATGATTAGATGCTTGACCACACAAGCTCCCCCTTACAGTGCACTCGCTTCTTGTGTCAGCCAAGCATCAGTACCCATGAATCTCCCATGGCATATTTTTCATCTCTACAACAAAACCGCATGTTACATGGGGCGGCTTCAAAGGACATGACCTTTTGCACCAACAAATAGAAAGGATTTTGAATTTTGCTAAACAAGGGTTTTAATGCAGGCATTTCGTTCATGGGGACCATCCATTCGGTGAGAGACCATTGCTACCCTTCTCATCAGAACAATCCTCGTAATATTGGCCTTTGTTCCAATATCCACACTTATATCCTGGGTGGAAGTCGCTTGGCTTTAGCGTGTTCCCGATTTGGTCGTTCCCTTGGGTGATTACTTTTTCACTCAAGGAAGGCCCACTAAGATAAACAAAATCTAGCAAGCATACCCCATAGTTCAATCGACCTTTGTTAAAAAACAAAGGGAGAACACTCGCAATATACCACGCTCACACTCACAAGATTGATTCAATTTTTAAGTACCCAAATTGAAATGTCGAGGCAATCTTTTATGCAACTTAATATCACCAAAAAGACTTTTGATTCTCAAGATCGCTGTGAAGCAAGAGAGAAGTGCATACATCTTTTCAAATGAAATTACTTTACAAAAAAGCTTACAAGACACAAAAACACATGTTCATTTTTAATCCTTCAAAGCAATAGTTAATTCTTTTTAAGCACCAAATTGAAATATGGAATTTTCCTTGTTAAATTGTTAATCCTTAAACCAAATCTAGTGATTTTGTTCTAAAGTTCATTTTAAGTCCTTTGTTGCAAAAATTGAAAGTTTTTGTAGTGTTCTTTTTAGAGCCCAAAAAAAATTTAGTGTGTCCTAAGAGCATGAAAGTAATCAAATCCTTAGAAAGAGATTATAAGTTCTCCCAAAGTGATTAAAAACACTTAATAAAATGAGATGATAATATCATAAAGAACCCTTGGCCTTTGTTTTCCTTCCTTCACTTTTGATCAAGAAGTTTCCTTTTTTGGCAAATTTCAATAATTGTTAGATTTTTCCATTTTTGGTAATTTTGCATGCATAACTTTGAGAGTCCTATTTTTGCCCAAAAAATTTTTAAAACTAAGATAGGATGAATTGCCAACTAACATCTTAAATTCGAAACATGAACTTCGAGTTATTAACAAAAATGACTTTTAAAAAACTAAAAAAACACTAAATTGACATTTTGAGGGCCAAGATGAAAGTTTCAAGCCTTAGAAATGTGCCAAGATGGCCACCAACCCACCCAAAGTTGGTTGGCAATCCACATGCCATCGCCTAATAAATTTTCTTGTAAAATTTCAGCCAAAACCACATTCGAGTCAAAAGTTATGACCTCTGAAAATTCTTGCATCACAAAAAATGTTAAAAATAATCATAAATATGCCTTTTACCCAACTCTAGTGACGCAATCCGTGGGTGCAGCGTAGTTTGAGAAGGCCAGTGACGCAATATAGCGCCGCCGATGACTGAGAGCGGTGCTCTGCAAAAAAATAGTGACCGCGATTGCGACACTATTTGACCTAGTGGTGTAGTTTGAAATTTAAATTTTTCGAGCGGGAGGACTCTAGCGGCGAACTTTAGAATTTAGGAGTAGTGGAATATAGCATTGCTGGATTGGTAGTGGCGTAGTTTGGTGCTGCTGGACTGTGAGCAGCAAAAAAACATGAATTTTTTCAAAAAACGTGATGAAATCCTTCAGATTCACCCTCCTTCTAGTGCCAAAATGTGAACCCCAATCCTATCCTTGCACAAACATGGAAAACAAACACATAATTAGATCAATATAAAAGTGAGAACAACCCTATGAAATTCATCTACAATGCTCAAAATAGGAAAAATATGAAGAACAAGACAAGAAAGTAAATAAATCTTAATTAAGCATGCAAATCCTCAATCCCATGGGGGAATTAGTGCCAATTGTGTGTAGAAATTGGCCATTTCCCAACTCCTTTGTAAGTTTGATGATGGTTGATCCACTTGATGGTGAAGAACATTGTGACTCCTTGCTAAAATCTACAATAACCTAACTATGGTGATGGAAAATGCTCAAGAAGATGAATAGAATTGTTCTCAATTGAAGATAATAACTTTGCATTCAAATTGTGGATGAAATGAAGTATAGTAGACTTGCTTGGATTGTGGATGATATTTCAATAAAGGAGGCCTCTATTTATAGATTTGAAGAATGAAAGATTGAAAGATTTGGGTGAATGTGAGACAAAAGACCAACCAACGAGAGAAGACCACTTATCCATATGTGATTGGAAGAGGAATGAGCACATTTTGGTCAATGTGCATGATAAATACTATGAGATTCAAATTTGAAATTTGAAAGTGACAAGTTGGAGGGAGAGAGGAATGGAGTTAATGTCACTTGGCTAAAGGCCAAGGACATGTAAGGTGAAATAAATGCCTTGTTGGAAGTACCCATCCCCTTTTGGAGGGATTTTTGAATTGGAAAAATATTCCACAAAAGATGCCCTTTTGAATGGTTGCAATATCTAGAGGATTGAAGTGATTAGGATTAGATTTAATCATGATTTGATCAATTAATTAGAAATTAGGTGATTTGAAAATTTTGACTTAGATTTTAGGATTTAAATAAATCAAAGTTGAGAGGAATAATGATTTTAGAATTAATTAAATAAAAATAGATTTATTTAATTAAAGAAGGTGGTGTTAGATTAAATCAAATAAAGATTAATTTATTTAATTTAAATGATGTGACCTTAGAGTTTTATTAAATAAAGTCAATTATTTAATTAAAAGATTAGGATTAATTAAACAAAATGATTTATTTAATTAATGGAAGAGTACGACTTAATCAAATAAATTTGATTTATTTAATTAAGAGAGGAATTGTGATGACAAGTTGAGAAGGTGATTTGGGATGAAACAATATTAGTAGTTAGAATAAAGTGCATCAGATTGACTTGTATATTTTCCATGTCTACACCTCTTTCACACCGAAACAAGTGGAATCACTCCGAGCTACGTTTCACCAGATCGATCCCTGAAGGGTCCAAAGTGCAAAATGACTACAAACTTCAACATGCTATTACTCGGATACCGTGACACTTAGAAAATTCTCATTTGATCCTAGAGGATTACATTGGGCCCCTCTACAAAAACCTCTCTCAGTTTTAGCTATCTCAGAGTGGTTTTCCCGTGGCGGCGGATTTTCACTTGATGTAAAAAGTGTCAAATTCAAGCTATGCAAAATTGCAAAGTGGTGCAAATTTTGTTTTGCAACTCATGTGACCAAGAAGACTATTCCAATGCATCCAAATAGGTATTTTTATGCTAGGCATGGTCCTCTTTTGCACCGAAACACACAGAATCACTCTGAGCTATGTTCGACCAGATCGATCCCTTAAGGGTCCAAAGTGCAAACTGACTGCAAACTTAAGCATGCTATTACTCGGATAATGTGATGCTTATAAAATTATCATTTGATCCTACAGTATCATGTTGGGCCCCTCTACAAAAACCTTTCTCGGTTTTGGCTATCTCGGAGTGGTTTTCCTGTGGAGGCGGATTTTCACTTGATGAAAAAAGTGTCAAATTCAAGTTGTTCAAAGTTGCAAAGTGGTGCAAATTTCGCTCTGCAACTCATGTAACCAAACTAACTACTCCAACACATCTAAATAGGTATGTTTATGTTGGTCATGGTCCTCTTTCACACCCAAACACGCAGAATCGCTCTGAGCTATGTTCCATCAGATCGATCTCTTAAGGGTCCAAAGTGCAAAGTGGTTACTCGGATACCGTGATGCTTAGAAACTTCTCATCTAATCCTGCAGGATCACATTGGGACCCTCTACAAAAAATTCTCTCGATTTTGACTATCTCAGAGTGGTTTTCCTGTGGCGGCAGATTTTCACTTGATGGAAAAAGCATCAAATGCAAGCAGTGCAAAGTTGCAAAGTGGTACAACTTTCATTCTACAAATCGTGTGACCAAGTGGACTATTCCAACACATTCGAATAAGTATGTTTATGCTAGGAATAATCCTATTTCACACCGAAACACATAGAATCACTCTGAGCTATGTTCCACCAGATCGATCTCGTAAGGGTCCAAAGTGCAAAATGGCTGCAAACTTTAGCATGCTATTACTCAGATACCGTGATGCTTAGAAACTTATCGTTTGATCCTACAAGATTACGTTGGGACCCTCTACAAAAAACTCTCTCAATTTTGGTTATCTCAGAGTGGTTTTCTCGTGCTGACAGATTTTCACTTGATGGAAAAAGTGTCAAATTGAAGCTGTGCAAAGTTGCAAAGTGGTGCAACTTTTTTTTTTTCAATTCGTGTGACCAAACTAACTGCTCCGATGCGTCCCAATAGGTAGGTTTATGCTAGGCATGGTCCTCTTTCGTACCCAAACACGTGGACTTGATCTGACTTGAGTTCAACTGACTTGATCCCGTATGATGGCATGCAAAACAATGGAAAAGAGAAACATACAAACGACAGTTGAGAAGTCTGAGTATTCCACACAAAAAGTGTATGATCATTGGTGTAGAGCACCTTGTTCCTCCATTTGATGAAGAAGGTCTAGTTCAGTGGTTTTAGTGATTATCTGATGGTAAATAGGTTGGTCAATAGGTTGTTGTGGGTATTTTGAGCATTCTTTGTCTTGAATAAGGTCAATTAAGACCATTAGGTATGTTTTAGGGTGACTTTTGGGTCTAGTGATAAAAAAATGCGAAAATTTCAATCTTGCACTAGAAGTTGTCTTTGTAGCCTTTGAAGGAAAATTTGTGAATTTGTATATGAGTGTGAAATAATGGATTTTTGTTGATGTAATAAGGCTATTTGTAATCCATTTTTGTGGGTTTAGAGGTCATTAGATGTAGTCATTAGGTTGGAGGATTCTAAAGTTGCAAATTTGTAAGTTGCTTAAAGCAACAAATTTGAAATGTAACGGTTACTTGTTTTGAAAGTTGGTTTTTAGTTAGTTGAGGGCATGGATCAGTTAGAGAAGGGTGTAAAACACTATGTAAAGCCTTGAGAGGCTCGAATGGAGGTTTTTGATGAACTTTTGGAGAAGATCTCATAAGAATTATTCACACTGTTCTTTGTTTTTCAAATTTTTGATACAAACTTGTTGATCTCATAGTTGATACGACCTACAACTTTCCTGTACGATCCCAAGGCTGACATGGATTGAAAGAGGGCTGAGTTAGCTTTCTTTTGGTGGTGGTTTGGTGCAAAACCATAAAGGAATAGAAGAGTTCTTATTTTTGAGTCAAGTGAATGTTGGAGTCTTAGTGGGCATATTTGAGAGAAGTTGTGTCAAATCACAACTTGGTTGAGCCACTCTACATCACCAATGGTGCTTTGGAATTCGAAAAGTGATTGATAGCATGTTTCTTTGTTATATAGACCTATTTAGGGGTCTAGGACAATGTTGAGTCCATTTCTTATTTGTATTATAAATTATAACTTGTTTTCTCCTGAGTCCATTTTGTATACAAGAAATAATATTGCAAAAAGTTGACATATAAATCTTTTGATGGTGACGCATCAAGAACATATTGGAATCTTTTTATGGAATGACAATTGAAAACGTGTTTTTTTCTTTTAGATAAAGTTGTTTAGCATCAATCAATTAATATTCAAGACAAACCATGAAGGAAAACAATGATCAATGCTAGGGCTAACCAATTAATAATTATACACGTGAATAAGTCAAGCATGTACATGTCAATAAGGGAAGCACAAGTACTCAAAAAAACATAAGCCTCAAGAAGTATACACATGAATACATAGTATACACAAATTAATACAAAGTATATGCACGAATACAAGGTATATGCATGAAAACACGTAAGCCATAAAGTATACATTTGAACACACGTAAGTCACAAAGTATACACGTAAGTTGTAAAGCATACACTTGAATACATGTAACTCATATCTATTGAACCATCAATTTAGAATGCAAATATGGACACCATCGATAAAAGATATTTGTATTAACCAAATAGCCATGTAGGCATACATCAATATATGTCGATATAAGTATGAAATATATGTACAAAAATAGCCATATAGGCTTACGAGAATGCCATATAGGCATACAATGTCAAATATGTCCAATACAAAATATGTACAAAACTACCATGTAGGCATACAACAAAGGGCTTTGGAATCAAAAGTCATTACTCTTCATGCTCTGCAAATAAAATCTTTCCCTTTGATTTTCGATTGGATGGCAATATGTCTGTCACTCATTTCTATTGCACTCGAGGAGTGCTCCTGCTGCTCCTGCTGCTCCTCCTAGTGTTTAGTTCATGGTGAAGTTTTAATTGTTACAATAAGAAGTAAAGACATGAATACATAGAAATTACATTATAAAAACTGATATATTTGAAAAAATAATCACTTACCGCCATCTCATGATCACTCTCCATGAGGGATATATTCTCATGCCCATGCTCAGGCATGCTCAAGCCTTGTATAAACTATACAAATAGAAATTAAACTACTTGAATCAATAATGGTTTAATTTTTCACTAACTAACATATATAACAACAAATGTAAATTGAAATTTACTAATTTGCCTCATACCTCCCTAGTCAGAGCCATCGAGGATTGTATAGTAGATGACACACCAATCTCCATTGCCCTCATCACATTCAGAGGTGTTTCGGCTTGCAACATCTGAAAATAAAAAAATAAATTATTCAACGTAAACAACGATGTGCATATAAACTACACAAATCTATTAAGTATAATTCATTAGTTAAACTCTTTATTCTATTACCTCCATGTAGGTTTGAGTAAATCCACCACCATTAGGAAGTGTTCTATCGAAACCTCCAATATTAGTCTGCTCAACATCCAAAATCACATATTAAATTACCATTTGTAAAACAATGCTATTAACATGCAATAAATTTATATTTGTTTACTAGTTACATACCCCAACAATATGTGTACTACATAAATAATTGGGTGGGGGGCCGGTGTATCCAGTCTTAACACTGTGACCCTGCAATTTTATTAAAATCATAAAACAGTTTTAGTTAATCTTGCATTTCAAAATTAAAATTTAATAAATTAAATTCAATGAACATGCACTAAATTTTACCTAACTATCAATGCCATATGCTTCATGCAAAATTTCAGTTACGTAGTAGCCTCTTGAGTGTCGGTGGGGTCATATGAACAAGTAGCCCTGCAAGATTGACACACATGTGTTCGAAGGCCACCACTCGAAGACTCCCCTGGATGGTGCTGTAGAATAGGGCTAGTATGATGGATGACACTCTGGGTCAAAGTGTTGATCGTCTGTAATGTCTCTACGTCAACACTTTCCTTCATGATGGAAGGCATAACAATGTGCTCATGAGGTGGCCTAGCAAGAGCTCGTCTACCTTGCCACGTAGGATTCAACTGTGCACCAGGTCTATCCTGAGCTAACCCCCCACCTCTCCCCTGGAAATCCTTCATATCAAAATAATTTGGGATTTTATTCAATATGAACTCATTGTATAGCTTCCTAAGGAAATATTGTGGGACCTCGCAATTGTTGTATAGTGGGTAATCGAAGACCATGTACCACCTATCATAAAACTGGTCCCTAATTTGTTGGTGGTGGCACCAATGGATCGGAAACCTCTTCGCATTGAGGGCAAGATTTTGATTTATGCATGGGTTGGTGAATAATGAGCACAAATCACCTTTTGTAATTTTTAAATCCTTTACATCTTTGTATGATATTTTATTTGCATAATTCCCTAGCCGCCTGCCTCCTATCTTGCCATCCAGTTATTTGTTTGCTAATTGAATCGACATTTTTTAACATATCTTTCAATGAATTTGCTAGGGTCATTCTTTCTATGGTTGAACCATTTGGATCACTCAACCTACTGATCAAATCCTCAATTTTCTTTTTGTTGTTCTCAAGTTCACTCATTAAATTTTGTTGAGTGCCAGGAGGGGGTTGAGTGATTGGTGGAGGAGGTTGTTGTTGTGGTTGATTTTCATCTTGAGGATTTGGTTGGTCTTCTTGTTGAGGATCTTGAGGGTTTGCAAGTTGATTTGCATCTCCTGAAAATTCAAACAAATATATATCAAATTTAACCTAAAACTAACTAATTCAAAACAAAAACCATAGAATCCTTACCTCTCACATATCCTCATCGTCGTGGTGCCATTGTTGTGAAGAAATAGAAATTGTTGGTAAAGAAATTTGTTGAATTGCTCCTCCTAGAATGTGAGCTTGAAATGTGGGGGTTTTGGCCGTGGCTAGAAGAAAAAAATAGTCGAAATAAGAATGACAGGTTTTCTCTTTTTTTTTTTTTGCTTTTAACAAGCAATAACGCGAGCGCGTTATAATGCACTCATGTTATTGGCTTGTTGTTTATGAGCCTTAGGCTCAACACAACAAGCCATAATGCACTCGCTTTATGACTTTTCAAAAGGTTTTTTAAAAGGTGTCCATGAAATGGCTACCCATTTCCATGCACCCACCCATCCGTGACTTTATATATTCATGAGGTTGACTTTAATACAATAAAAACATAGAACAAGTCAATTGAATCTTCTAACTTCCACACAGACTGATATGAGCCACTACGCTTCAGTAGAAACAAAGATAGTATACCAAAAAATATTCCTTAGGATGTGCAATACAAAATAATAAGCTAAAATCATCTTACAGATCGATGAACACTGTGCTACTGGATACTTTGTTCTTCCTTGAAAATCTTCAATCTTCCTACTGGTATGGAAAAATGATAGTGTGCAGAACTGAACATCAATTAGGGTTTCCATCAATGACAACACCAAGTGATAAACGCAGTGTCTCCTACCAACAATATCCCCCTTTAGCATTGATGGAAGCACTTAGTGAAAAATGACTAAGTGTCAGATCAATACCAAGATAAAATTTGCTGCAATCCAAAAATACAACTCTCCCCCTGAGCTGATCATACATTTTTCACTCCACTTCTCCCCCTTTGACATCAATGGCAAAGGCCAAAAATGGATCAGACAAAATTGTTTGTACAAAAATTCTTCTTTACGTCACAAAAACTAAAAAATGTCTACAAAAGCTAAACCAAGTTTGTATCCCAAACTCATTTGAGACTTTCCATTATGGTTATATGTCCACAAATTAGATAGGATTGAGTTTCAGCAACTCCCAAGTTGGTTGGATCGCCGACTACGATAGTGTCCTCTCCTTTTAGGGCGCTGGCCATTACCTCAATTTTGGGACCTATAATGCTTCTAAGTTCACAGGTTCTGGAGACAATTTTGTCATTTTCATGATCTAGCCCTTTTGTTTGGTTGAGCAAAGGCATTACTTCACCTTCTACTTTCCCAACACCACTAGATAGGGGATCAAATGCCTTGGAAAGAGTTCCTAACCGACTTTCCAGATCTTTCACTTTCTTTTCATTTGCTTCTGTGAACTTTGGAAAAGATAAGCAGGATTTTTAAATCTTACCTCCTTCAGATAAGGCATTCTGTATGTTTGTGACACAAGTGGCTAAGACATCTTTATCTTTAGCAATCAATACTTTCATTCCACTAAATCTTTTAATATCAAATTCCTTTTGCACTTTTTCCAAAGCTGATTTTTCAAGAGACTCAAAATGAGTACTCACGAAGCTAATGAGTATTTTCAATTCATTGGATGAAGATTTAGTCTAATATTTCACAAAGGAGGGCATAATCTTCTCCAAAAATCTAGATGCAAGAGTCAGTAATTCACCATCTTCAATATGAGACTTTAGTATCTCTTCTTGGGCTTTAGCTTGAGCAAATGATGCCACTTTCATTTTCTGGATTGGGCTCAAAGTAGATAGGTCAATGGGACCTTCAATTAGTTCTAGCTCAATCTCTTCTTTATGATCCACCAAGAATTTATTGACTGTTCAAAGAAACATATGAATTATTTAATCATAAAAACACTTGTTGCAAAGAACTTGTTAAAATAAACATATGGATTATGTAATAATGGATACACTCTCAAAGTTGGGGAAAAAGCAACTGCAAAGGTACATGAAAGTATATAATACATTCAAAACTCTATCCCTTTTCCTGCAAGAAATGGGATAGAATCCGAAAAATATTTGTTATGATAATTGTATGACATGGTAGTAATAAAAAAAAATGCAGACATACTAGAAAGTGTGTAATGAAAAAAAGGAATGTGCTCTAAAAACACTTGGAAAGAGGTAGACCAAAGTGAATGAGATAGATAATGTATTGACTGAAGAGGTTGTTCTTGCTCACAAGAAGTGGAGAAAGGAGCATGTGCATATGTGTAGGGGCAAATGGAAATGCAAAAGTGGATTAAGTCGAAAGGTTTTCTATTGCATATGAATTTGTGCAAGCAAAGAAAGAGAGAGATGATGCTATAAGTGGAGTTGAACAAATGAATGAAAGCATTCTTGAAGTTAGCAATTCCATGGAACAAATACAATTGAAAATGGATGATAAGGAAAATGCAATATTAGATCTAAGTGCAAAAAAAGAGAATCAGTTGGGTGGAGGCATGAAAGTCTTATCCAAAAAGGTAGACAAGCTCCCTAACAAGCTTACGAAAAGAAACATCTGCATACTCTAATCATAAACACACTGTAAAAACAATAGTTGGAAATTCTCAAAGTGGAGTAGAACAACCGAAGACTAAAATTAACCACTTAGAGAAGGAATTAAAACACAAGAAGAAGCTGTCATAGTGAAAATAAGAGGAGCTTAATGCTGTTCGGAGAGACCTGCAATCTAAAAGATAGGAATTTGATAAAACAAAGACAACAATGGAAGGTGTTGTTGCACAATTGATAGGTCAAAATTTAAAGGTCTTGTTGTATAATTATTAAACGTCAAAAGTCAAAGGTGTTGTTGCACAATTGATAGGTCAAAAGTTGAAGGTGTTGTTGCATGACTGATAAAAGTTTAAGATGCCACAATAATAGCTGCATTGGAGGTTGGTGGAGGAGGGAATGTGTGTAATGCGGTAGTGGATACATAATAGACATGAAAGCTCCCACTTGAAATAGGAAATCTACATACAAGAGTAATGATCTAAATAGGAGGTGAATTGTATGGGCTTGGATTTTGTTTAAAGGGATAATCATTACTCCTGTGTGTAGATGGCCTATTTCAAGTGGGAGCTTTCTTGTTTGTAACAAGTGAGGAGGAAAAATGGCTACAAATCTACAAGATCGAAGCATTAAAAACAAATGAACATCAAAATACATGTGTTCCTCAACTTGCTTCCCATCAAAAGGCAATGCAAGATTCATAAAATCATCTATTGACATCCCACACTATGTTTTCCAACATGCAATTATTTAGTGCATTTTGATTTACCATCATATCACAATTTTGAAACCCAAATTTTAGTCCATCGAAGAGTTGTAATAAATTTTTTTGGTGAGTTTTATGAAATTCTTAATGTCTAAAAAACATAAGAGTTTCATTAGAACCATACTATCTACGTATAATTGTAAGTTGGAAAACACTGCGTGATATACAACCTACAACCCACTATGTTTTCCAGCCTGCAATGTGAAGGTGGACTTAAATACATTGTTATAGTGCACAAAATAGAAAGTGCTCATTACAACAAGCCATTTCAATGTCATACAAATTATTTATGTTTGTGCATTTATCAAACATCCAACGATACATTTGAAGACCATAGTTGATTAGAATCTATATATGCTTGGAGGTGCGTATGATCTTTTATAGTGGGATGGGGTATTCAAGATCTAAATCTTAATCTAGTGAGAAAAACCATAAACCTACCATTGAAACTTATACCCAACTCATGTCACTGTCCATGTCATCATTTTCCTTCATTGACAAGGGAAACCAAAATGTCTTCCATGTTGAACCAACAACTATCCATCCTATTTCACCAAAGGAACACCAAAAGTCATGTTGTAAGGAATACAATACTCGATGCAAAATTCTATTTCAAAAAATGGTAGTCGTAGTCTTCTAGTTCCACCCACTTTCACCTCATCCATCCCATGTTTATCCAGCTCATCCATTTCATGTTCTTCCACCTTCATAGCACCTATAGAAATTCAACCATGTCACATACTTGACCTCATTGATCGAAAGCATGACATCATAGATCCCTCTTTATGTGAAGATCAAAATAATCCCTCTCATGATCCTAGTTCATCTCATCAGTCCATTCCATGTCATGACACCATACCATCTCATGATCGAAGTATGTCAACTCCATACCATAATCGTAGTGTACAAATTCATTAAAAAATTCTTTCCATCCATTCAATAAGTCAAGACCCCTAAGGTATAAGCATTTCCCTCACATCTCATGATAATCATAAACTTTCACAAGATCCCATTCATGAACCGGAAACATAAAAGATTGTTTTCTCATACAATACCACATGCCTTTGATGAGTTCCATTTACCTACACACCTTAACATTAAAACACATCTAAATTCTTATGGCCTTGACTGCATACCTCCTTCTTAAGATGTTGGTAGCTCTTTCAAACACAAGAGGCCTCCCTTTAGATCAATACGTCCACCTCCTCCATCATCTTCACCATCTATTGTTGGACCGTATCCACGAACCCTTCCATCCATCATGGGCCCATATGTTTGTAATGAATATCCTTAGGTGCCCTTTCAAGAACAACAAAGGCACATACCCTTGAATTCATTCGAACACCTTCCACTTTAAAATCCTCTCATTTTATAAAATCCCTTTATGGCTTATCCAAGCAATTGGGATACCAAACAAGAAATACATAAATTGAAGAATCCAGAAAAACCTAAATATCATCATGTCTCACTAAAAAGAATTACCAAATAAAGAAAAATATGCACCAAAATCAAAAGAAAAACACTTCCAAGAAAATGGAAGGTGCATATTAAGAAAAAATGAAAAGGCTATAAAGAAAATGAAAAGTGAAAACAATGTGGGTTCCAAAGAAAGCAAAAAAAATCCATGCATTCAAATAAAAAATACAAATTGGTATCCCTACTTGGTAATTGAAAAGACTCCATTATTCCACCATCATCCATTCCTCCATTATTCATCCTCCAAATCCGTTTTCCATCCTTATATGCCCAACTTTATTATCCCCCCACTCTCAATCCTTCAACTTTCACCACCCTTCAAGGTGTGTGGCAATGTTGTTCTTCCCCACATTCCCTCATAATGATTCCATTCCATACTTCCATCCAAGCTTCATCCCTCATTCCATAGCTTTAATCCAATCCTTTGTATGAATCCTTAACCCCCTTCTTCCTACCCCTATCCATTCCATTATCTTTACCAATTTTCCTACCAACGTCTTTAAGTGGGAACATGTTAGCCATGGTCTATAACAAACATTTAGTTAGTAGGGTACTATCTTTTGCAAAGAGATAATTGAGTCCTCCATTCATATCCATACCACCTTCAACAACTTCAATTTCTATGGCCATTCATATCCATTCATATCTACTAGCTTTCACATCCATACACATACCCTTTCTTGCACACTTGCGGGAAATAATTTTCCATTCGTATGATATATTATTGATTATCCTATTACAACTTAGCCATCATATTCCTTCATTTATATTGCATACTATCCACTTTATCCATCCACCTTCCTTTGATCTTGCATAAAGTATTGGGAGAAAATAGAAAGAAATTGAATGTAATTCATGCTTTATACCATGTCTATATTCCATCCTCCATATCACTTATCATCCATGTCATGTTTCCTTTCATGTCCATTTACCTTCCATATCCATGTCATGTCGTTATAACTTGTCATACCTCTTACCATGGGGGAATGCTATTACTTTGACATGCCATCTTTGGAGTCCTCCATAGGTCCTCTATCTCTCCTTTGTATAAGAGCTTTTTTTTTGTGTTCCCTTGTCATTGGTTCCCTCTATCCATAGCATTCCATATATTGATCCATCTATCTTGATCTTCCATATAGCGTGTATCCTTACATGTCCTATCATTAACCCATATCATTGATCCCTATCCATCCATATCTCCTTTGGTTTTTAGGTTGAGTAAGGAATAAGATCTTGTTTATCATTATCATTTAAATTCTTATCTATCATTGCATTATCATTGCTATGAGTAACACATTTAAACAAACCATAAACTCTTTAACATACTAAAAGATTGGGCTTTATTGAGTCACAAGCCACTATGTTTTCCATTGTACAACTGTTTTGTGCACTGGTCCTTATAATATGCATTAGCATTTGCATTTTTTCATTATCATGATCTTGCATATTTATCATTTTCATATTACATGCATGAAAGCTTGTGCTTTATTTTAACTCTTGTCTCTTGTCTCCATCAATATCATTATCTCTTTATATCTTTTCTTTTCTTGTCACATTCCGAGGAAGCTCTAGGATCTCTACACCTTGTTGTGTATGAAGGAGAGTGAGGAATGGGGCATGGGTCTTTCTTATGTGTGTGTATCGAGTTATTCTACCCTATGATGATTACAAAAATCATAACTTATAACAAATGAGGAATTGTTGCAATCTATGATGAAACAAATGATCACTTCATAGCCTTTACATTCCATTCGTTTCCATATCCAACCTTCCATATCCTTTCCTCCCATATTGAATACTTTTTATAAGCCATTTATATGATTTCCTTGCATCACATGAATGCGTTGCATTCCTTTCTTCTTTGGATCCACCTAGGTCATTCATATTTCCAAATCTTGCATATCATTTTCTACCTACAACTCAAAAAAGATGAATTGATAGCATTTCCATTCCATTCATTTGCATATCCAGCCTTTCATATCCTTTCCTCCCATATCGAATACTTTTCATAAGCCATTTATATGGTTTTCTTGCATCTAATCAATGTGTCGCATTCCTTTCTTCGTTGCACCCACCAAGGTCATTCATATTTCTAAACCTTTCATATCATTATCTATCTACAACTCAAACATACCTTCACCTATCATAATAAGATTCAAACCATACCATACAAAGAACAAAATAAATGAAATATCAAGGTTATGCAATCAAAACTGAGGGCAACAACCATATCAAGAGCCCATGTTCAATCTGATTTTGTTTCATTTCATGCATGCATTATCTTCTAGATCTTAAACACAATTGAGGTTTACAATTGGTGTTTACAGATAACAAGTGTTAACATGTTCATATAGAAGTTTGAAATATGTATCTTCTTGCTTGAAAAGTGTTATGAAAGTGTTCGTAGTTGTTGTGACTGAAAAACACATGAGTTAAAATGTTGTGTTCTACTTGTATACTTCAAGCAAACCACATGCCTTCTGTGTACTTCAACATTTGTCAGACATGTCTACGGTGATGTTGTTTTTCATTGATGTCAAAAGGTGTTTGATGCCAACTACATGCATAGTGCGCTGCTTCATTGTGTTGTCATGGATTAGTTTCAAAGAGATTATTCATTCATTTGATGATCTACAACCAAAGTGGTTGTTGATATTCATGTCAAAGTCCTTGTTGTTCACTCCTTACTTGTTCACATGGTGTTGGTGCAAAAGGTATTGATAGTTGTTGCAAAAGTTTGACAGAGTTGTTTCATGACAAAGTCAGAGGTATTGAACAAGTACTCATTGCACATTCATCATTCACATTTTATTCTTGATGGATAATACATTTTGATGTTGTGACTCTAAGGTATTCAATGGATAGGTTTTTGGAATAAAGACATGATCGGTGTTTGTTGATGAGATCTTCATGCTTCTACAAGGATCTAAACCAATGTCAAAAGAATAATATTATGCATCAAAGGTATATGGTCAGAATGAAAGGTTACAAATCAATAACATGTTTTGAAGCCCATTGAGTTTGTTTGAACTTTTTTTACATTCTTTCATTGCTTGCAAGTTTGTTCTTAAACCCTATATGAGGTTCTTTATGTAAAGTTTATAACAAGTTTACTCTCATATGCAAAGGTTCATTGTGCTTGAGTGTAATTAAACTCCCTTTTAAGGGGTACCTGATTGAGTTCATGTGATTGGATTTTTGGGCTGTCATTAATAGGTTTACTATGTTCAATAATTTACTATTATGCTTTGATAGATTTTTTGCAAGCATGCATAGCTTGTTCAAAAACACCTATTTTAGGATTTTAGCCATAGAAGCAAGGAACTCAACTGTTTGATTAAATTCTTTGGTAGACATGTATGAAAAATGTGGTTGCATACAAAAGTCAATGAGCTATTTCATAAAATGCCTCAAGAAATCTGGTCTCATGGTGATGGAATACCATGACAATCCATATAGCAATAAGGCAAAAATATGAATTGTCATGGAATTCCATCACCATGTGACCACATTTCTTTTTGGAATTTTATCAAACACTTCACTGTCTTGTCTATGTTGTTGCTTACTATTATGTTTTGATATATTGTTTTGCAAGCATGTGTAGCTTGTTCAAAATAACCTATTTTAGGCTTTTAGCCATAGCAGTAAGGCAGTGAACTATTTGATAGATTTATTTGGGTAAACCCACAAAAGTGGTTTACAATTTGAGTGAGGAAGGAAAACTTGCAAAAAATGACCTAATACAAAAAAAATTGGTTTTTGGGGTTCGAATGAACCCAAAGGTTCAAGCAAACCAAAAAAGGGTTCAAATGAACCTTGGTTTGAGCGAACCAGTTAAATACAATGTCCCACCATCCCACCAAAAAAAAAAAGAAAACAAGTTTTTGAAAGGGGGTTCGAATGAACCTTTGTTCGTGTGAACCCCTAGGGGTTCGCTCAAACCCCCCATCTCCCACCTTCTCACCCTTTGGCACAAAAAAACTCCAGGATTTTTCCCTTCGAAGCTCGGGTTGAGGATGAAAATGGAGGAGACTTCACAAAACCAAGTAGACGATGGTAGTCCTCAGAACGAGCTATCCAACAAATATAATTTTAATATGTTTTGGTTTTATTATGTATTTGTTTTTTTAGTTTTATTTAAACATAGGTTTTTCATCGAAAATCAAGCTCTCTATTCTGCACATGTGGAAAAATAGCAAATTATCATTTTTAAAAAATAAAAATGAGTACACCAGATATTGAAGTCCTTGATCCAACAAAAAAATATTGAATTTCGATACATACAAATTTTTTTACATTGTATATGGTCCGCTTATGTCTGAATTATAATTGGTTTGACTTCGAAACTTGATTAAGGAAAATATATTCAATAAAAAACTATGAGACCAATTGGAACCACTAGATATCAGAGTTACAAATCTAAATTCAAAAGAACTAGAATTTTATCCTTCATGGAAAAAAAAGTTATGTTGTATACGATGAGTGTCACTCCTTAAAAATGTTGTTTGCTGAAAAAAATAGTTTTCAAAGGAGATGGAAAAAGAAGTGCAATCTGATTCCAAATTTTTTGAAAAAAATATATTTAGAATCTACAAAAAAAATGTCACAAATCACTAGTTTGCATCATCTTCAAATTCCTCGCGGTTTAGCTGCTATAGGTGCCCGAAAGTGAAGATTTAGTTAAAAAAAATATGTGTGTCCATTTTGGCAAAAAATTGTAAACCACTATTGTGGGATCACCCCTTTGTTAGACATGTATGAAAAATGTGGTAGCATAGTGAAATGTTTGATATAATGTGTCAAATACATTTGGTCCCATGGTGAACGAATGCCATGACAATCCATATTGCAGCAGCTGCAATATGGATTGTCATGGCTTTCCATCACCACGAGACTAGATTTCTTTGAGGAATTTTATGAAAAAGTTCACTATGCTACAACATTTCTCACACATGTCTAACAAAGCAATCTATCAAATAGTTCACTACCTTGCTGCTATGGCTAAAAGCCTAAAATAGGTTCTTTTGAACAAGCTACACATGCTTGCAAAAAATCTATCAAAGCATAATAGTAAATATGGATTGTCATGGCTTCCAACACCATGGCTAAATAGTAAATATGGATTTTTGAAAAAATGTATCAAAGCATAATTGTAAACATGGATTTTCATTGCATTCCAACACCATGGTCTTGGAATGCCATGACAAGCCATAAACAAGCAATAGAAATAGTTCATTTCCTAGTCTATGGCTTGTCATGGAATTCTAATCACCATGGTGTTACAATGCCATGACGATCCATATTTACTATTATGCTTTGATGGTAAACACCCGATGTTTTCCAACAAGCATATACATGCACAATACGATTGAAAGTTAGAAAACACAATGTGAGGTAAGTAAATGTCTTCCAAAACACAATGACATGCCATAGATAAGAAATCATACATAGAAATAGTTAATTCCTTGTCTATGGCTTGTCATGTCATTCCAATCATCGTGGTTTTGGAATGCCATGACAATCCAGATCTACTATTATGCTTTGATAGTAAACACTCGATGTTTTCCAACAATCATATATACATGCACAATATGATTGCAAGTTGGAAAACACATTGTGAGGTGAGTATATCTCTGTCAAAACAGAGTGGCAACCCATAGATAAGCAATCATACATATAAATAATTCATTTCCTAGTCTATGGCTTGTCATGGAATTCCAATCACCATGGTGTTGCAATGCTATGACAATCCATATATTTACTACTATGCTTTGATAGTTAAACACCCGATGTTTTCCAACAAGAATATACATGAAAAATATGATTGCAAGTTGGAAAACATAGTGGCAACCGATAGATAAGCAATCATACACAAAAACAATTCATTTCCTTGTCTACGTAAATTGACCTTTATATAGTATTGTCCAACTTATGTTGAAGAATATGCAATCAACCAATCAGGTTGACTAAGATCCATTCATGCCATCTATGATTGTCCTAATACAATGCAGATCCATCCTAATACCCTTATGATACTAGTCATTAAAAAATTCCATTAACTTTGTGTTATGCCTCAGGTTGGAGATGTCATACACTAAGCCTCCATGATTCTTGTTCAGAACTACAAGTTGGCTTAGACTGAACCTGCTTGGATAATTCTTCGTTGTATTGAGGGATATTTGAAAAAATCCAATTATCAATGCTTCAAGGACATACATCATACTATCAACCACGTGGCTGATCAATTGGATATCAAAGCCGATACCAAAACCTACATAGCTAAACACTTTGATTGGTTACTGTTCAATTGGGACTATTCCATTTTATAGTTTTCTCTTGCTTCAGTTCCAATTGGTATGTGACAGATTTATTATTGTTTCTATTTTCATTTTTCTCTTCTTTGGAGGGCTAATATGTATCTTAATTAGATGGATGCTATGTAACTGTACTAGTTATGGCTATTGTTTGCTCATAGCCATGGTTCTCTGTATTTTTCTCAACAACTTTAATTCAATAAAAAAAGAAAAAAACTGTGCTATGTAATTGTTCAAATAGACAACTTTCGCTAACAAAAAATATGTTACTTTAGAATCAAACATACAAAATTAAAAAACACAATAATATGTATTATGACAATTCTATGACATAAATCCATTAAGTCAGTACTGCAGCAGCCCAAACTTGATATCAAGTTCACCTTCCATTAGAGAATTTCCTAAGAAGTTATATCCTCAATCATAACCACAATTATACTCTACATCGCTGTTGTACCATCCATATCACAAGAAACTCATTTCTATGCAAAAATATAAAATAAGGTTATCATATATCACAAAGACAAATGGAACTTATATTTCAGGGATTTCTTCTGTCAGGCTATGGAAACCTACTTTTGCTAGCATGTAAAATAGGGTCATAATTGGGAATCAATAGCATGAAGCAGTATTAAATAGTCAATATTTATTCTAGTGTATACCCTCGTGCATGGACATATTGGATATGTGTATTAAGTTGAAGATTAGAAATACCTATAGATTATCCTAGTTTGAGCTTAGCATCCCTTTAAATTCAAACTCCATATCGATACAACAAAGCAAGTATATTATAAGCTTTGATGTCTAACTTACATATTTTTATTCTAGATTTACAAATTTCTTCTAGTAGTTGAAACATGAAATATGCAACAAATGGTGCATTGTTTGGAAAAGAAAGGGAATAAAATTATTTAAATTAGTTTATAAATGCACCTACGACTAGTTCCTGTAATCATTTTGCATGCATGGAACAAAGACGAAATAACAATATCAAGAAAAAACAATGTAAAGTAACCCCATAAAGAGGCATATTTATTTCAAAAGACTATTCATTTCATTCTAATGCTAGAAATGAATAAGAATAGTGAACACAATCTTTGAATCTTACCTAGGAGGATATGGGTTGCTTCCCAATCCTCAGCCCATAAAATTCTAGAGTTAACATAAAAAAAAAGAAGTAATACTAATCTTGTAATTCTAATGCAAGCAATAAAACAAACAATGAAAATGGTCTTTCAATATTACCTGATGACTATGGGTTCCTTGTATTCTATAGCCCCCAAAAAGGAATAAAAATGCAATAGAAAAAAACATTGAAGTGCACAACAAAGAATACACTTCTAACAATAATTATGGTATGATGCATGGAAGGTTACATAGTACAATGTGCAATGGATTCTCATTGTTAGGTTTAATGAAACCATAGACCATAAATATCTACAACACTCTAAAGTAAATGGTAAAATACATATAAAATAATGGATAGTGTGATTGCAAGTTGGAAAACATAGTGTGAGGTGAGTATATGTCTACCAAAACACAATGGAATGCCATAGATAAGAAATCATACATACAAACAATTCATTTCCTTGTCTATGGCTTGTCATGTCATTTCAATCACCATGGTGTTAGAATGCCATGACAATCTAGATCTAATATTATGCTTTGATAGCATACACACAATGTTTTCCAATAACCATATACATGCATAAAGTGATTTGAAGTTGGAAAACACAGTGTGAGGTGAGTATACATCTTTCAAAACACAATGGAATGCCACAAATAAGAAATCATACATAGAAACAACTCATTTCCTTCTCTATGGATTGTCATACACATTCCACTCACCATAGTGTTGGAATGCCATGACAATCCAGATCTACTATTATGCTTTGATAGTAAACACACAATGTTTTCCAACAACCATATACATGCATAGTGTGATTGCAAGTTGGAAAAAACAGTGTGAGGTGAGTATATGTCTACCAAAATACAATGGCATGCCATAAATAAGTAATCATACATAGAAACACTTCATTGCCTTGTCTATGGCTTGTCATGTCATTCCACTCACCGTGGTGTTGGAATGCCATGACAATCCAGATCTACTATCATGCTTTGATATTAAACACACAATGTATTCCAACAACCATAGACATGCATTCTATAATTGCAAGTTGGAAAAAATAGTGTGAGGTGAGTATATGTCTGCCAAAACACAATGAAAAGCCATCGATAAGCAATCATACTTCAAAATAGTTCATTGCCTTGTCTATGACTTATCACGACATTCCAATCACCATGAAACCACATATCTTTGAGGCAATTTTCAAATTGTTCACTACCTTGTCTCTATTGTTTTTAAAGGAGATTCTCAGCTTTCGACCAATATAAATTATGTTTTAATTTGAATTTAATAAATAATTATTATTCATTTTCTATTTGAATTATGACTAAAGTCTTGATTGAAAAAAATATATAGCTTTCAAACGGTATCATATTTTTTGAATCCAAAACATGTGTCACATTCTATCCTTTGCATAATATAGGATTAAAAAAAAAGAATTGAATTTCATGAATTTTTGACCAAGTTAAGGTGGTTAGACATACGAGTTTTTTTTATATTTTTTAAAAGTTGTAATAAAAAAATCATAATTAATTATTTACTTGGAAACAAATTACAAAAAAATATGCATCACATTGGGACATGAGTCCTCTACTTATATCTAAAATATTATAAAAAAATATTAGGATTTTATTGTGGTTAGGGTGGTTAGACAGACACCTACTTCTTATTTTTTCCCTGAAATTTAAGTACTATTGCATTGAAATTTCAAATTTTCACCAAATAGATTTTTCTTTTTTTAAAATAAACCTAGTAGTTTAGAAACTACATTCAATTTTCTACATATTCTATTCTTACATATTTTTGAAATAATATAGATAGCTTCAAATTTTTATGTCAAGTTGTCTAACTCTGATTTTTTGAGTTTTCATTGCCACTTAAGGGCTTGTTTTTTCCATGATGATCATGCACATACCCTTACTAATATACTTTCATAGACAAGGAAGTGAACTGTTTGAAAAAATGCCTCAAACAAATGTCGTCTCTTTGAATTCCATGACAAAAAAATGCAATTTGTAGCTGCAATTATCACTTTAGTATGAACGGATTATTATATTTGACAATAGTTTTTGGTTGCATGGGTGAAGTTCCCTATAGTTGTGGGTATCGTTTCACAATATATTTTTGATACCTCTAATGAAGATGACAATTTATATTTGTGAGACAAACTACATTGCATGTTAAATAAGGTGTTTCCCATTTTCTAACAAAATTTCATTAGGGAGTCTCCATCTACAAATATCACTCTAATTATCATTATATATCTGCAATTATCACTCTAACTATCTGCAATTATTTTGTAAAAATAGTGCGAGATGAGAATGTCTACCAAAACATAGTGGCAAGCCATAGATAACCAATCACACATAGAAAAATTTCATTTCCTTGTCTATGGCTTGGCATGGCATTCCATTGACCATGAGACCACATTTGTTTCAGCCATTTTTCCAAATAGTTCACTACCTTGTCTTTGCTATTGCTTACTATTATGCTTTCATAGACAAGGTGATGAATTGTTTCAAAAAATACCTCAAAAAAATGTGCTCTCATGGAATACCATGACAAAAAAAGACAATTGGCAGTTGCAATTATCACTCTAGAATGAAGAAATTAATATATTTCAGAATAGTACTAGGTTGTGTAGGTGGAGTTCCCTATAGTTGTGGGTATAGTTATTACCTATGCAATCTGAACTAACTGCATAACCGCTTTTAGGTTAACTATGTAAAAAACTATATTGTAATTTAAATTTTTCCATCTATCTATGAGCATCTACTTATTATTTATGCAATGTGAAGTAATGCTTTCAGTTTGAAAGATGTGCAATGCAATGAAATGGAAAACACTAGGTGTTTATAAAACTGCAACCCACATTACAACATATCCAAAACCTTATGGTTTTCAAGCCTGTATATGTACACATGTGCAATACAAATAGGAAGAACACCAATTTCTTGACATTATCACCAATAATGAGTAAACTTGTTGAAAGTGGTGAAACACAGTGTTAATGCTTCTTGGGAAATTATGGGTGTTTATAACATAGTGCCTTTCATTACATTCCTAAGGTCTAAATAACAAAAGCTTGTAAAGGCATTCATTTTCTATTTTAAAATTTTAAAGATGCAAAACACTAGGTTTTACAAAACCCACAAACCACTTAAAGTTTGAAAATAATCTACAAACAAAAACCCTCATAAAATTTTAAAACCCTTTACAACTAACAACCTAAATGATTAGAAACCCCTCAACTCACTTTTTTCAGTCTCCCCTTGCTCTCCAACCTTTCACTTTCAACCTGCAGAATGAAAGATCAGAATACACAATGTCAAAGGTTGTTGGAAACAATGGGTATTTAATAAAACGGTCGGCATTTCATTACATTCCTATGGTTTTAATATAAAAATCTTTTGAAGACACTCATATATTTTCTATGATTCCAAGTTCTCAAAACACTAAGAAACCTGCAACCCAACACAACAATGCAACTATATACATACCAAAACGCATGAAACAACACATAAAGACTTTCACCATTGCATATAGTCAGTTAGAAACCCCTCACCTCAAGCTGGTTGGTCCTCTCCCCAGCCTGCAATATGCCCTTGCTCTCCAACATTTTTATTTGAACCTAAAAAATGAGAAAACCTAAAGCACAACGTGTTTTCCAAGTGTCTTCCAAGAAAAGTACCTGTTATAATTTAAACCACGTGTATTAATCACATCACCGCCTTCCCTTGAGTAACATATAGCTTCTCGCACAAGGCAAAAAAATGCCATCGTAATTCGACGACGAGACACCTCCTCACTTCCCGTGACGTTTCCTTCCATTGCTAGTTCCATCTGGCGGGCCCTACACTACACCGTCTCTTCATGTTAAGTATGTTACCATGTGTTTCGTTATGTATGTTTTTATGTGTTTTTGTATGTACATAGGTGACTTTTGTCTAGGAGTTAGCTGGTTCCGGTTCACACCATGGTTATCAAGTTTAAGCTATTTTATTGTGGCTTTGCTTCATTTTAATATTGAAGAAGATTCTAAATTTTGTACATAATTAATATTTCTTAAATAAAGGATATAAGGAATATAATGCATGATTTTATATAGTAGATTATAATATTATAAAATAATATATATTCAAGTAAAAGTTGTTTTTTGTTTACATAAAGAAATTTTGTCCGTCAAATTTATTTAGAGGTTGAATTTGATTTAATTGTACTTTTGGAGATTTGAATCTTGGTAGATGATGTAATGAATAAATATACCACCATCGTCACTAATTGAACTACAAACTTTTGATATTAATTTAGACTTTAAATTTAATGATACAAAGTTAAATGTAAATTAGATATGAACTAATATCGATATGTTAAATACATTTATCTAATAAATATTGAGAGATATTTTTGAGAAATCTATATTTGATTTTTTTATTTAGGATGGATAGGTGCCTTGAGGTTGGTATTTGCCATCACCTTTTAAATAGATGTATTAAAGATATATATCTTAGCATCGCTGGTGGCTATGACATGTAGAATGTTAATGCAGTGTCCAACATTATTTTAATGAATCAAATATATTTCTTGAAAGAAAAAAAAGAATTTTTTTAAAATAGTATTTTTCACTTACAATTTTTCTTGTCTATATCAATTAAATATCTTTAGGGTCAGTAATTGATGCATATTTTATTTGGAGAGCTCTAGTAATATTTTGGCTTAAGGATTGGTTTGCATGTCCCTACTAGTGTCATTCTCTTTTCCTTGCTACTCGTGTTTCAAACTAGACCTTTAACGTAGGATTCCTTTGCATTTATTATAATTTTAAAGTTTTTTTTATCCTTAAGGTGTTTTTCTTTATATAAATGATCGCTAGCCATAGTGGCCCAATAGTTGGTGTTGGGGCCCCTAGCTTAGATTCTTATGAAAATGAAATCAAAACACCCTCAAAAATTCATTCTAAAATTAGTTCACAAGGTAGATCACCTATACTTAATGTTGTTTTTCTTGTCTAAGATTTTGGCAAAGTATACATAATTGGTTTGAAAAGTTTTACTTTTGCCAATAATTTTGTTGGTGGAATCCCCTTTAAGAGAATGCAAAAGAGATGAGTCATTTCCATTGAGGTCCCTCATGGGCCCACATGGAAGTTGTCTAAAACCTTATAAAGGGTTTCTTCCCTTTTTTGTTTTTTGGGTGTTAAGTTTGCGAAGGATATTTTTGAACATGGCTCTAGCCGATACATTCAAAAATATTAATTGGTCTTAAACCCTTGGATTAGAGAGTTTGTTTTCTTTGAGGAGCATGCCCTCTGAGTCCCTATTTGGGTCCAGTTCCATTGCATTCACCTTTTCTTGACCCTATTATGGGTTCTCTAAGCCATGTTTTTCATGTCAAACAAGAACATTTTTCTTACTCACCCATAAATAGGGTTTATTTTGAGGTCAACCTATGTTGTTAGTATTATGCTTGTTATTCACCTCGCACATTTTAAATTCTATTGTAACTTAATTATTTGTAGACATGTAAATAATTTATGTATCTCCAAATATTATAGAGAAATCAAATGTGATACATATGTGAGGGTAGATACATGTGCATTTTTTTAATTATTGTTGAACACCCAAAATACTAAGAGGGGGGTAAATCAATATTCTACTACAAAATTCTGTTATTAACCATCCAATCATTAAACAACATCTAAATATAATTGTGAGTGAAGATATGAAAGAAATCATAACACCACATAACACATAAATACCAAAATTTTTTATATGGAAAACCAAAAATGGGAAAAACCATGGTGAGGATTAGCTCACAATATATTATAACAGGTTATGAGATATTGTACAAGGGCACACCACTAGGACACACTATCCTTGAAAGGATCATAGCCTGAAATGATTACAAAATGGAGTGTGTCTCACTGCCAAATATTGAATTGATAGAATACACTTTTCATGTGCTGAGTTCAGTTCCAATTAAGCTCTAGAATAAAAAATCCTACACTGGTTTGCAAGTGCACAACATATATTTCCTTGATACAGCACTTATACATACAAGCCCACATAATATCATACATCACTACTTATCACTTGTCGCATATATCATGCATATCTATATCTTCCATACATAAATGTTTCATATATATATATGCTATTACATCTACATACATCAATTAGGCCAGCCTAATTAGATATATACATACTTGATTCAAAAATAGCTTGTTGGCTTAAATAAACAAAGCTTCTTTCGTGCTCAAACCAAAAAGTGCAAGGAATAAATTAGGTTGGATCAGACCTAAGAAATATCTCTTTAACATCATTGAAGCGTATTAATCTTAATACCACTTATCCATGTTGCCCAGAGGAAGACTCATACCACTTTGCACAACTCTGAGTAGAAAATAGTACATTGATCTTTTGTCATTTATATCTTTCATCCCATTCAACCAAAATCATTGAAAGCTTGTTCATAGATGCATTTAATAGTCCTAAGTAACATATTAAAGCTACCACTAGTAGAATTTGGCAAATAAATGACTACGTGACTAAATTTTTTAGTCACGGCAGCTAAAAATGACTAAATTCTAGTCATTTTTTGCAACACAGCTATAAATGACTAATTTGATTATCAGGTAAATAATTAGTCATTTATGTAGTCATAATTGAATAAAAATGACTAAATAATTAGTCATTTATTTAGTCACAATCCATTTGAATAGATCATTTAAGGAATCAAGAATCAATAGTGCTATTCCCATAGTCCACCATGGCGGGGTCAGAGAGGAAGCATGTTAGGGAGCCCTAACTTCAACACATACTCTCTAACATATTAACATACATAATTTAAATGAACACATATAAAAATAAAAAAGAAATTTCCTAGGTATATATTACTACCATTACCACTTAGCATTGGCTAGAATTGCATTAAATTGGAAGCTTTTATGAATGAATGTGAAACACATTACATTTGTTATTTTAGAACAATTGCTTCTTGAGAATTCTAATTCATTTACCATTGCTTCACACCATTTACCACATATAAAAACATAGAATTGTATTATTCAACTACATATGATATTAATACTACATGTTCGTTCCATTTACATATACTAAATTGAAGCTATTAAATTCTACCATAGACTAAAATCTAAAAATTATGACATTCCATCAATATTTAAAAACAATAATATTATTCATAGAAATTAACTAATAAAATTGCGTCCATATCAATGCAGGGTAATTAAACGAATCTCAGTTGTTCATCAATTTTTCATCATTTTTTCAGCTATTTTTCACTTTTTTTGCTACTTTACCCACTACTATTGGTTTCTCGCTCCTCCAAACTCTTCCTCACTAGTGTTGACCTTTCACTTCTCCAATTTGGAGAGCTACAACCTAGAAATAGGGTTTTGATGAAGGTTTTAGAGTATGTATCTTCTGGGTCACCTATCTCCAGCCATGGCTCTAGACTGCATCGCATTGATGTTGTGGATGCCATTTGAAGTTTTTCTTTTTTGGAGCTCAAGAATCTAAGTAAGCCCTAAAACCCTGATAGTTTCACATTTCATTTACTATGAATAGATTGAAGCAACAGTTGTACGAAGATTAGTTTTGGTTTGCATCATTTAAATAATTTTCTATTGTGTTAGGATTTTGCACTTTTATTGCAAGCTCTCCCTGTTTTAATCATCAACATCTTCGACAACACAACATGATTTGTGCAAAAAATTTAGGTAAGTCGCTTGCCATGGTTTCAGTGAATTTTATTTTTTGGAATCTTTGCGTTGCTAGATCATTTTTGTTGTGTTTTATTTCATTTTAACACAATTATGTTTCTATCTGTTAAATCAAGGGATTGGTTCTCCAATTTTTTTTTATCATGCTAGGAAAAGCAACTTTCAGGTAGTTGAAACATTCCTCATCCCATGCCTGAAAACAACCTTTATTTCGCAACCAATATTTTTTATGTAAAAGCCTACAAATTTTTTGTCTTGAACTCAAGAACTTAATTAAGTGTGCATACAAAACTTGGGCGCATCAACATGTACTATCCCCTATTTTTTAGGGTTTGGTTTTGTTAGGGTTTGAAATCCAATGGTTTGAAATTTTACAGTTTTAAATTATATTAATTAATTTATTCTTGGTGTGAGCTTGCACCCTTCAAAATGAATGATCGACTTGATTTTCCTGCAATAACCGCATTGGGTGGGAGACAAGATGGCTTGTGTAAGAGCCATCGAGGCTTGGGTAAGAAATTAAATGGAGGAAGTAAATGAGGGAGGAATATTCCATAAGAATATTCTCATGCAAGTGCGAGATAAAATATCCATTTAAATTAATTTGAGAAAATTAATTAGCTGTGCAAGTTGGAGTTAATAAACCATGGGTTTAAATTTAATTTGAGTGGACTTAAATTTTGGAGAATGGAATAATTAGGATTAGCAAGTGGATAAGGTTAATTAATTAGGGATTAATTAACTTAGGTGGGTTTAGGGGATTGTGACATTTAATTAAATAATTAGAGTTATTTAATCAAATGAGAAGATATAGGAGGTTTAATTAAATAAATTGGATTATCTAATTAAATGGGATGAAAGTTAGTAGAAAGGGGGATGAATTAATCCAATAAAACTAGTTATTTGATTAATATGAGAAAGTGATAAATTTAATTAAATAATTTAGGTTATTAAAATTAAATATTTAGAAAAGAGGTGATTTAGGAAGAAATGGTGTTAAGATCAAATTTAGATGTGTAATATCAATCATGACGATTTGAAGTGTCTACACATTGAATGCTTGCAAGAGAGGCTTGGCTATTGACGAGACTTGAATCCGATAGAGCTTCACCATAGAGAAGAGATGTAGAAGAGAAAAGAGTAAGAAAGTGAGTTGGAGAGAAAAATGGTGAGAATGAATGAGAATGAGGATGAAAGATTGAGTTTTGTGAGGTTGCATGGGTAGGAAGATTTGTTACGCTCACAATTCTACCATGACAACATGTCATGGGCAAGGTTCATGATATTCCCTCATTTAAACTCATAAAGTTCAAGGATACTAACACACCACGTAGATGTCCAACTCACAACTTTGCAAGAAATAAGGTGGAAGAATTCTAACACTTTGAACATCATTGTCCCTTATGGAGCTAAAATCATGAAATTAAGACTTATAAGGATCTTTCCATAAATGCAACTAGGTGCCATAAATACATTAGGCCAAATACGCAAGTGTGAAATTACCACAAGGTGTAATTTTACGACACTACAATGCTAAGTTATAACACGTTAAAACAATTTTGGCTATAAAAATGTCCAATACACTATAGATAACATACATAAGACACTTGGGACACACGGAAAAGAAGAAACAACAACAAATAGTGATTAAACTTTAGCACTAAGCGGGACAAGGCTAAGGACACCAAAGTGGGTGCAAATCATAGAAATAAATTGCAAGGGTATATAATGTTTTACATTATAGTATTATGTATCTTTTCTATATGCTTATTATAGAATAAAATGGTTGTATTTTCTTAGGATTAAATATGAATTATTGATTAGGTTTAAGGATTTTAAATCTCTTTTAGAAAATTACATTGGTAGAAAGATTAATGTTTTAAGTATTGATAGTGATGGTGAGTTTTTTATTTTATAAAAATAACGTAATTGAGAGATATAAGACAACTCCATATATCCCTTAGAAAAGCAGAGTTCTACAAATAATAGAGTAGGAACTTAATGGTGAGGGCTAGCAGTGTTCTTAGTGGAGTTGGTTTCAAGTATAATTTCTATGTAGAAGTTAGTTTTATAGTTTATTACCTAATTACCACGTCTCCTACATCAACTCTTATTGACAAGGGACTTATGGAGGCATGGATGGGAAATAAGTTTTCATTACAAAATATTATATTTTTTAGTTGTGAGGCATATGCACATGTGCTCAAAGAGAAACAATTAAAGTTGGAGAATAAGGTAGAAAAAATTATCTTCATCAACTATAGCATCACTAAGAAAGGGTACAAGCTTTGGGACCCAGTTATTGAGAGTTATATTTAATAGAAGTGAATTTTATAAGGATATTAAGATTTATTCCATAATATTATAACAAGAAGAGGATGAGAAGAAATGTCTAGGCCAACTAACCCTAAATATCAATAAGGTTAAACTAAAATCTCATAAAGGAACTAAAGAGGAAGATATATCAAATAGTTATGGTAATTTAGAAGAGGAGGTAAAACTTCCAACTCAAATGTTAAGGAGGCCCACTAGACAAAGAAATCAACCAAACATGTATACTCCTATTGGTTAGAGATGTAGTTTCTAAACTACTAGATCTTTATTTTAAAAAATCAAATCTATTTCGTGAAAATTTGAAATTTCAATGTAGTAGTACTTAAATTTCAGGGTAAAAATAAGAAGTAGGTTTCTGTCTGACCACCATAACCACAATAAAATGATAATATTTTTTTATAAGCTTTTAGATATAAGTAGATGACTCAGGTCCCGATGTGATGCATATTTTTTTATAATTTGTTTCCAAGTAAATAATTAATTATGATTTTTTTATTACAATTTTTTAAAAATATAAAAGCTTGTCTGTCTAACCACCTTAACTTGGTCAAAACTTCATGAAATTCATTTTTTTTTTTAATCCTATAGTATTTGAAGCATAGAATGTGATGCATATTTCGGATTCAAAAAATGTGATACCGTTTGAAAGTTATAGATGTTTTTCAATGAACCTATCAATCAGGACTTTATTCGTAATTCTAATAGAAAATGAATAATAATTATTTATTAAATTCAAAGTAAAGAATAATTTATATTGGTGGAAATCTGAGAATATCCTCTAAAAACCCTTTTCGTTTCATCAATTTTGGGTAAAAAAAAAGTTGCCAGCCACATGGGCCATCATATCACTTACATATCGCCACTTTTTGGCCCATCATGATCCTGCACATACCCTGAACAATGAGGTTTTCATCCTTTGGCCACAATCTCCTATGGGTTTTCATCCACAAAATATTGAACATAACATGCCTAGAAATACACTAGAAATCACACCTCGGTGTGGATTCAGTACGTTGAAGAGTTGTGGGAGGTCTAGATTCCTAAACACTCAAAATAAAAATAAAATAAAAATTCTTGAAATTGAAAATAAAATGTTGTCCCTTTTTTATTATTGAAGGTTTGGAAATGTGCATATTATTATAGTGCAAGCCCATTTTCCAACTAATTTCATTTAACATCACTAATAATCTCCACAAGAACATTGTCCTTGTTTAAAATGATGGAAATGATTTGTATCTCTCACTACAACAATTTATCTTACAACTATCATGGAGATAAATTTTGTTTTAGTGTGGCAATCAATGCATACTTGAAGTTTCTTAAGAAATCTAATAATTTTTCTAAGGGGGTTGTTTAATATACCAAATGTAATTGCCATATTTTCACTGTGGTGGTAGAGAAATATTTTTTCCTCCTCTTCCACAACATTAAGTAAATGCCTTGAATCTAGATAATACCTTGCCACCTTCATCTCCTAAGTCTAATTTTCCCAACTTTGCATAAATCACCATTTTTATGGATGTGATATGTCTCCTACATGAAAAATGTACCATTTTATAACCTTTAATCTCAATACATCCAAAGATATTTTAATTCCTTGATATTTCATCAATTTCCTTGCCATTCGAACCTCACCCCACCTGCCCACTTTTGTGTAGATGTTTGAGAAAGAACATATGTTGTAGAATTTTTAAGATCCAAATAAATAAAAAATACTATTGTAAATAATCCTAAGCCTCTATTCATATGCAATCTACAGGCACCCAAAAAACACATCCATATAACCACGATAGGTTTAATTAGCATCTTAATGATAAAGTTTAGAGTGTCTTTAAGATATTCAACCCAAGAAAGAAGTTCAACCATGCAAACATAATAATCAACTACAGGCGTAATAAAATAAGGGTTACTCATGTGATTGAAGTATGAACAACCCTCATCCACTAAACTTGTATGGATGCATGTATATAGAACACAAGAAAAGCTTACAATACTAAGATATGCTCCAAAGTGCTTCATTAATTCAAAGAGTTTGAGAGCATTCTTGCTAAATCCATTCAAATATTTTGAGATCATCCTTTTGAAATCCATATTTTGCATATCCTACAATCATTTCATTCCATGAGATTACATCTCTTTGGGGAATTTTTTCAAACAATTTACATTCCTTCTCTATGTTTCCATATTTTTCATACACGTCCACCAAGGCAATTGCAACTGTAACATCTGATAAAATTCCTCTATTATTTATTATATTATGGATGTCCATGCCCTATTCCAATGCTTCTATTTTGGAATAGGTAGGGATAATCTTGGAAAAATTTGTGGATTCTATCTTTACACCTACCAATTTCATTTTCTTGAAAGTTTCTATAGCTTTTAAAAAAATCCATTTTGTGCATATCCTACAACCATTGCATGTCATGAGATAACCTCTCTTTGAGGAATTATATCAAACACTTCATGTAATTTTTCTATTCTTCCAAAATTTCCATACATGTCTACCAAGGCATTTCCAACTATAATATCTAAAAAAAATACTCCTTCCATGATGCTTTGATGGATATCCATACCTTGTTCCAAAGCTCCCATTTTGGTAAAAGAAAGGAGGATACTGTCAAAGATTGTGGAATTTGTCATCAAACCTACTAATTTCATTTTCTTGAAATTTTCTAAATCCTTTTCAAAAATTTATTTTGTACATATCCTGCAACCATACAAGTAGTCCATGGGATAACATATTTTTCAAGTATTATGTCAAACATTTCATGTACCTTTTTAATGCTTCCACTTTTTGTACATGTATACTAGGGTAGTTGCGATTGTAAAATATAACAAAGTTCCTCTATCCTTAATGCTTAAATGGATGGAATTTGTTTTTAAACCTAATAATTACATTTTCTTGGAAATTTATAAAGCCTTTTCAACAAATCCATTTTTTGCATATCCTACAATCATTGCAGTCCATGAGACTACATCTCTTTGAGGAACCCTTCCAAACACTTCATGTGACTTTCCTATGCTTCCATATTTTGCATACATGTCTACCAAGGAAGTTGCAAGTACAAAATTTGACAAAATTCCTCTATCCTTTATGATTTGATGGATGTCCATGTCTTGTTCCAAAGCCCCCATTTTTTCACAAGGAGAATGGTAGAAAAGGTTGTGGTCTAGATTTACACCTGCCAATTGTATTTGATTGAAAGTTTCTAAATAAATGGCCATCATTTTGATTGTTTTCCATAGTTTTTTCTTAAATCACATGACAAAAAGTTAGTGGGAACCCTATCATGGTGGATGAGAAGGCCGAGCCTTATATTAGTGCCCAAGCAAAAAGTAGTATCAACAAAAGTGGAGATGACAAGTGCACATGGGTAAGAAAATAAGAACACACACTTTGTATGTGTACTCATGAGCATCCAACAACCACTTGATAAATGAAATTATTGTTACTACTATTGCAAAATAGGATGAATGCAAAAACCAAAAAGAAGTGAATGAAAATAGAAAAATATTCTAATTTAGTCCAGATGAAAACTATCATCTTGCATCCCCTCTCAAATAGTCTAGGTCGTGGATGCTTGAAGTTAGCTCACCTTTATTCAGAGAGGGAATTCATTTGATGTAATAACATAACATGATCCTACAATTAATATGTTTCCTATCTAATATGAAACCCTTCAAAGGTTAAAATTAGTCAACTAGGTCACTAATGGTGCCAAGACACAAATTTGAATCCCACACACTATCCTAAGTTGGTCTTGTAGGCCTTGCAAATTCTCATATTGCTCCACATGCCACAACTTATCTCATCCATCCAAATGCTACACAAGTTGGCTGTCCCTATTTTTATGTCATGGGAATTTGTTCACACCCCTAATCTCGTCCAATGTGAGCATCATCCTTATCCCTGAACCTCAATCGCAATATGTGTCAAGAAACAACCTAGACTCCAACCTACAGTAAGAAAATTGGTACATGGAAATTCCTCCATCCTCAATATTGCTTTCCCTAAAGAAATGAAAATTGGGATGCTCAAGAATCTCAAGCACTTCCCATGTGGCATCTTCAATTTGTATATTTTCTACTTGATTAGATACTACATGATGCTCTTGTTCTTTAGGTTTTTGATGCCAGTGTCTATTACTTCTTGTAGAATCAAAATCAACTTACCTTCATCATCTAGGGGTGGAAATTCTTTTAAGGGTGTGATTTAATGACCAAGGACTCTATTCAAACAAGACATATGGAAAAAATGATGAATCCTTCTATCATATGAGAGCTCCAATTCCTAAGCCACTTCATCTAAACTCTTCACAATTTTATATGTCCCATAGTATTGAGGTATGATATTTTAAACTCCTCTCCTCTTGATAGGACCTCAAATCACAATAAAACCAAATCTCCAACTTCAAAGGACCTATCTATCCTTTTTTGATCTACATAAATTGTGTACTAATTATGTGCCTACAACAAATTATTCTTTAGTGCTCTAAATATCTCTTGAATATGTTTAATCAAATCACTTTTTGTCATCCCAATGGAGATGTGTGAATTGATATATCAATATTCTCTCAAATTCAACCAATTGATCCATGCAATCTTTTGTTCCTAAACATAGTTCCTTAAGTACCCCTCAATCCACTTATTTACTATTTATTTTTTCCATCTGTTTGTGGATGGTAGTTGGTGTTTGGTGCAAGTTCTACTCCTAGAAAGTGAGAAAATTATTTCCAAAATTAATTAATAAATATATTTTCCATGTCACTTACAATATTCTTGGAAAAGGCATATAATATAAATATCTTCTTAAATAATGTTTCGTCCACTTGTAGTGCCCTTAAATTTGAAGCAATAGAAATAACATGTGCATACTTTTTCAATCTATCAAACACAATATAAATACAATACCTACCTTGTACCTTGGGTAAACCAATTATGAAATCCATGAATATGCTCTCCTATTTTTCTTAGGAATTGGTAGTGGTTGAAGCAACCCTACTAGAAAAAAAATTATCCCTTGTTTCATTGGTAGGTCATTCATTATGGAACATGCTTATGGAAATCCTCCTTCAAACCCTTCCAAAAGAAAATTTCATGGATCTTCCTATATTTATTATAATATCTTTGATGTCTTATTGTTGGAGTATCATGGAAGGCTTTCAAAATTGTCCTCTTTATATTAGACTCAGGCACCAATAAACAACATCTGAAAGTGCTCAAGAAAGCACCTACAACTGAAAAAGTGGTGTGCAAAAATAAAGCACACATGCATGAGGCTGGAATCATATGAATCCACTGTCGTCGTGGAGGGATAGTCACCAGACAAAGGTGTGATGGAAAAAAAAAGGCACTACACAACCCCCCATGGCACTTTATAAAACAGTGCGAGTACAAAATATGGCACAACCTTATGTGCAAAATCCCCAAAAAATACATGTACAATAGTGTGGCACTTTATCTTAGTGCGTTTATATAAAAGATTTCTTACAAATGATTTTAAAAATGCCCACAAAGGATAAAAATCTGGAAATACATGAAGAACAACAAAAAACGAAGCATCCCATGCAAACGAAAAGTTCCCAAGAATGAATATGTCTAGGTAATTCACTAGAGTGTGAAAACACAAAAAAATGAATAAAATATACCCAGAGTGAAATCTGGAAAAATTGCATGGATGGAACTGAAGAACTCTGAAATATGGTTCCAACACCGCTGAGATCGCGAAAAATGGAGAAACAGATGAAAAGTTATGAGCTCAGGACTGAAAGCAACTCCTTTGACTTCAACTGGCTATAGAATGTACCAGCAGAAAAATGAAGCAATAAGACCTATACCGCTGGAAAGGTAATAGAACCAGCTTTCCAACGATATCTCGTTTGCCAAAAAATGATATCGTATGCCCAAGTTATGACCTCTGAAAAAAAATAGCTCTAAAGGGGGAAAAAAGCCAGTGCTGCATTAAATTTGACGGTCATACGACCATCGCAATAAAAATACGGGCTTAATTTTGACATCCAAATGACCATCACCGCAAAAGCACAATAGGGCTTATTACATAAAAAATTGTTTTTTATATTAAAAAAACAATAAAAAAAACTGTTAATAATTTAAAAAAAAATTAATAAAAAAAAAAAGGGGAGCCACGTGGCCGGTATAAGGGGCGGGGGGTTTGGTGGCGCCACCACCAAATGGATGGTACAGGCAGGGTTTCCTTTTTTTTTTTTTTTGATTTAAAAATCAAAAACTTTACAACTTTTAAAAAAAAAAAAATTTGACAAAAGAAATTTCAAATAAAAGTGGAATTTTTTTTTTACAAGGTGCAAGACTGACGGCCGTACGGGTAAAAAAAATTTGCCCCTCAAATCAACTTTGTCCAAAATGGATGAATGAATAGTCAATTTAGGGGTTTTGGACCACTGCGGATGCAATGGTGAGGTCCGTTTGGACTCAAAATGCTTTGAAATTGCAGGTGAATCCCTGGATCAAAAAATGCAAACCCCAAAACTGTGAATGCCTGATCCAACCTTGTAGCTCCAAATAGCTCCAAATTCTTCAAACAAGAATAGGCATGCAACAGGAAAGCTCTGATACCATGTAGAAGTTGTCAAAACTAACTTTAGACTCCAAGAACACTTGCATGCAAATGGATACCTATCACAAGGAAGAGAATGGATGGAGAAAACAAACAAGGGTTTGAAGCTCTGAAAAATGGAAAAATTATCTTATCAGAACAAAAAGGAATTCTATTAATCAGAGAGCATGTATAAATATAAAATGGATCAATCCTTATAAAAGGAGATCATGTAAACCCAAAAAAGAAACCCTAATAGGAAAAACCTAAAAGAAGCCCTAATAGGAAAATATTTAATAATTAGTATAATTATTAAATGTCACTTTATGCAAACTAAAGGTGAAATCTTAAGAAGGGAATAAAGGTAACTTAATCAACATAATTAAGTTAAAACCTTTACTCTAACAAAATATTATGTTCATGTAGAGGATCAAATTTTTCCTCATGAAATACCTATCATCTTTCACAAATTCATCAAGGATATTGGTAGAAAATTTATTCTTGGCATATACTCAGTTATAACCAAAACCTTCCAATCAACAAAAAGGACAAATAATGAGCATCAAGTAATTTTTCTAGAAAGTGCATCAACTATGGATCATTTTTCCCTTCATGTACTCTATTTGGAAAGAATAAGCTTACAAATTGCTTACCCCTTTTTTGGTGACCATTCAATTATTTTTGTTCCAATTTAATAATCTCAAACTATTATAATCAATATTCACAACAAATTTACCACAAACCAAGTATTGTCTAAACTTCTGTAGTGCATGCATGATTCATATATGCAGTATCCCTTCTCTAAGTTTCTCAAAAGAATTCTCTTAAAAGTTGTTGGATGTCCCTTTTGTTTTAGGATAGCTCTAATTCCCTCTCCAAAATCATCACATTCAATAAAAAATGATAATGAAAAATTAAAAATAGGACGTATAGGGCATGAACGCATTACCTCCAAGTTTTTTGGCATATTCAAGCCTACAAAGGCTCCCTTTTTTCATATTATTCAAGGAAGTATCCAATTGAGAGAATCCCTTCATAAATCTCCTATAATACTAGCATAATTAAAGAAACCATTTCAATTGAGTTAGCTTGGTTGGTGGAGGCCAATCAAGGATCACCTGAATCTTTTTTTGATCTACCTGAACACCCTTGGAAATTATGACATGGACGAAGAACATAATCTTAGATAATCCAAACTCACATTTATAAAACTTTTCATAGAAGGACTGTTGCTCCAAAATTCCCAAAATTGTGTCTAGGTGTTCAAGTGTTCCTTCCAAGTCTTTTTATAGATTAATATGTCTTAAAAAAACTAGAACATTTTTTCTAAGCTACTTACTAAATAATTGGTTCATGCAGGATTATAATGAAGCTAGAGCATTAGTGAGTCTGATAGAAATAGCCAAAAACTAAAAATTCTCATAATGACACCAAAAGGCTATCTTCTTCACATCTTTGTCCCTCATACGAATTTGATGTATCATGATAGAATATCAATCTTGGAGAGGTACATAGCTCCAAGTAATCCATCTAAAAGTTTATATATTCTTGGAATAAGATATCTATTCTTGATGGTCTTCTTTTTCAAGGCTCTACAATCAATACACATCTTCATAGTACAATACTTTTTCTTCATAAGAACTACTAAAAATACAAATGGATTGTAACTAGGTCTTATGAGTCCCATGTCAAGAAGTTCTTTGATAGCCTTCTTTATCTCCTCTTTATACCCTCTTGGATTATGGCATGGTGTAGTGATAATAGGTTTAGCCCCTTCTTCCAACTTTGTAGCATGTTAAAATCCTTTGTCCAATTATAGCCCTAGAAGCAATCCAATGAATACTACATAATGTCTATCTATAAATTTGGAATATAAACATGTGGAGTATCCTTTTTTTTTTTTTTGGAGTGCATTTATAAGAATAATCAAAAAAATTTCTTCCCATGTTACTTCCAACCTCTATGGAAGATTCTCTCCACCCTCTTAGTTGTTACCACTTGTGGAGATCCATTCAATATCTCTCTAGGGACAACCTTCTTTCCCTCTATTGTGAACTTAAGTTCCATATTTTGGTAGTTTTTTGAATACTCTCTTAGAGAGTACAACCATTGTACTCCCAAAACCATATCAATATCTCCCAAACCAATCACATAAACAAATCTTGCATACCTTATGGTCTCCCATAGTGATATTGAGTTTCTTGATTACTCATTTTCTTGAAATGGTGGATCCATCAATTACTAAAACATTGAAAAATTTAAATTATTCTTCCTTCAATACTCTCTTAAACCTTTGTTAATAAATTTGTGAGTGACCTCACTGTTAATAAGAACAATCACACTTTATTTTGTGAACACTCAAAAAACCTTGAAAGGAATATATTTTGGGACTTTGGAGGAAACAAGTATTATTTCCCTTATTTCTATATGTTTTTCATCAATATTATTGGTCGAGTCTTCAAATACCTCTAGTTCATCTTTTGAATCATTGTCTAATATTCCTTTTATATAGCATTTCGTTGTCCTTTACTCAAGCATATGTGATCAGGAGTCCATGACTCTCTAGAAGAGAAACATAGATTCTTCCTCTAGAGTTCATTCTTCATCTCATCCATCTTTCTTGTTCTCGGGGGTAATGCCTTAGGTTGAGGGATGGTCTTGAAGGGAGGCTTATATTGTGACACCAATGGTTCACTCTTGGATTAGGATTTTCTTTTTGTTATCGAGTCATCCAAACTCAAATATCTTTTGATGACTTCTTGTAGGAAGTTCAGACCAAAAACCCTTACCAAACCCTTGTGAATATTAGAGAGGCCTTATACAAATAGAACTATGAGTCTCCTTTCTATAATATATAGAACCATCATGGATAGCCTTTAAAATTTTTCCACATAGTTCTAAATTGTACCTTCTTTCCTTAATTATGTTAGCTCCTTGAAGTAAATCTCCAAATCTTTCCTATTAAACTTCTCCATCAATCTTTGACTAAAATATTCTAGGGTCATTATTGAGCTATGTCCTTGGGTTACCATTCCTTGGTATCACCACTCATGATCCATGCCTTCTAATTGTAAGGTGGAAAACTTAATGGCCTCTTCTTCAAACATGGGGTTCAAGGAGAAAAATGTATCAAACTTTTGCAGCCATGCCCTAGCTAAATATTTTCTTGATCCATCATATGTAGGTATAGTGATCTTCTTGAGGTGATATTGAATGTCCCTATGAGTCTACTCCTCATACCTTCTCCTTCTATAGGGATTCCATTTCATCCTCGTGTTATGGATGTGTAGATTTTTCTTCTTCTAGAGGGGTTCCATCATGTCTCTCTTCAAAAACTTGGCTCTGAATGTCCTCAAGATTAGGTTAATTAAGTTCGCTAAGTTACTTCTTTCACTCCATTTGTAGTGGGTCTTCTAGAAGCCCATTGTTGATTTATTTCCTTTAAATTCTTTACCATATTTTCCATTGAATCCTTCAAGATTGATTAAAATTATTTATCCATCTTTCTATTTTCAGTCCTAAGGACCTCCCTAAAGTGGCCTCCATCATCTCTATCATCCATAGTGACAATTTTTTTCTTTTCCCTTTGCAAGTAATTTATTTATCTATAACGTATTTGCATGAATCCACATCTCCATACATGCATAGGCTAATAAGAAAGGTGACATGAAACCACTGCCATGTTCCTTTCCATATTTTTCAATGAACACAATAGTTTAGGCGTAAAGAACAATATGAACTCACCAAATAACATAAACAAAAACTTCACCAAATTATATCCAAATAACAATAATTACTTATACTTAAACAACACAAATAAACTTTCTAAAAATGATTTGAACTCCAATAATAGCTTATATTGATTATGATCAGAAATTTACAACCAAGGGACTCATATGACAGTATTACAATATCAAAAATAACACTCATAAATCTATAACAAACAATGCACTCACAACAAGACTAAATTGTTTAAAAAAATTAAAGCTCCAAAGCACTCCTAGAGTGAGAATTCCCTCAAGAACCAAAAGTTTTTCATCCCTTGATTCTAGAAACTAGCAAGGTTTCATCCCTTGACCACAAGGACTATGGGTTTTCATCCATAGAAAGTTGGACACAACATTCCAAAAAATACTTAACATAGCATAACATGATCCTATGATAAATATATTTTATACAGTATGCAATCCTTCAAATGTTAAACTTAGTTAACAAGGGCCTAAATGGTAGCAAGGCCCAAATTTGAATCGCACACACTATCCTAAGTTAGCCTTACAGGCCTTGAAAATTATTTCATTGTTCTACATACCATACTTCTCCTACCCATCCACACACTACATATTTTGACCATCCCTATTGGCTTGGTGGTATTTCTTTGCTCCCTCAATCCCATCCAAGGTGTGGATTGACCATATCCTTGACCCTCGATCTTGGCATGCATCGAGTATCACCCTTGACTTCAACTTGTGATAAAAAAAGGGACATGGCATAAAATATGATAGTACATCTTCTTAGGGTGTGCAATTAAATAAGCAACATATTTGGGATGAAATTATAACTTTCATTTAGCACAACTACAAAAACTCCCTACATAAATCCATGGTGCATAGTCTTTTTTTAAGTCTACTTGGGTTTTCAATCTCTCATACCTATTGACATAGCTTAGCATATTCTACTAATAATTACTACTACTACTTTAGAAAAATAGGAAGTTGAAAAAGTTATTCAATTTATTGAGCACATCTAGCACATTCAACAACAAGTGTAGACCATTTTATAGTAGGGTTATGGTAAGTACATGGGTATGTGCAGGATCATGATGGGCCAAAAAGTGGCGATATGTAAGCCATATGATGATCCATGTGGCTGACGACTTTTTTTTACCCAAAATTGATGAAATAAAAAGGGTTTTTAGAGGAGATTCTCAGCTTTCCACCAATATAAATTATGCTTTACTTTGAATTTAATAAATAATTATTATTCATTTTCTATTAGAGTTACGAATAAATTCCTAATTGATAAGCTGATTGAAAAACATCTATAACTTTCAAACGGTATCACATTTTTTGAATCCGAAACATGCGTCACATTCTATGCTTTGCATACTATAGGATTTAAAAAAAAATAAAATTGAATTTCATGAATTTTTGACCAAGTTAAGGTGGTTAGAGATATGAGCTTTTATATTTTTTAAAAGTTGTAATAAAAAAATCATAATTAATTATTTACTTGGAAAAAAATTATAAAAAAATATGCATCACATCAGGACATGAGTCTTCTACTTATATATAAAATATTATAAAAAAATATTATCATTTTATTTTGGTTAGGGTGGTCAGACAGACACCTACTTCTTATTTTTACCCTAAAATTTAAATACTACTACATTGAAATTTCAAATTTTCACCAAATAGTTTAAAAAAAAAAAGAAGGTCTAGTAGTTTAGAAACTAAATTCAATTTTCTACAAATTCAATTTTAATATTTTTTTGAAATAATATAGAGAACTTATTCAAATTTTTACGTCAAGTTGTCTAACTTTGATTTTCTGTCTTTTTATTGCCACTTAAGGGCCTATTTTTTCCATGATGATCCTGCACATACCCACATGCGACACAATAAAAATAATTAGCAATCACACACGTTTCAAGTTGATGATTAAGTTTGGCTACATCTACAAAAGAAAAGACCAATAGGAGGCCTTGGATATCACAATGCAAGTAGAAAATGTTTTTGAGCTTAGTCTTCCTTCTTACCTTGGGTTGCATCCTGTCTTCAGTATAGAGCTCTTGTTCCATCACTTTCTACCTTTGTTAAATACGTCACATGTTGTAGAATCTCTTCAAAAAATAAATATCAATATAGATTATAATACTTTTGTAGAATTGGAAAAATAGTTTACGTATGTGTAAGTTACCAGTTTGTTTCCATATCTTTTGCCACAATTGCATGTAATGGGGAATATTTCTTGTCCAGTATGAGCAATTGATCCAAGAGAGTTTAAATCACCAAATTGTATCACAAAGGGTGTTTATCAACAACACTTGAAGTTTCATTAGTAAATTACTCTTCATATTTAGCAACAATGTGTCAAAGTTTGTGTTAACTCAATTTTAACAGTTGTGAAGCAAATATAAAATAGTTCAATCCAAACAATATTTTGTCTCCTTTTTTGTATATTAATGTACATAGCCATTCTTTATAGTGAGGAAAAGAAAGGCATCCCACGCCTATTCTCATAGATATTGTAGAGAACTGAAATAATACAACTTTACTATTTAGTTCTACACATGTCAAGTCACTTGTCTTCTCTATTTTCTTGTTTATTTGCACTTTGTATGTCTTGAACCTCTATCATTCATAAATTATTTCTACATACAACCTCACTAATTTATTTTAACTAGGGTCGTCCATCTAGCCTTCTCTTGGGTCCCAAATCAACATTGGAGAGATCTACATTTATTGCTTTTTATTTATTTTTAACTAGTCAATTTTCTTATAACTAAGAGATATCTATTTAATTTTTTGGAGTGAGTGAATTCTATATAATCTAATCTAATTGAAGGTTCACCAAAAATTTTACTCTTTTTAGGGTTTGTTAGACTCCAAGGGCTCCAACTAATTGCCACATAACTAAGAGAGATCCACAGTCTCTTAAAATCTAATCTCTCTTATCAACACTTATCATAATTTGACACGCTGTGGAAGAAAACTCCTACTTATCAATTGATGAGCTAAAGGGGCTCTGTAATGAATGGTTCATAAGGCACAACACTTGCTGAAGGTTTTGCAAATGGGGTAGCAAGCTAAGTGGGCTTAACCTTAGTGGAAACTCTCCAGTTAAGCGCGCTTGAGCTGAAGCAGTATTGGGATGGGTGACCTCCCGGGACGGACCAATGCTTCACCTATGTGAGCATCACCTAGATGTAATGAGTGCTAAGTGGACCATTCATTATCATGAGAGATGGGTTCTTGTGAACCACTACTCATGAATCATGGGTCAATGAGTTTGACTCGAAAACTACACGGTTGAATCCTGATAGCAATATCATAATTTGACACGCTGTGGAAGAAACCTCCTACTTATCAATTGATGAGCTAAAAGGGCTCTATAATGAATGGTTCATAAGGCACAACACTTGCTGAAGGTTTTGCAAATGGGGTAGCAAGCTAAGTGGGCTTAACCTTGGGGGAAACTCCACGGTTAAGCGCACTTGAGCTGGAGCAGTACTGGGATGGGTGACCTCCCGGGACAGACCAATGCTTCACCTATGTGAGCATCACTTAGATGCAATGAGTGCTAAGTGGACCATTCATTATCATGAGAGATGGGTTCTTGTGAACCACAACTCATGAATCATGGGTCAATGAGTTTGACTCGAAAACTACATGGTTGAATCCTGATAGCAATATCATAATTTGACACACTGTGGAACCTCCTACTTATCAATTGATGAGCTAAAGGGGCTCTATAATGAATGGTTCATAAGGCACAACACTTGCTGAAGGTTTTGCAAATGGGGTAGCAAGCTAAGTGGGCTTAACCTTGGGGGAAACTCTGCAGTTAAGCGCGCTTGAGTTGGAGCAGTACTGGGATTGGTGACCTCCCGGGACGGACCAATGCTTCACCTATTTGAGCATCACCTAGATGCAATGAGTGCTAAGTGGACCATTCATTATCATGAGAGATGGGTTCTTGTGAACCACTACTCATGAATCATGGGTCAATGAGTTTGACTCGAAAACTACACGGTTGAATCTTGATAGCAATATCATAATTTGACATGCTGTGGAAGAAACCTCCTACTTATCAATTGATGAGCTAAAGGGGCTCTATAATGAATGGTTCATAAGGCACAACACTTGGTGAAGGTTTTACAAATGGGGTAGCAAGCTAAGTGGGCTTAACCTTGGGGGAAACTCCGCGGTTAAGCGCGCTTGAGCTGGAGCAGTACTGGGATAGGTGACCTCCCGGGACGGACCAATGCTTCACCTTTGTGAGCATCACCTAGATGCAATGAGTGCTAAGTGGACCATTCATTATCATGAGAGATGGGTTCTTGTGAACCACTACTCATGAATCATGGGTCAAAGAGTTTGACGCGAAAAGTACACGGTTGAATCCTGATAGCAATATCATAATTTGACACGCTGTGGAAGAAACTTCCTACTTATCAATTGATGAGCTAAAGGGGCTCTATAATGAATGGTTCATAAGGCACAACACTTGCTGAAGGTTTTACAAATGGGGTAGCAAGCTAAGTGGGCTTAACCTTGGGGGAAACTCCACGGTTAAGCGTGCTTGAGCTGGTGCAGTACTGGGATGGGTGACCTCCCGGGACGGACCAATGCTTCACCTTTGTGAGCATCACCTAGATGCAATGAGTGCTAAGTGGACCATTCATTATCATGAGAGATGGGTTCTTGTGAACCACTACTCATGAATCATGGGTCAATGAGTTTGACTTGAAAACTACACGGTTGAATCTTGATAGCAATATCATAATTTGACACGCTGTGGAAGAAACCTCCTACTTATCTCTTTATTCACTTCTCCAAATAATGTTTATTATTAAATTAAATTTAATCAATTATTGTCTCTGCTATCAGCATAGTTTTTTTAATGTTTAAACTTTGACCCTTTATTAAACATTCATTTAAAAAAAAAAAGTCATCCCACATATATTTCAGAATATACTATTTTACCACATTTTTTAATTAATATTATACTATTTTTTAATGAATTAAAAAATTAAATAAAACTTATTCCTAAAAATAAATATGCTTTCTATTATTTAACGAGTACCCCATCCTTGCTCTGTGAAAATTATCATGTATATTAACTTTTTCCGAGATCAATTTTTTTTGTAAGCTTCGTCAAAATTTCGAAAAGGTATCAGCATAAATGAAAGCCAAAGATCAAGCAAATTTTGATGCACTTCTAAGTGTTGTGACGTGCTTTAACCAAAAATTCCAAATAAAATAAAATATAAGCCACCTTCCAGTCACGCCTTACCAAAAAAAAATCCCTTATAGGTTCGCTGTTCATTAAAGAAGCTCAAATAACCAGGTAATTGAAGGTGTAGATTCTTTCCAGTAATCTTGGAGTGGGTCTTTGATTAGTAAGAATATGAGACAATTTCAAAGCCAGCGGCGATGTAGTCACACGTATTATTGTTTCGTCAGTCTCAACTCTATATACAAATGCGAAAGAATTTGAACCATTCGATGGACATTAAATCGACGACGGTGCAGAAATTCGAATCCCTTTCCCTATCAGGAACCTTTCTCCTTTCCCCTTCTTTGTCCTCTCCTCGGGTCCTCTCCTGCTTACTCCAGCTTACTCCTCCTTTGTCCTCTCCTGCTTGCTCCTCCTTTGTCTTCTCCTTACTCCTTTGACCTCTCCTCCTTAAACCTCCTTTGTCTTCTCCTGTCTACTCCTCCTTTGACCTCTCCTGCTTACTCCTCCTTTGTCCTCTCCTCGGGTCCTCTCCTGCTTACTCCTTTGTCCTATCCTGCTTGCTCCTCCTTTGTCTTCTCCTTACTCCTTTGACCTCTCCTCCTTAACCTCCTTTGTCTTCTCCTGCTTACTCCTCCTTTGACCTCTCCTGCTTACTCCTCCTCTGTCCTCTTCTCCTCCTTTGTCCTCTCCTCGGACAGGAGAAAGGAGAAAGGAGAAAGGACAATTCCCTGATAGAAAAGGGACCCGGATTTGTGCATCCGTCGTCGATTTAATGTTCTATCGAATGGTTCAAATTCTTTTGCATTTCTATATAGAGTTGAGACTGACGAAACAATGATCTAGCTCTCGTTAAGTGAAGCAGCCATGGCCTTTTCTCTGCACGAATTTGTTAAATTCTGCGTGGGAATACAAATAGCCATAATAGTGCCCATCCTCTCTGGAGAGTTGAAGGCCAACACCGTCATCTGCCACAGTTAGCGGTTTGTTTTGATCATCTCGGCTACTGTTTTCACTGCAGTGTTAGTAGCGATCGCAGAAGAGTGCGTTCAGCAGTTAAGGGAGGTTATGCGCCGATTGCCATCTCAGCAGCCGCTGCCGTTTCATGAGAATTTGAGGTTATGCCTTTTGCATTTGAGGCAGCACTGGAACTATATTTTCCTCCTCCTCTACATCGTCTTCTCTGCAGCAATTTTGAGAGCGAACTACGCCCTTCGCGGATTGTGTAAGCAATACGGATCCAATCAATGAAGTTATTCGTTATCTTATGTAGAAGATGAAAGTAAGGCAGGTCACTGTTGATTGAATGCTGTAGATTTAAGAATATTTGTGTGCAGAAGCCTCTTAGTTCAATAATCTCGTTGTCAGGCAAGGGATTGAAGAGATATTTGTGCGCTTCCGACTACAATATGAATGGCCATGTTATTTAGTACAATATATGCTGTGTTTCACGTAGGGTCCTATGGAATCATAGTTCCTTTTTAGATTTAAAAATAGTTTAAAAGTTAGAAGGGTTGTAGTTCAATTGATTCAGTGCAATTGGTGAGGATGAAGGTATGTTTCTTGATTTCATCATCTATGGAGGTTCAAACCCTCTAATGTTTGATTGGATCAGGTCCAACCCCTGCGTGACTTTGACAAGATCCCCCTAGTTGTGGCTACTTAGCTGAAAGACAACTTCTAGTTTAGATGTATGCTTACTCATCATGATGTAATCCACTTATTTAAAAGAGACAGAGATATATATATGTAATCCACTTGTTGCTATAAAAAATAATTTAATATTAATTTAGTAAATTTATTGCTTATTTAAACAAACATTTGTATATTTTAAATAATATGTTGATATAAAAGATAAACATTATTATTTTCTTTGTATATTGATTTTTAAAAATATCATAACAATCAACATTTATTGACCAATGTTTCACTTCCTTTAATTTTGTTCGCTTAACAAATGGTTTTTTATTCATGTAGCATATTACCTTCCACCTTCTCGCTTCATTTTGGGCTAACTTTGATGCAATTTGTAGTCTCAATTAAGGGATATTCAACCTTGTAGCTTTCATATATCAAACCACTTGTACAATGAAAATCATTCTAAAAGTACATGAATAAATACTTAATAACTCAAAAATGCTCAAAAATAAAATCTTTTTGATAAACAACAAATATATCAAGCCACAAAATTATAGATTTAGGCTTTGAAGCCTTGTGATTTTGATAGATAATCAAGGTTTGATGTTGTTCAATAATTTCAAGATTTAGGCTTTGAAGCCTTACGAAAATCTTTAATTTTATAGACTAGATATACAAATGGGTAAGTGCACCAATCTGTGACACAATTTTGGCTCTTAAGATGCCACTTTTTTCCTGAAATCAGGAAAATCTTATTTGCACGAGAAAATGAAGATAGTTACGCTCAAAATTTCAAGATGCAGCAAGAAAAAAAGTTGAAGTGCTCCGAATCTAGTTTCTAAGCTACTATTTTTTTTTGAAATTAATGAAGATTAAGGGTTTCAAAAAGGGGGGGGCAAAACAGGTCTGTTTTTATAAAAAAAAATAGCATAGCGCCTGAGGGCTCCCCTTTTTGGTTAACTTTTTTTAGAATTTCAAAAATCCCAAGTGAGAAATTAGCTAACACCATTTAGTTTATCCTCCTTCTTTCAGATAATTTTTTTAATGAATATATAATATTTTATAAATTTTCAAAGTGGACACATCCTGAAAAGCTGAAATTTGAGCGTGCTCCCCCCCAAATTTTTTGCAAACTAATTGAAAATTGATTTTTTTTTTCATCATGTGTAAAATGGAGTCTAGTTTCAAAAAACGTAATTTGTTTCACGTTCCGATGAACGTGTAAAAATCTATCCTAAACCTAGCACATGTTGGTTTTTGACCAAAAACGAAGACATTTACAATAGAAGCCATGGATCAAAACCTTAACTAAATCAAAATGATTTTTTTTTTATATATTTAGATAGCTGAGATAGAGGTTAACGCTATCATGGTTTTTTTTTATAAACTTGCATTATAGACGTGCAAATGAGATGGGGAGCACAGTCGAAAATATGAGAAAATTTAGCAAATCCTGTTAATTAACACGTCTAAAGCAGGCCTTTTGGCGAGCACCAAATTTGGTGCTCGCCAAATGACTCATCACATTTGGCGTGCGCCAAATTTGGTGTGCGCCAAATGCGATGAGTCATTTGGCGAGCACCAAATGGCTTGCTTTGCACATAACTAAATTTTCGGTTTCTCTATCAGGGAAACTATATACATGAAATAAACATTTAAGTATAAGTTGACATTTACAAATGGATATTTACTTTCTTATACTTTAAGTTATATTTCATGTATATATAGGCAGGATATTTGAGAGTGGTTTCAGATCTCTAAGAGTTATAATGCAAATTCTAGTTTTTGGAAGATCTTAAAAATTTCAGATTTAATAAAATTTTAGTAATCAGCATGTCAAATTTCAGTAATCAAGAGGTCAAATTTTAGTACTCAGGAGGTCAAATTTCATCTTTCTCTCTCTATCTCACTCATTTTCATCTCTTATTCTCTAGACCTCTCTCTCTCTCACTATCTCCATCCTTTTATCTAACAATATCTTCCTTGAGCTCAAGAACTATGTCTCTACATGTTCATCTCTCTCTCCTTCCCTCTCCAATATCTATCTCCCTCCCTCCTTCCCTCTCTAAATTTTTCTCTCTCATCCCTCTCCTTTAATCTCTATATATCTCTCTTTACTCTCTATACCTACCTATCCCTCCCTCCCTCCCTCTCCTCTCTTTCTCTCCCTCTTTGCTTCCCTCGCTCTCTCCTCCCCTCTCTACTCTCTATCTTGTCATTCTCTCTCTCCTTCCCTCTCTAGTTATCTCTATCTCACTTCTCTCTCCTTCCCTCCCTCCCTCTCTAATTTTCTCTATCTCCCTCTCTCTCCTTCCCTTTCTACTTGTCTTTATCTCACCTCTCTTTCTCCCCTCTCTCTCTCCCTCTCTCTTCCTTTCACCCACGTTTTCTCTCTACTTCTCTCTATCTAACCTATCTTTCTATACATATCTCTCTCTCCCCCCTCCTTCCATCTCAATCTCTCCACATTCCTTCTTATCTCTCTACTTTTAAGCTCCATCACAAATCTCTATCACCTATCTCACTTCTCTCTTTCCCCTTCCCTCTCTACTCTCTTTCTCTCTATCTCACCCCTCTCTCCCTACCTATTCATCCCTCATCTCTCTTATCTCTCTCACCTCTCTCTCTCCATCCCTACCTCTTCCTCCCTCTCTCCTTCCCTCTATTTTTCTCTTTATCTCCTCCTCCCTCTATCTACCTAGATCTCTCTCTATTTTTGTCTCACCTCTCTCTCCATCCCTACCTCTCCCTATACCTCTCCTTTCATATCTACTTCTCTCTACCTAGTTGTCCCTCTATACCTATTTCTATCTCCCTCCTTTCCTCCTCTCTCTCAATATCTCCACCTTCTTACCCTCTCTAATTCTCTCTCTCTCACCTCTCTCTATCTCTCTCCTCCTTCTCTACTCTCTCTATCTCTCCCTCCCTACCACTTTTTCTATATCTCCTCTCTCCCTCCCACTCTTTCTATATCTCTTTGCCCTCTCTTTACCTATATCTCTCTCCTTCTATCTATCTCAACTATCCATCTTTACCTATCCCTCCCTCCTCTCTCTCTTCCACCAAAATTCACTCTACATCTCTCTGTCTAGCCTACCCCTATATACCTCATTTTCTCTCCCTCTCTCTTTCCCTCTCTCAATCTATTTACCTTTCTCATTACGCCTCTACTTCTCTCTATCACCTCTCTTTCTCTCCCTCTTCCCTCTTTACTTTCTTTCTCTCTATCTCACCCCTCTCTCCTTAAATATCCCTCCCTCCATCCTCTCTCTCTATCTCACCTATCTCTCCCTCCCTACCTCTTCTTCCCTCTCTCCTCCATTCTCTACTTCCCTTTATCTCCCCTCCCTCTCCTTACCTACCTCTCTCTCTCTATTTCACTCTCTCACCTCTCTCTAAATCCTTGTCTCTCCCTCGATCCCTACCTCTCCATCTGTCTCTCCTTCCCTCTCACTTCTCTATATCTCCCTTTACTCTCTCTACCTACCTATCTCTCTATCCATCCCTACCTCTCCCTCAAACTCTCCTTACCTCTTTACTTCTCTCTACCTAACTATCCCTCTATACCTCATTCTCTCTCTCTCCCTCTCTCCATCCTTCCCTCTCTCAATCTATATCCACCTTCCTTCTTCTCTCTCTAAATTCTCCCTCCCTTCCCCTCTCTCCTTACCTCTCTACCTACATATATATCATTCCCTCATCTCTCTCTCTCTCTCTCTCTCTCTCTCTCTCTCTCCTACCCTCTCCCCCTCTCTCAAGTCTCTCTATCTCTCTCCCCTCTACCCTCATCTCTCTCCCACTCCCTCTCTCTCTTTCTCTCTCTCTATCTCACGTCTCTCCCTCCTACCCCCTCT
>CM021104.1:211554292-211625721 GCA_007115665.2 Sequoiadendron giganteum | reverse complement strand
CTAGATGGAATTAAAAGGGGGGAATATGTGAGGGTGGATAATGAATTTTATGGGAAAGATAGTGAAAATATAAGGCACGAACAAATAAAATACCTCAGGGTTTTGATGGAAATTTATGGAAAATGATGAGTGATTTTGCAAACCACTACAAGAATCCAGAGTATCTTTAGTAGAGCAGACCAAGCAAAGCCATGAAAAATGAAGGTGATGATAGATGGAGGGAATGAATAGATGAATAATATGAAAATGGAGCAAATGGAGAAGTGGAAAACCCTAAACTACTGTGCATGGAAGATAATTTTTTAAAGAGGCATTAACCCCCTCTCCCTCTCTCAAGTCTCTCTCAATCCTCACCCCGATACCCTCTACTTTAAACCCAATACCCTCTACCATCAACCCTATACCCTTAAACCCAAGTAAAATCTATACCCTAATCCCTCAACCCTCAACCCTTAATCCCTTGACCCTTAAACCCTCTACCCTCTACCCTCTACCCTCTACCCTCAACCCTCAACCCTCAACCCTCAACCCTTAAACCCTCTACCCTCTACCCTCTACCCTATAAATTAAACCCTCAACCCTCAATTATCAACCCTTGACCCTTAATACCTCAACCTTAGGTAGGTAGGGGAACATAGGTGAGATACAGAGTGATGAAGGGAGAGGTAGGTAAAAAAAGGGATAGGGGAGATAAATATAGGTAGAGAGGGTAGGAGATGTAGAGAGAGGAGAGATAGAGATAATTAGAGAGGGGAGGGAGGGACAAGTAGTGAGGAGATAGAGGTGTGTGTGTGTGCGAGAGAGAGAGAGAGAGGGTAGGAGATGTAGAGAGAGGAGAGATAGATATAATTAGAGAGGGGAGGGAGGGACAAGTAGGGAGGAGATAGAGGTGTGTGTGTGTGTGTGCAAGAGAGAGAGAGAGAGAGAGAGAGAGAGAGAGAGAGAGAGAGAGAGAGAGAGATGGTTGAGATATAGTAATGGAGGGAGAAGTGGGTAAAGAGAGGGGGAGGGGAGATAAAGATAAATATAGAGGGAAGGAGATGTAGAGAGAGATGATAGATAGAGAGAAGTGGAGAGTGGAGGGATGGTGGGAGAGGAAAGGAGGAGATAGAGGTGAGTGTGTGTGAGAGGGAGAGAGAGTGAGAGGAGAGAAAATGAGGGGACAGAGGAAGGGGGAGAGAGAGAAATAGATTAGAGAGGGAAGGGGGGAGAGATATAGAGTAGAGAGGGAAGGAGAGAGTAAGAGAGAAAGATGGGTGAGGGAGAGAGTGGTAGGTAGTGGAGTGAGAGGTAGGTAGAGAGGGAAGGAGAGAGGGATGGATAGGAGGGAGAGAGGGAAGGAGGGAGAGTGAGATGGAGAGAGTGGTGAGATAGAGAGTAGAGAGGTAAGGAGAGAGAAAAAGGTATAGAGGGACAACTAGGTAGAGAGAACTAGAGAGGGAATCTTAGGTCTCTCACTCACTCACTCACTCCCTCTCTCTATCTTAGGTCTCTCTTTCTCACACACTCACTCACTCCCTCTATCTCTCTTCGCTCTACCCTAAACCCTAAACCCTTAACCCTTAAACCCTAAACCATTAAACCCTCTACCCTCTACCCTTAACCCTCCCTCCATCTATCTCTCTCCCACTCCCTCCCTCTCTCTCTCTCTTTCAAGTCTCTCCATAACACCCCCTCTCCCTCTCTTAGGTCTCTCTCTCACTCACTCAATCCATCTATCTCTCTCCCTCTATCTCATGTATCTCCCCCCAACCCCTCCATCTCTCTTGAATCCCTCTATCTTGAGTACTCCCTCTCCCTCCCACCCCCTCTCTATCTCTCAAGTCTCTATCTCTCTCACACTCCTTGTATCTCTCCCATCCCTCTATCTTTCACTCCCTCTCTCTCCTACTCTTTTAGGTATCTCTTTCCCATCCCCTCTCTCCCACTTTGTCTCCCTCTCCTTCTCTCTTGGGTGTCTCCCTCCCACTCCCTCTCCCTCCCTCTCTCTCACTCTCTCTCTTTGTCTCTATGGATTAGGGTTTAAGGGTTGAGGGATTAAGCCTCACTTATGTCACAATCCCTCTCTTTCAGGCCTCACTTACCTCCCACCCTACTTTCTTAGGTCTCTCCTTCCCACCTCCTCTCTCCCACTTTGACTCCCTCTCTCTGAAGTCTCTCCTTTTCAGAGGAACATATTTGGCGAGTGCCAAATGGGTTTTACCTTGAAACAGTAAAAATAAGGGTTGACCCCATGATTCAAGCCCACATTCTCCTGTGTTTGTCTGGTTCAGCACTTTATCCAAGTCAGAAATGACTTTTTTTCTGTAGTTGACTTCATATTGTACCAATCTATGCTTGATCCATCACCTTTTTACCACCAATCTGCATGGTAGACAATGTAGAAGAAGATATTTTGAAGTTTCTACATCATTTTACATTATCTAAGGTAATATATTCATTTTGGTAAATTGAAATGTTTGTCTTTAGTATATTTGTTTATTTTTGACAATATAAACTAAATTTCCTTAAAGATTTTATTAATCATAACAATTGGACTTAGAATTCAACATTGAATTAGATGGGATTTGCATAAAAAAGTTCAATTTTTAGATTTGCATAAAAAAGTTCAATTTTTATGAGTTTGAAGAACAAAAAAAATAAAAAACATGAAATTTACTTAACATAAATTTACTTATGAATTCTATTTGCATTGCTTATAGTAGTCCATTTCCAACATGGCTAGTGAAATTCACTGTATTTCATTCTTTTTCCAACTAATTTGGAAAACTTTTATTTTCATCTATTTTGGAAAACCTCATTGCCAAAGAAATAGTGAATAATGATAAGATATAGCATCAAAAACCTTTCTTTGAATCCATATTCTTCATGAATTTGTTGACAATCAAAAATTTGGTTTTGAGAAATATAAACACAAGAGTCTCTAGTTTTCATTTAGGCGGCAGCAATTTATACCCTAGGTTTGTGATTCTCATTGATTTGCTGTATTGAATGGTTTCCACCCCTCTTTGAATCATTTTTTTTGTAAAATGCATTACTTACTTTTGTTCTATGTGTGTTTGTGGACATGTAGCATTCAAGGTCATGCCAAGGAAATGACCGAAGCCTCTAACAGTAGAAGAGCGTGCAGTTAAAAATGCAAGGAGAAGAGAATCAAAAAATGTAGCTTGTGAAGCAAAGGAATTGCAGCCCATACAACCACAAACTTATGTGCAATCTAAGAGAAATGTCAAATTGGAAAAACAAAGGGAACAAATGAGGAAAGTTTGTGGAAGGATAGGAATGAATATAGAAGTTGGGGTCACATCATCAACCATAGGTGAAGCTCAATGCACATCTCCAGTTGAAGACACATTGACAACAACATGTGGTTTTCCAGGTACATCGGAAATCACATCTCCAATTGAAGACACACCATCAAAACATTGCGTTTTGAAAGTACATCAGAAAACACATCTCTATTTGAAGGAACTCCACAAACGACATCTCAAGTTGGAGGTACAACATTGTTTACATGTCAATCTCAAGATATGTCATCAATTGCACCTCCAATTGAAGGTACACGATCTATCCCCGATGTTGTTGACCTTCCCAATATTGACACAAATTTACATTTGAGAACTCCTCCTAGAGTTTTGCATAGAAAACCTACATTTTTGATTGATATTGATTCCAATGTTTTGAAATGGATGCCTAATAAGATTCCAAAACGTACATGTCAAAGATATGCATAAAGGATATGGAGTTTGTTTTTTGCGAAGCTAAGTGAGGGTGGAAGATGCCAACTATTTGTTGAAATGATGAGGCAACTCAAATTTAGGCCCACCATGAAGGCTCTTGGGCTAAGAGTTTTGAATGACTCAAGTGAAAATTCCATTGTAAGGAACTTGATGAGTGCATACGATAGCGTGGGTTCCACCTCACGCACAAAGGATAGTTGTGCCACACGACGTGTGATGGCAACAACACTGTAAAGCAGTCAAACAAGGAAAAAGTTGAACCTTACAAAGGAAAGTAAGTCTTTTAAAATAAGTAGATTATATCTAATGAGAGCCAAAGGAAGGCGTGAAAGAGTGGAGGATCCAAATAGCAATGAGTTATGGGCATTTTCAGGTAGAGTGCCACGGAAAGACACAAGAATTGCTCAAGGCTTGAGATCTTTAATTGTGAATTATTGGAAGGATAACACAAGGACCTCTCCTAATCAAAGAGATGTTGTAAGAAGGAGAATTGGTAGTGTAAACCATGAGCCACATCCAATGCATTATTTGGATACCACTCAAACCCAATTTTTTGCTGATTTTGTACAAAAGTTTCCTGAAAATAAAATATGTCAAAGGTATTTTGAAATGCTAAAGCCTTTTTATGTCAAAATAAATCACACACGCACTACTTTTTGTTGTAGGTTTCATATTGAATTTTCTAACCATTATGTTTTTTATCGATGTATATGTGTAGATATGCATACTGACAATGTTTTGCAGGAATGTAACATAATGCCTCCACCTAAATCGTCAAGGAAATTTTTGTCTTCCATTTTATGTGAAAGAGAGGATGGTCAAATTTTTTACAAAAAATCATGTTTGGATGGCACATTTGATCATTGTGGTGGCATGCAACATTTTCCAATTTTCCAACACATGGCTAGTACACACACAATTGGAGACAAAATTGTGGAATTTGGAAAATATACGACAGTGGCATACAGTCTAAAAGGTGGGAAAGAAGGAAAGAAGTGTGAATTGGTTAGTGATAAGATTCCAGTGTATCAGTTTATGGGCATTTTTTGTGATTGGGTGGTTTATGATTTTGCAATGCATACACACAAAGCACAATGGTTGAACTCATAGTTCAAGTTATGCAAGGACACAGTTCCACTTCGTCATATCATTTTAGTTGTCGACTTCGTTGAGAACTACACACTACAACCATAGAACGAGGTGCAAACATAGTACTACAACTCTATGCAGGTTTCTATATTTGTACATATAGCATTCATTCATGCAAATGATAGTACAAAGGAAAATAGGAAAGTATTGAGGGAGTATCACTTTTACATCAGTGATGATCGCACACATTATGCAAAGTTTGTTCAAGGTTGCTTTCATATGTTCTATGCCGATTTGGCTAGCAGGGGCATACCATTTAGTCAACATATCATATGGTCAGATAATTGTTCATCACAATTCAAGAACGTTAGAATGTTTTACTGGTTGAGCAGGATGCATAGGATTATTGGTGTTCAACATATGTGGAACTTCTTAGAGGTCGGGCATGGAAAGGGGGATCATGATGGAGTAGGTGCATGTATCAAAAGAGCCCTAGCATGAGAAGAGTTAAAGTAAACAAATAGTGTAAAGTTGACAGATGCAAGATCAATTATCCAGTGGTGCAATGGTTCAATGGGTCCAGGTAGTGAAGGAAATTCTCTAGTTCATAGATTTTTTCATTTAGTAGATGATACTAACATTGCAAAATATGAGGATTGTTGTACACTAACAAGATCGAGTGAGCTACATTCTCTTAGAAGCTCTAATGTAGATACATGGACTATCCATTCAAGGAAGATGGCATGCTTTTGTTATGCATGTACACTTCAATCATGGAATGATTGCGAGTCAACAAAGTGGGTTGATGAATGGTCTATAAGAATTCTAACCCCACTTAACACTTATCAGCTCCTGACGGCTCTACAAATCATGCAAATGCAATCATCCATTGAATTTGATCATGTATTAGACCTACTAGAACTAGGTAATATATCTTACTTACAAGTTTTATTATGTTGCTCAGTAAATAAATCTAACAAGATGAACATATCAATGCAGGGCAAGTTTATGTGGCAATTGTAGATGAAGACAATGAAGAGGGTATAAATTATTACCTATGCCATTGTATCGAGGCCAAAAATAAATTGGATTCCCTAGTTATAGATGGAGAAAACATAGAATATCCTACAGGTTCGGTGGTTGTTACTGGAACATGGCTTCGAAGGTATCCAGATAAGAATGTTGCAGTTTGGTTGTTTGAGGACTTTGACATGCATCAGAAAATTCTTCAGTATTTGAACCTTGTCGTTGCCACCAACATTCATTTGATCAAATATGAGGGTAAACCTATGAACAAGAACTTGTGGAAAGTGCGTGAGTCTAACCACGAGGCAATACTCGACACAATAAATACTAGAGAAGACCCAAATGGTTCCCTAGATTGATTTGTAAGTATGCACATTGAATTTGTAAAGCCATGTTATTGATCACTCCTTTGGACCAACACCTTGCAATAAGGCTTTTTCATGATTACTATTTGATGTCATATGCATTTATGATTGTCATTGATCCTTTTCTGATTATGACTGTAGGTAATACTAAAGTTTTTCAAAGTATATAAGAAAGGAACGACATCGGTTGCTGGTGCAAGTGTTCAGTGGTATGAGAAACATCGGTTGCTGGTGCATTTTTTGGTTATCAATCTTCTCTTTCTTTTCCATCTCCTAGATTTATCGGATTTTTATATGCTACACATTTTATGCTAAGCCTCTCAGTGAGAAATCGATCCAACCTAGGTCATCTGTAACACACCTTAGGGTATGACATTCAACAAAACAACTACTATGGTTCAACCGACTCGATCCCTTAAGGGTGCAATGTGCAAAAGGGCAACAATATTTGACAGGGTATTACTCATAAATCATGGTGATTACGAAATATTTGTTTGAACCTACGAGTTCACGTTCAGCCCCTCTACAATAACCTTTCTTGGTTTTCACTATCTCGGAGGCTTTTTCCTATGGTGGCGAATTTTCACTTGAGGAAAAAGTTGTCAAATGCAAGTAGTTGAAAGTTGCAAAGTGGTGCAACTTTTGTTCTGTAGCTAGTGTGACCAAACAAACTATTCCAACACATCCGGGTGGGTACGTTTACACTAGGAATGGTCCTCTTTCACACCTAAACACGCAGAATCGCTCTGAGCTACGTTCAACCGGATCGATCCCTTAAGGGTCCAAAGCGCAAAATGGCTGCAAAATTTAGCATGCTATTAATCGGACACCGTGATGCTTAGAAAATTATCATCTAAACCTATGAGTTCATGTTGGGCCCCTCTACAATAACCTTTCTCAGTTTTCGATATCTCGGAGGATTTTTCCTATGGTGGCGAATTTTCACTCAAGGAAAAAGTTGTCAAATGCAAGTAGTTGAAACTTGCAAAGTGGTGCAAATTTCATTCTACAGCTCGTGTGACCGAACAAACTATTCCAATGCATCTAGGTGGGTACATTTATGCTAGGAATAGTCCTCTTTCACACCTAAACATGCAGAATTGCTCCGAGCTATGTTCAACCGGATCGATCCCTTGAGGGTCCAAAGTGCAAAATGGCTGCGAACTTCAACATGCTATTACTCGGACACCATTATGCTTAGAAAATTATTGTCTGATACTACAAGATCATGTTGGGCCCATCTACAATAACCTCTCTTGGTTTTCACTATCTCAGAGGCTTTTTCCTGTGCTAGCGAATTTTCACTCGGGGAAAAAGTTGTCAAATGCAAGTAGTTGAAAGTTGCAAAGTGGTGCAACTTTCATTCTGTAGCTTGTGTGACCAAACAGACTATTCCAACGCGTCCGGGTGGGTATGTTTACACTAGGAATGGTCCTCTTTTGCACCTTAACATGCAGAATCACTCCGAGCTACGTTCAACCAGATCGATCCCTTAAGGGTCCAAAGTGCAAAATGGCTGCGAACTTCAACATGCTATTACTCAGACATCGTGATGCTTAGAAACTTCTCGTTTGATCCTATGGGATCATGTTGGGCCCCTCTACAATAACCTTGCTCGATTTTTTCTATCTCAGAGGATTTTTCCTATGGTGGCGAATTTTCACTCGAGGAAAAAGTTATCAAATGCAAGTAGTTGAAAGTTGCAAAGTGGTGCAACTTTCGTTCTGTAGCTCGTGTGACCAAACATACTATTTCAATGTGTCCAGGTGGGTACGTTTACGCTAGGAATGGTCCTCTTTTGCACCTAAACACACGGAATCACTCTGAGCTATGTTCAACTGGATCGATCCCTTAAGGGTCCAAAGTGCAAAATGGCTGCGAACTTCAACATGCTATTATTTGGACATCATGATGCTTAGAAACTTCTCGTTTGATCCTATGGGATCATGTTGGGCCCCTCTACAATAACCTTGCTCGGTTTTTGCTATCTCAGAGGCTTTTTCCTATGGTGGTGAATTTTCACTCGAGGAAAAAGTTGTCATATGAAAGTAGTTGAGGCATATTATCAAACAATTCACTGCCTTGTCTATGGCTTGTCATGGCATTCCATCACCATGAGACCACTTTTCTTTGAGGCATTTTTTGAAAAATTTCAATGGCTTGTCTATGCTATTGCTTACTATTATGCTTTCCTAGATTTTTTCCAAGCATCCATAGCTTGTTCGAAAGCATCTGTTTTAGGCTTTTAGCCATAGCAAGAAGGCAATGAACTATTTGATAAAATGCTTTGGTAGACATATATGAAAAATGTCATAGCATAGACAAGGGAATGAAATATTTGAAAAAATGGCTCAAAGAAATGTGGTCTCATGGAATGCCATGACAAGCTAAAGCAATTGGCAGTTGCTTCTAGTTATTAGTTATGCAATGTGAAGTAAGGGCATAACTGCTTAGGTTGACTTTGTCAAAAGCTATATTGTAATTGAAATTTTGTCATCTATCAGCATCTAGTTATTTGTTATGCAATGTGAAGTGATTCTTTGAGTTTGAAAGATGTGCAATGCATGAATAAAAACTACAAAAATCTATTTTCTACATTTCATTAGTTAAACTCTTTATTTTATTTTCTCTCTATATCTCTATGCTATGGAAATGCCTTTCGATTTCAAAAAAGATAGTTTTTATGTCTTGTTATAAAAAGAAGCAGATACACAATGTTAAAGAAGAGTGAAAGCACAACTAAATTTATCATTTCAAAGCAATTTTTTTGATGCATTTTTTCAAACAGTTCACTGCCTTCTCTATGCTATTGCTTACTATTATGCTTTTGATATATTTTTCAAAGCATCCATAGCTTGTTCAAAATCACTTGTTTTAGGCTTTTAGCCATAGCAACAAGGCAGTGAACTATTTGAGAAGATGCTTTGGTAGACATGTATGAAAAATGTGGTAACATAGACAAGGCAGGGAACTATTTGAAAAAATATCTCAAAGAAATTTGGTCTCATAGAATGCCATGATAAGAAAATGCAATTGGCAGCTGCTCCTAGTTATTAGTTATGCAATGTGAAGAAATTGCATAACTGCTTAGGTTGACTTTGTTCAAACTATATTGTAATTAAATTTTCGGCATCTATCAACATCTACTTATTAGTTATGCAAAGTGAAGTAATGCTTTGACTTTGAAAGATGTGCAATGCAATGTAATCAATGACATGAATATAAACTACAAAAGTCCATTTTTTACAATTCATTAGTTAAAATATTTATTGTATTTGCTCTCTATATTTCTATATGCTATGTAAATACCTTGCAATTGTATTTAAAAGGCTTAATAGGTCGGTTAGGTGGTATTTGCAAAATAAAGTTGTAAATGAATGGTAATTAAGAGCAAAATTTCCATCTTAGAAGTCTAACAAAGGGTGGTTATGGTGGTTGATCGGCTCAAGGGGTAGTTGGAAGGTGGTATCAAGATATATTTCTGTAATACCCCGAGTTGAGGGTTGATTTTGTTCAGTTTCTAAAAACAAAATATACTTGAAAACGCTGATCACTGGTTTTCTTTGTTTTCCTAAATTTTCTTTGCCTTGCACAGGCCCATACAGTTCTATCATGAATTGAGGCTTTGGATACTTGATTTCATATGTTTTTACTCTCTTTTCATCTGTTCTAAAGGTTTAAATCCATTGTTGGTGTGTGTGGGATCAGCAAACTTGGTTACTGCTCTATTTTCTGTGTTAGGGGTTTTAAGGGCAACACCATGACACATTAGCCAATCCACCTACTTTTCTGACCTTTTTGCTCAGTGGATTGGCTTTTACCATGATTAGTTTGGTGTATGAATACTTTGGAGGCTGAGAGAATGAATAAACTCAGTGGGGTGTGAAGTTCTAATGCTGTTTAGGGGTGTTTCCACCATGAAAGTAAGGAACTCAAGTATTGAATCTAAGAAATATTGAAAGGAATGGGATTGTGAGTGTCCTTTAAGTTAGAGCAGAGGTATTGTGGGGTATTTTCACATTTGGAAGCATTGGGGGAGGTCTGGAGTTATGAGTTTCTTTAAAATCCTTCTTTTTGTGAAGGTTTAGGATGATTTGTGAGTAGAGGAATAGAACAAGTTCTTGGGGCTCTTAAAATGGGAGAATCACGAGTTTGGTGAGCATCCCTAAGACTGTTTCAAGTTTCCTTGGTTTGGAGGTGAGTTTGTGAGGGGGTTCCTTTGGAAATCAGGCCTAATTGTGAAGCCTAGAGCGAGGGAGGTGTATTGAAAGTTCATGTTGGTCCAAAAGAGTTACTATTGGTTTTGGAATATGTTGTGTAACCCTAAAAAGGGTATCTTAATCCGCCTTTAAATGGTCAGGTGTTTTGGAAATGTTGGGAGAAATTAGGCTTGGACGGGGTTTTGAGTTTGGTGCAGGAGCACCTACACCACATCATCAATTTTTTTTTATTTGAATACATCAATAGGGAAATGTTAGTTTCTTTAGGTTTATTTTGTCTAATATGCTTTGAGAGATCAAACATAATGCAAATAAAGGGTGTTTTGTGTCTTAGAAGTCAATTAGAAATCATATAAGTTGTAAAATGCTGACAAAGCAACTTTAACACAAACAAATGTAATTAAGGGACCAACTAATCCCAAGGTTGGTTATGGGAATTGGGGAGAATATGGTTGTTGGAAAATTATTTAAAAATCATTACCAAGGCTTGAATGAGAGAGTGGAGAAGTTTTGTAATAATTTTACACAATAAACACCACAATTTTGAGCAATTTTCTAGAAAAATACTATTTTCTTGATCTTTTTGAGTGTTGTATGGGCACATACAGGTTATTAGTGGTCTAATAATTTTAGAGGATGTGTCTATATTTTTTCTAATTCATTTATTTTTTATTTGGTGTCTTAACTCTGTGTTTGTAGAGAGAACCGACACAAACAGTGACTGTCCTAGTGTTGTTGAATCAAGGGTTTGAGGGGAAATTTGTGATGTAACAATCGATCCACCTGTTGTTTGCTACTGTATCTTGGTGGATTGATTGAAAACATGTTATAATAAGTGTTTCAACTCATTTTGGAATAAGGAGTCATAATTATGTGGTTTTTTTGTGACTGTTCTAAGACTGAACAAGGGTTTTCCAACATGGAAGTGAGGAACCAAAGAGAGGTTTTTAAGAATTAATGCCTATAAGGGTTATGTAAGGGTTTTATGAGTCTGTGAAGAAGTATTTTGAGGTGTTTTGGGCTTTGGAAGTGTTGAGAGAGGTCTGGAGTTGTATGTTTCTTTAAAACCCTTGATTTTTTTGAAGGTTTTGGAGGGTTTCTTGGGTTTTGTGAGTTAGAGGCTCTGTAGACACAAAATAATGACAAAATTTGAGGTTTGGAACCATGACCTAAGACTTTCCAAGGAATTTAGATAGATACCTAAAGTTGGAAGGGTGGTCCCTTTGGAAAAAAAGGGCTAATTGTGAAGCCAAAATTGAAGTAGGTGTGTTGAAAGTCTATGTCGGTCCAAAAGAGAGACCACTGATTCTTTGGTATGTTGTGTAGCCCTGAAAAGGGTATCTCAATCCATATTGTAATTGTCTAGTGTTTTGGAAAGGTTGGGAGAAATCTGGCTAAAATTGAGTTTTGAGTACTACAAGAATAACCAGTCACAAATGTGAGTTTTGGAAACCTTGATGAATCTGACTTAGGGATTGTTGTTAATTGATTCAATTTTCATTGTATGAATTTTTATGGTCTTTTTAGGGCCTTGGTGGAGTCTTGTTGCTCATTTGCAAGGTTGAGGAGTTGAGACCCTTGAGGGTGGGTTGATGCCTATTAGGATGAATCATTATGAAGAAGAGTACTTGATTGAGAATTGGCATTTCCATTGTTGTGAGTCTTCTCCACCTTGGCTCTACATCAGAGTGCTACAAGGGTGGATTGTTGGGTAAGGTGTTGAATGAAGAGTTTGGTTTGATGGGGCTTTGAGGTTGTGTAGATTGCTCAAAATAGGTTGTATTAATCTTGTTAGGAGCCCCTTGAAGGCAGGTTGTCAGACTGATTGGGTTTGAGCCTCCTTGCCTCTGCATCAGTGAGGCACAAGTAATTGAAGCATTCCAAAGGATACAAACCACCACGAATGGAGCTTACTTATACAATACGCTTTAGATGGGGCTTATTGAGCATTCCACGGTAATTAATTAAGCATTAGATGTAAAAAAAATCCATGCCTACAACATTCAAGCATACAACTTACATGATACGCATGATAACATCATTCAAGAATGGCAGTAGCAAAATAAGAGTTTCTTTAATCAAAAATCTGAAAGGCTATACAACGATATATATTGATAAAAGTATATAAATATATCCAAAAAAACCATATAGGCTTAGTACAAAGGAGCCATTTGGACAAAATATCACGTATATATATCAATAGTACAAAACATATGTTCCAAAATGACACATAGGCATACAACAAACAACACTAATACATAGTCATTACCCTCTAGGGGAAGGAAATAGATCCCGTGCTGCCTTTGAAATTCGGCTGGATGGAGTGACTATTGCTTATCTTATCTTTCGAACACGCCCACTACTCCTCCTCTCTTCACTCTGGACCTTTAACTGATACGATTAAAAGTAAAGATGTTAAAACATAGAAATTGAATTATGGAATGGCATATAAAAAAATATAATCACTTACCGCATACATATAGTCATCATGCACATTTAAAGCATCACCATGTCCATGATCTGGAGTGACAGCCACCTGTAGCAACCATGAAGATAGAAATTAAACTACATAAAATTATCATGAAAATTTTCTATAATAGACCATAAAAGAGAAAAAATAATGTCAAATCGACTAATATATTCCATACCTCTCTCAATGGATCAGAACTGGCTATTGTTGCAACAACTCCATGGTCCATCGTGCCACCAACATCAGTAGGGCTATGTCTTGTCAACAAATACAAATGAAACATTATCTTAGGTATCATGTTGATATAGGAGAACATAATGTGACACGATCAAGGAATACTCGAATGCAATGTTTGTGTTTCTCATCAATTTTTTAGATTTGTATATACGCAAAATTATGAAAACTAGCTAACATAGATTTACAACCCTATTAATGAATAAAGGCTACCTGAGTGTATGTTGTTTGAGGATATGAATCACGAGGTGTGGAGGAAGAAGGTGCACCAAGAAACTATTTGAAATCCGAAGCATGTTATGAGACAAACATTCAAATATAACATTCAACTATTCAAATGCAATAATAATATCTTTAATACTAGTTGCATACCTATGGACTCATCGTCGAGAATGTATAAGGGTTTGTAGGAATAGAGCATCCCTCATGAACAGTGCGACCCTGAAATTTCATCATATCAAAATTCTACTAATTTAGTTATTCTTAAATTTCAAAATATATTTTAATTAAAAACATTAAAATAACTTGCTAAATTTTACCTGAGTGTCAATGCTGAATGTATCATTCAAAATATCATTTGTGAAATCCATTGCCTCTGCAACTGACGTAGACTGTGTAGCTACATCATGAGCACCCTAATAATCATACATGCAAACAACACCACAAGCACCACAATGGTGGGGTGGAGCTCGAGGCCTACACGTCTCCTCCACACCAAGCTCTACTAGAGGACTCGCACACTGTAAAATGTTCTGGGTGAGTGAGCCAATTGACTTCATCGTGTCCACCATTACACCATCCTTAACAATGGAAGGAACAATGACATGCTCCACCCTGGTTCTGCCCAAGGCTCTCGGTGCCAACTGTGGATTATGTCGTGCAACAAGTCTATCGTGTGTGGAGCCCCCACCTCTACCCTGAAAGTCTAAGATGTCAAAATAGTTTGGCATTTTATAGAGGACAAACTCGCAATAGAGTTTCCTCAAAAAGTATTGTGGAACCTCATGGTTATTACATGGAGGTTGGTCAAATACCATCCACCACCGCTCCCAAAATTTATTTCTAATTAAATCATGGTGGCACCAATGGATGGGGAACCTCCTACATGCATGGGACAAAGGTTCATTGGCTTTTGGGTCTTTAAATAGGGCACACAACTCAACTTTGCTAATTTTGAGTTTTTTAAAATCTGCATATGACAAACCATTACCATAAAATTGCCTCATCTCATCTCTCTTAGTTGACCAAAAATTCATTTGCTCGCTCATTTCTCCTACATGAGTTAAAATTGACTTCAATGATTCAGCAATCCCTCTCCAATAAGGGTGGGTTTCGACATGCTCGGTTAATCTTGCAATCAATTTTTGAATGTCTCTTTTATTGTTTTCAATTTGATTTTGAATATTTTCTTGTGTTCCTTGAGGATGCCTATGAATTGATGGAGGGGTTTCGGGTTGTTCTTGTATAGGAGGCTCTTGATGAGGGGGTGATTGTGAATTTTCAATGTTTTGAGGTGGAGATTCATTCCCTAAGAATTAGAACAAAGTTTTATTATAAAAATATATTTAAAGTTGCATTCCAAATCAAATTCAAAATAAATAGAATAGAAATACACACCTCTTTGCAATTTTTGACCTCTCCGACGTGTTGGCGAAATTTTCATGGAAAATGGCAAGCTAAGGATGCAAATAATGGAGGAGATTTGGTGAGTGTGAGTTGCAGACTTGAAATATTCCTTCTCAAGCCATGGGTTGAAGACAAAATGAGGGTTCCAAACCCAACTTTTTCATTTTATGTCTAGAAATACATTTGGCGCTCACCAAATTTGGCATGCGCCAAAGGCCTTATTTCGGGGTTATTTTGATCATTTTTTCAATTTGGCACCTAAATTGTGTCACAGATTGGTGCACTTACCCAAATTCCACATAAGTCTCCACCACTCACACACTTGGTCACACTAAAAATCTTCAAATGAATATTACCCCCTTAGGTTCCCATTTCTTTGCATTTATATGTGTCTATTTAGAGACCCTATACACACTACCAATGAAGAGGGATAACTTTTTATATTCATTTTACATTTTTAATATACTTGTCATTTCATAATCCCACTTGACTAATATCATTCTAATTAATCAATAGCATAATATAAATAATCTTAAAGACTTATTGTGGCCCTAAAGTGTGCAAATAATCTTCTCTTAATATGCTTCCAACCAACCAATCCTTCTACAAGCTATGAAAAATGAAAAAGAACTCTAGAATCAATCATTCAAATGTTTTAAATCACACCAAATTCTATAATGAGGATTTGGAACCAGAGATCTCACAATGATACCATAGATCTTCAAGTGAGCATTTAAATTGTAGGTGTTACCATATAGGTTAAACTTGTCCTTCAAACTCTATAATTTGTGTTTTAAGAATCTACCAAAAATTTGTGGTATTGTAGGATCTTTATCAATATTAATTTAAAATACTACTAGAAATATAAATGTAAAGTCTAACTAGAACTCTAAAACCTTACAAAACTCACCAAAATAAAAGAAAAATAGAAATTTTATTTCTAGGTAATGCAAGGTTGATAAACCTCTGAAACACTCTTATATTAGATGTCCTAGGTTAAAAATTCATGAGTTTAGTGCTAAAAAATAAAAAATTAGTAGAACCTCTCTTCAAGCTATTATTCTAGCCTTAGTATGCCTCCAATGCAAGGATAGGCTTTAGGAAAATAATAGTTGTATGATGATGTCATATGTTGACTATGAATTTAAGTCTCATTAGGCTCTACTTGTTGGATTTTGTTTTGTTGAATGTACATGAATAATAGCACAAGCTCTTTGGAAAAACTTGGGAGACTTGTACCAAATTTATAAATCCTAGGCTAATTAAATTTTCTTGAGAAAGAAGTTGTACACCTTGAGAATGGATGATGTTTCTTTTGTGGCAAGAAATTTGGACACATTCAATATGATTGTGACCTAGATGCATTTTATTAGAGTGAAAATAGGGTAAGAGGATCATTTCATGACACTACTATGATATCTATTAGACTCATGGGATCACTTGGTGATGACCATCAAGAGCACTACCTTGAAAATCAAAATGGATGAGGTAGTGGTTGCTTTATACACTTAGAGGGGGTACATAACAAATATTCTCAATCTACTAAGGAGGCCCTAACTATTTTTGGAATACCAAAGGAGAAAATAAAGTTGAAGGACAAGAAGAAAGAAAAATTAAATTCAAATATTGTAGGAGATTTGAATCTTGAAAGAAAGGAAGGTATGTGGAGACACTTTATACAAAAATACAATAAACAGAGTGCAATTTTTTACAAAACATTAATACAGTTACATTGAGAATATTTACAACTTTAAACATAAACAAATTAGAAATAAATAATAACATATATTTATGTGGGGGAAACCCTTTCGAGAGAAAAAACTCACACTCCAAAGCATTACTCAATACATTAATATGTAAATAATATAATTACAATACACTTCCATATCCAAGCTCTTACATGATTCTTCAACAATAGGATGCAATATGCAAATGTTGGGATTAAGGTGTCTCAACCTTTGAGTCCTAACAAATTTAAAATTATTGTTATTTTGGTGATTATTTAACTATTTCCTAAGTTTATTGTCTACCAAATTAGTTATCACTTTGTGGGACCTACTGATGAGGTGACATCCTACACAAAAGGTGATGTGTAATTTGTAAGATATTTTAGTGGATGGAGGAATTCCACTTTAGAGTTCCTAAAATACTTATTAATTTTATGGATTTTGTCATAAGTTGTTATGTCAAGTTTATGAAAAACTATGACAAATTGCTATGACAAGCTATGATAGCTATAAGAATCATGTATAACTATCTCTAATTCACACCAGGACAAATAGGCTATATTTATTTGGGGAACCCAAGTATGCATTTGGAAGTTGCATGTGTATAGGTGCCTTGCATGTTGAGGGGAAGCTAATTTCAAGGAGACATGTGTTAGATTTAGAAAAAGCAATAATTTATGTGTTTTGACAATGAAAACATGTCATAATGAACTCATGTTCACACTTGGGCATGAGATTTGATTATGGAAACTTTGGTACCCTCTCTTCATGTTGAAATTATATAAATATGTGATACCTTAGTGCATTTGTATGATGCGAGGTTGAAGAATTGTTGAGACATCATTATGTTGCCGAAATTACTCTAGATTCTTGTTGTAGTGTGAGACTACTGAAGAACATTTCTCTAACATTGTATTGTAACTATTATTGTTACTAATAATTCCATTGATCTATGTGTTTGGAGTGTGGGTTTTTTTCTAATTAGGTTTTCCCACATAGATCACAATGTTCTAGTTTACATTGTTTATGTGTTCTTAACATTTTGAATGTGCATCTATTTATAGTTGTAACTATTTATCTAGTATTTAAGGAAATTTTTTAAACTATCCTTTCCTTAGATTAGTGTAGGAAGAATCTCCTTGACACTTGGATTCCTTTCAGTTGGTATTAGAGCCTGGCCGATCTTGATTCTGTTGTTGGGTTTGAAGGATTTTTTGAGCTAGTCTCTAGTTTAGTGGGATTTTTGTAGAAGGGTATTTCATAATCTTGTTGTAGATAAAATGTGGCAAGCACATTAGATAGAATCAAGATAGAGAAGTTTAATGGCAGAAACTTCAAGTTAGGAAGTTGAAGATGGAAGATATGCTCGTGGATAGATATCTTTATGGGCTGCAATATCCAGTACAAAACCAGCTAGCATGACCTAGGAGGGCATGTGCAAGAAGATGGATCCTCAAAGAGGAGAAGTTTCGAGCAAAAATAATGCCATCAAGAATTAAAAAATGGGTACCCATTATGCTTCGGGATCCCATCCTAAATGGGTACTTGTTCTATTTTAGAACGAGTACCCATTTTAATGTAGGTACCCATTTAAAAAAACATCCCAATCTAGTTTTTGATTTGGTTTTAGGCTTGAGAAAGGATTGGTAACCCAACCCTTAGCCTTGGACATGCAAGTACAAGGTCATGGCAATATCAAGAGAAATAACTGACCTTGGCAATATGGCTAGCGAGTTTTTCTTTAGAATTGTTTTATGAAATTAAAACCCATTATATATCATGATGTCTAATTTTTAAATATGTAATTTTTATGATTAAATTATTTTGTCTATTTTTTAATTAATTTCTAAGAAAACTAATGCATAAATTTGAAATTCCAGGTTTTGGTATTTTTTTAATAACTTTTAATTTGTTAATTTTTTTTGTAAGAAATTTATGGAATAAATCTACAAATAATTATCTACACAATGAAAAAATACAAAAAATGTTTAGTTTAGGTCAAATTATGGTGTCCGTACATGATGGTTTTCAAAAACAACAATTAAGGAAAATAAATAATAATAAAAATAATATTTAGAAAAAATTATTAAAAATATCCTCATCAATCTTCAGTTTATTACATATCTTTCCCCAAAAAGGAATTAGAAAAATACTTTTATTTAGGTCAAATTATGGTGTTCATACATGTGCATGGTATTGTCCTAAAAAGTGACTTTTAAAACATGGTATTTATACTTGCCTATAAAAAATTAATTTGTAACATCTGGGTGTTAGAATAAATTACATATTTGAAAACTAGGTTCAAAATAGTAAATTTCATATTACTAATTTTTTTAAAGGCTCAATGTGTAAGTGCTTCAAATTTTTAGTCCAACTATGATTTTTTTTGAAAATTAGGAAAAACACTTCCACTTTTTGAACATTTTGTGAACCCAAATTCTTATACTTACCCAAGAAGAATGGTATCTAATGGATCAGAAAGCCAAGGGTTTGATAAGAATTTGTTTGGTTAATTATGTGCTCCTGGATATCCATGAAGAGAAAACTCCCAAATCTCTTTGGAAGAAACTTGGAGATGTTTATCAAGCTAAATCACTGGTAAACAAGTTATTCCTGTAGAAGAAATTGTATTCTCCAAAGATGGAAGATGGAGGGTCTATTGTAGATCACCTAAATGCCTTTAACATGTTGATATCACAATTGGGTTTTTTCGGTGACAATACTGAAGATGAGGATCATTGCATGCTTTTGTTATGTTCAGTGTTGGACTCATGTGATTACCTAGTAATGGGCATTGGTAGTAATATCACTATTTTCAAGATGGATGAGGTGTTTGTATCATTTTTATTTGAAAAGATGTGGAGGAAATCTTTCAAGATGGCTATGGAAGCCCTTGTTGTTTGTGACAAATATAAAGAGAAAGAAAAGAAAAAGGGAAGGAAGTCAAAATCCAAATCTCCAAGGAGATCTAAGTATCCTCTCAAGTTCAAGGAAAAATATTGGAACTACAAAAAAATTTGGTCATAATTTCTAAAAGAGTGCAAGGAGGAGAAGAAACAGAAATGTAAAAATAATCTCTCTGATTCTAACTCTAATAAATCCTCTCAAGATATGCAAATGCATTTTTACAACTTTGGAAATGCATGCATTAGAAGATGTGTGGTCAATGGACTCATGTGCTTCTTTCCACATGACCTCACATAGGGGTTGATTCTCAAAGTATGAAGAATATGATGGTGGGAAGGTGTATCTAAGTGATGAATCTCATTTAAATATTGTTGGTCATGGTAGAGTCAATATCAAATTCCTTGATGGTAGAGAAGGGGATTGATGGTGTTTGCATATCTCAGGTTTGACATGAAACCCAGTCTCTGTGAGTAAATTGAATAATTTGGGTGTGTGGTTTGTTTTCTCAAGTGGATGATGTAATATGACAAGAGGATCTATGATGTTTGATAAGGGTGTTCAAATTGACACCTTGTAAAAGATGGATGCATGCATAGTACAATATAATAGTTCTTCTAATACACCAAAGAAGAGACCTTTCGATCCTTCATCCTCACCATCGAATCAAGAAGAGAAGTTTGTAGTAGCTACATCTAATGGTCATGCATTTTTGGTACCTAATGATCTTCATTCCTTGAAAATGAATAGATTCATGCAGAGAAAACAATGTTATGGCACCAAAGACTTGGTCACATTGGTGAGAAGGGTCTTAGAGCCCTGAGAAAAAATCCTTGTTGAAGGCCTTGATGATTATAATCTTGAGTTTGACTTTTGTGAATATTGTGTATATGGAAAACAACATTGAGTTTCTTTTTATTCTAGTTCTCATAAGTCTTTTGGGGTTTTGGACTATGTTCATGCAAATGTGTTTAGTCCTATGAATGTTCCTTCATTATCTCTCTCTCTCTCTCTCTCTCTATATATATATATATATATATATATGTATGTATATATATATTGTTTCATTCATAGATGACTACACTAGAAGGACATTTATTTATTTCCTTAGGAGTAAATTTGAAGTATTTAGTTGATTTAATGAGCTTAAGGCCTTGGTTGAAAATCAAAATAGTAGAAATATTAAGTGTTCGAGGACTAACAACATTGGTGAGTTTTGCTCAACAAAATTTGACAAGTTCTATAAAGAGCACAAGATTGAGAGACATAAGATAAATCCATACACCCCAAAACAAAATGAAGTTACATAGAGGATGAATAGGATTTTGATGGTGAGGGCTAGGCGTATGTTGAGTGGTGCTAGTCTTGAGCAATTTTTTTGGGCTAAAGCTATAGCCACTAGATCTTATTTGATCAACAAATATTCTACATTAGATTTTGTTGATAAGACACCCATGAAGGTGTAGTCTGGTAAAAGTCCTTTGATGTGAAATTTCAAAGTATTTGGTTGTGAAGCTTACACTCATGTTCCAATTAAGAAGAGTTCTAAGTTGGAGAAAAAGGTGATAAAATGTACCTTCATCGGCTATGATATTAGTGTGAAGAGGTAAAAGCTTTGGGATCTAGTGACCCAGATGGTTCTCTATAATAGAAGTATAATTTTTAGAGAGATGAAACTTTCCACTACTAAGTTATAGCCAAAGAAAGAGGAGAAATAAAAGGAGGTAGTTTAGGTTCCACCTATTCCAATGAAAGGTGAAATACACACTCCTTTTGGACTTGATGATGAGGAGATCTTGAGTAGCTTTGAAATTTGTAAAGAAGAAAGAACCTCAACCTCAACCATTGAGGAGGTTTACACGTGTAAGGCAAAAAATAAGAAAGGTTTGGTTATTCCTTCTTGTCCATTCTAGTTGCAGTTTTGCTAGCATTTTGATTTATAACTTAGATAATGAGCCTAAGATTGTTACATAGGCTATGGGTATGAGTGATGCATATTCCTAGATGAGATACATGGATGAAGACATGGCTGCGTTAAAGAAGAATAATACATGGGATCAGGTACCCTCGCCTAATGGACAAAAAACTGTTGGGTGTAAATGGGTGTTTAAGAAGTGTGGTCCTAATGGAAATGTTGAGAAGCATAAGGCATGGTTGGTCACTAATGGATATTATTAGGTGGAAAGAACTGGTTAGGGTGAGATATTCTCTCATGTTGTGAAGTTGAAATCTATCTAATTCCTATCATCACTTGCTTGGTGTATGATCTAGAAGTGGAATAGATGGATGTGAAGAAAAAATTCCTTCATAGCATGACTTGGAGGAAGAAATTTTATAAGTCAAATCCAAAGCATTTCGTGGTGAAAGGTAAAGAACACCTAGCATGTAAGTTGAAAAATTATTTGTATGGTTTTAAGGAGTCTCCTAGGAAGTGGTACTAGAAATTTGACACCCATTTGTTTTCTTTGGGATTTTTGAGATCTAAATCTAACCATTATGTGTACTATAAATTTAATAATGGTCATATTCTCATAAGTGTCTTATATGTAGATGATATGTTTTTAATTGGGAATGGTAAAATTATGATTTCAAATTTGAAGTCTCAGTTGTTAGCATAGTTCAAGATGAAGGATTTAGGTGCAACATAGTTATTATGGGGATAGAGATTAGAAGAGATAGGTCTAACAAAAAGATTTGGTTAATCTAGAGTATGTGTCTGAAGTCAGTTTTGGAGAGATTTAACATGATATATTGTAGATACTTAATTGTTCCTTTAATGCAGGGGATGCAACTTTCTGTGAAATATTATCTGAAATATCCTATATAGATGGAGGACATGACCATAGTAACATATATGAGTATTGTTGGCATTTTTATGTATGATATAGTCTATACGAAGCCAAACATTACCCAAGCAGTGGGAGTCCTTAGTTGGTTTATGGATAATCCTGGATGGGTACATTGGGATGTAGTGAAGAGAGTGTTTAGGTACTTGCAAGGTACTTTTGAGTATTCCCTATGTTTTCATGGTTATCCTATTGGACCTCAACATTCAATGAGTATTCAAAAATATGTGGATTCAGATTGGGTAGGTGACATTGATAGAAAAAGATCCACCAGGGGTTATGTGTTCACGATGTTTGGTAGTGCTATCAGTTGGATGAGTAAGTGGTAGGTTGTAGTCGGTTTGTCCACTACAAAATCAAAGTACATGACAACTACTCATCCTTGCAAGGAAGCCATTTATCTTAAGAGATTATGTTTTGATATTGGTTTTAATGCAAGACACATTACTATTTGTTGTGATAGTCAGAGTGTCATTTTCTTAGCAAAGAATCCTACTTTCCATGCCAAAACAAAGGTGAATTTAGATAAGGTTGGCACTTTGGTGATTTTTGTAGATGCATTAACGAAACTAGTGAACATCATGGAGAATTTTAGGTGGTGTTTCATTTCCATGGGCCATGGGGACTTGAGTTGTTGATTATAGATGACTCTTGAGAATTCTTCAGCAAGTGGGAGAATGTTTGGATTAAGGTGTCTCAACCTTTGAGTCCTATACTTTTATTTTTTGGTTATTAATTAATTATTTGTAAGTTTATTACCTACGAAATTATTTGTCACTTTTTGGGACCTACCGGTGAGATAGCATCCTACATGGAAGGTGATATGTGCAATTTGTAAGTTATTTTAGTGGAGGTAGATGTCTCACTTTGGGGGTCCTAAATTAGTAGATAACTTTATCTTTTGTCATAATTTTCTATGTCAAGTTTATGGCAAACTATGACAGGTTGCTATGATAAGTTATGACAACTGTAAGAGTCACGTATGATGGTTTCAAATTCAAACTGTGATAGACAACCTACATTTATGGGGGCACCCAATTGTGCATTTGGTAGTTGCATGTGTATGGGTGCCTTGCATGTTGAGTGGAAGCTAATTTCAAGGAGGTAGGTGTTGGATTTAGATAAAGCTATAGTTTATGGCTTATGACTATGACAACATGTCATAATAAACTCATGTTCACACGGGTGTGGGATTTGATTATGGAAAATTTTGGCACCCTCTCTTCATGTTGAAATTATATAAATATGTGATACCTTGGAGCATTTTTATGATACCAGGTTGAAGAATTACTAAGACGTCATTATGCTACAAGAATTACTCCAAATTCTTGCTATAGTGAGACCCCTAAAGAGAATTGCTTTGAAATTGTATTGTAACTATTATTGTTGATGATAATACAACTGAGTTGCATATTTATATTGTGGGTTTTTTACAATAATTGAGTTTTCCCATATAAATCAAACTGTTATGGTTTGCATATTTACATGTTCTTAATATTTTGAATGTACATCTATTTGTAGTTTAACTGTTTATGGTGTTTAAATAATTTTTTGCAACTCTCCTCTGCTTAGATTAGTGTAGGAAGTATCTTCGATGCACTCAACTTCCTTTCATAAAAGGGCATGTGCAGGATCATCATGGAAAAAATAGGCCCTTAAGTGGCAATAAAATTCAAAAAAATCAGAGTTAGATAACTTGACGTAAAAAATTGAATAAGTTAACTATAGTATTTCAAAAATATGTAACAATAGAATCTGTTGCAAATTGAATGTAGTTTCTAAACTACTAGGTTTATTTTTATTTTTAAAAAATCTATTTGGTGAAAATTTGAAATTTCAATGCAGTAGTACTTAAATTTCAGGGAAAAAATAAGAAGTAGGTGTATGTCTGACCACCCTAACCACAATAAAATGATAATATTTTTTTATAATATTTTAGATATAATTATAAGATTCATGTCCCGATGTGATGCATATTTTTTTGTAATTTTTTTCCATGTAAATAATTAATTATGATTTTTTTATTACAACTTTAAAAAAACATAAAAACTCGTACACCTGACCACCTTAACTTGGTCAAAACTTCATGAAATTCATTTTTTTTTTAATCCTATAGTATGTGAAGCATAGAATTTGACACATGTTTTAGATTCAAAAAAATGTGATACCGTTTGAAATCTATAGATGCTTTTCAGTCAGCCTATCAATCAGGACTTTAGTTGTAATTTAAATAGAAAATGAATAATAATAATTTATTAAATTCAAAGTAAAGCATAATTTATATTGGTGGAAAGCTAAGAATATCCTTTTAAAACCCTTTTCGTTTCATCAATTTTGTGTTAAAAAAAATTCGTCAGCCACATGAGCCATCATATCACTTACATATCGCCACTTTTTGGCCCATCATGATCCTGCACATACCCAGAACTTCTCACATAAGCTTGACATGAAAAATAGTTCAAAATTCATGCAAAATCCACTTACGTGCATCTCACCAACTTACATAAGTTCCACCTATAATAAAATTTTATATTTTTCACTATGTGACTTCAATTATCTTTCACAAAGGGGACCCACAAAATGGTATTCCCTCCTCCTAAAAATAGGACACATGCCACACTTTCCTCCTTACATGTGTATGATGACACCTCATCATGCCAAATCCCACAAAATGACATAATTGGATGAACATAATTAATTTCATGGGTAAATAATAATTAATTAAATAAACAACTATTAGGAAATTGTAAAGGTTGAGACACCTTAATTCCCAAAATTTTCCCACTTGTCGAAGAACTTTCAAGAGCCAATATAAAATTAGGAATTAAAATACTAGGATTCATGAGGCCCATATAATTTTAACACTATTTGAACTTCTCTATGTTCATAGGCCTTGTTAAGGAATCTACCACATTCGTCAATATATCAACTTTCTCCAATTTTACAATCCTATTCTCTATCATGTCACAAACAAAATGGTATTGGACATCAATGTGTTTTGTCCTCACATGGAAGGTTATATTATTTTCCAAACATATGTCACTCTAAATATAATAAATACTAATCAACCCTGCATCAATCCCAACATGAGAGCACATTGTCTTAAGCCAAATGGCTTCCTTACAAGCATGGGTAGTTTCCACGTACTCTACTTCTATCATTGATAAATAGACTACAACTTTTTTCTTAATCATACAACTAATAGCACCACTAAACATCATGGAAACATATCCACTAGTGGATCTTCTAAGTTATCAATTTCACTTGCCCAATTTGAATCCACCTATCCATGAATACAAACTAAATTTTGAGGTCCTATACAATAAGCACAAAAATATAAGAAATACTAATAACTAGCCCACAAGTATCGAAATACTCTCTTCACTACATCCCAATGTACTTGTCTAAGATTAGCCATAAAATAGTTAAGGAATCCCACTACTTGGGCAATGTTTGGCCTTGTGTAGACTATAACATACATCAAACTACCAAAAACACTCACGGGTATGTGTAAGATCATGATGGGCCAAAAAATGGTGATATGTAAGTGATATGATGGCCCATGTGGCCGACAACATTTTTTTTTACCCAAAATTGATGACACAAAAAGGGTTTTTAAAGGATATGCTTAGCTTTCCACCAATATAAATTATGTTTTACTTTGAATTTAATAAATAATTATTATTCATTTTCTATCTGAATTATGAATAAAGTCCTGATTGATAGGCTGATTGAAAAACATCTATAGCTTTCAAAGGGTATCATTTTTTTGAATCTGAAACATGTTTAACATTCTATGATAAACATACTATAGGATTAAAAAGATAATAATTGAATTTCATGAAGTTTTGAGCAAGTTAAGGTGGTTAGATGTACGAGTTTTTATATTTTTTAAAAGTTGTAATAAAAAAATCATAATTAATTATTTACTTGAATAAAAGATTACAAAAAAATATGCATTACATCGAGATATGAGTCTTCTACTTATATCTAAAATCTTATAAAAAAATATTATCATTTTATTGTGGTTAGGGGTATGTGCAGGATCATCATGGAAAAAAAGGCCCTTAAGTGGCGATGGAAATTCAAAAAGTCAGAGTTAGGCAACTTGACGTAAAAATTTGAATAAGTTATCTATATTATTAAAAAAATATGTAAGAATAGAATCTTTAGAAAATTGAATTTAGTTTCTAAACTACTAGGTTTATTTAAAAAAATAAAAATTATTTGGTGAAAATTTGAAATTTCAATGCAGTAGTACTTAAATTTCAGGGAAAAAATAAGAAGTAGGTGTCTGTCTAACCACCATAACCACAATAAAATGATAATATTTTAGATATAAGTAGAGGACTCATGTCCCGATGTGATGCATATTTTTTTGTAATTTTATTCCAAGTAAATAATTAATTATGATTTTTTTATTACAACTTTTAAAAAATATAAAAACTCGTGTGTCTAACCACTTTAACTTGGTCAAAACTTCATTAGATACAATTATTATTTTTTAATCCTATAGTATGCCAAGCATAGAATGTGACACATGTTTTGGATTCAAAAAATGTGATAGCGTTTGAAAGCTATAGATGTTTTTCAATTAGGACTTCAGTCGTAATTATAATGGAAAATGAATAATAATAATTTATTAAATTCAAAGTAAAGCATAATTTATATTGGTGGAAAGATGAGAATATCCTTTAAAAACCCTTTTCGTTTCATCAATTTTGGGTAAAAAAAAGTCATCAGCCACATGGGCCATCATATCACTTACATATCACCACTTTTTGACTCATCATGATCCTGCACACACCCTTAGGGTGGTCAGACAAAGACTTCTTATTTTTTCCCTGAAATTTAAGTACTACTACATTGAAATTTCAAATTTTCACTAAATAGATTTTACAAAAATAAAAATAAACCTAGTTGTTTAGAAACTACATTCAATTTGCAACAGATTCTATTCTTACATATTTTTGAAATAATATAGTTAACTTATTCAAATTTTTACGTCAAGTTGCCTAACTTTATTTTTTTTGAATTTTATTGCCACTTAAGGGCCTGTTTTTTCCATGATGATCCTGTACATGCCCTCACATAAGGTACTTTGGTCATGTCGTCTATCTCTATAGGAGATTTTGGGTAATCATCCACAAATAACTTCATCTCTTACCAAATAGTAACACAAAATGATCTACAAGCTACCATGCTAAATCTCTTCAACGCTATGTTTACATACTTACTTTGGCCCACCTAAATTTTTCTGCTAGTTCTATCTCTTATAATCTCCATCCCCAAGATGTACCTATTTTCTCTTAAATATTTCATTTCAAACTGTACCAAGACCATTAAGACTTTAAATTTGAAATCAAAATTTTACCACCCCCAAAGAACAACATATCATCAACATACAATATTGCAATAATGAGAATGCAATCATTAAATTAGTCTTGTAATAAAAAGTGATCTTTAAATCTCAAATATCTCAAGCTCAACAAAAAGGTACCAAAATTTTGGTACCACATCCTAGGAGATTGGTTCAAACCATACAAATTCTTTTTCGACTTGTAAACTATTTCTTTTACACATTTCTCAATGTAGTGCTTAGCTTGTGACATATAAATTTCTTCCTCCAAATCATCATGAAGGAAAGTTGTCTTCTTAACCATATAATCAACTTAAAGATCATATGATGCAACAAGTGATAATACAAATCTAATGGATGTGAGCTTTACAATAGGACACAATATCTCACCATAATTAGTTCCCTCCACTTTGGAATACCCCTTAACAAGTAACCTTTCCTTATGGGGCCAGATTGATTGTGCCAAAATATTTATGTGGGTAGGTGAATGGTAGGGGAAGATTTATTTTATTCGACATCTATCTTGATCCATCCAGGCTATAGGGTTTTTGACAAAGTCTCTTAAGAGCCCTAAGAGAAAAGTTGTCAAACTTTTGCTAGCCTATCATGTTCATCTACAACACCTATGAATGTCTCATTTACACCTATAAGTGGATGTTAGGTCCCTCTATAGTACCATAACTCATTTTTCTCAACTTTATACCACTTTATTTTTCCAACAATGAATGCATTCTTATAAAATGCCTCATTTGTGAGCAATATAAAGGTGCCAATAGGTATAATTTTTTATTTCACACCTTGAAGTATTTTACTAACAATGCCAACATGTTGGGGAGGGAAATTTAATGCTAGAGGATGCCACATTTCATTCCCCAAGTGTCCCATTTTTTTATAGGCTATAGGGTTTCAACAAAGTCTCTTAAGAACCCTAAGAGAAAAAAGTTTCCAAAAAAATTCTTGTCTATTCTCTCAATCTCTGGCACCTAGGAATGTCTCATTTACACATGTAGACATCGAATCCCTTTATGGTACCTTATCTTTATTTTTTTCAACTCCATACCATTTTATCATGTCAAAAATAAATGTATTCTTGTGATGTGTCTCATTTGAGAGTAGTGTAAAGGTGCCAATAAGCACTATTTTCTTTTGCACCTCATGGGATCAAACTGACTATGCTAGCACATTTTGGTGGGTGAATACTATTAGATGCCTTAGTTACCTAGGTCTCCAAATCCTTTTATACTACAATGCATTGAGGTAATTTCTAAAGATCCCTAAGATAATTTAAATATTTTCATACTTTCACCTACCTATTCTCTCAATTTATGGCACCTAGGAATATCTTGTTTGCACCTACAAGTGGAAGTCAAATCCATCTATAGTATGACATCTTAATTTTTTAACCCTAGACCATTTGACCATGCTAATAATGAATGCATTCTTGCAAATTCCCCATTGCGACTAATGTAAATTTTACAATAGGAATTGTTTTCTTTCACACCTTATGGGACTAAACCAACTTTATTAGCATGTTGACTATCATGGATGGATGTTATTAAAGATAGTGGTTTGTTCCCTAGGTCTACCAATCCTTTCAACCAACATTACACCATAAAACTTGAGAGGAAAATAATGAATCCTTAATTCTATCATGACTATGACTTACCCAAGAATGTACTTATGAATATCAAATGTCCTTGATACAACTCATTAAAACCCTATACAATTCATAGATGTTGATGAAATTAAATATAACATATATGTATGGATTCATGAAAAAGATATGACTATTATAAATGTGTGAAATAGGATAGTCCACTTATCTTTTATCTATCTTAAACCACCGTTGGTAGACCTATCATGTTTTTCAATGTCTTGTGAGGTTTTTCATGAGAACCTTGTGTTTCCTTGATCCATGATGAATATTATTATCTTCAAGGAGATAAAATGGATAATTTTTACCATCTGAAATCATATATAATTCTATCATAACATAGTGTGGTAGTCCTAAAATGAGTCATAGGTTAGTATGAATTTCATAATAAAATTGGGTTGGTCTTCCTATCTATAAGAATACATGAGATTTATTAGAGCATTAAGAGTTTGAAATTGCATAATTTTATACAACACCTATCACATAATAATCTAAGGAATCAGATAAAAGATGTAATATTTATGCTAAGCAATCAATAAAAGCCTCTGACCAGTAATACAAAAAGTTTCCAAAGAAATATTAATAGAAATCATAGCTATTGATGTACATAAGAATGTTGTCAATGAGTTTCCTTAATTAATTTAAGTTAAATTAATTATACATAAATTTATAATTAATTTATTTGAATTAACTCGCATTGACTAATACATGTTTCCTATGCACTCATTGTGCACATCAAACCACATGAAAATTTGATAGCATTATATAGAAATGATAAATACGACATCTATAATCATAATTGATCATCATATGTATAATGCAAAATTTTATATATAAAATATGCAACAAGTGTATTTATGATTGCATGATTCATATGTTTCAGATAAGACTTTCATGTCTCGACCCAACTAATTCTCTTTATCTACACTTACATCTAGTTTTACAACAGTGAGCGGGTTGTAGTTTTCATAACACGATGTGTTTTCCAACCTGTAGTTTTACAAAACAATATTCATGTAACTAAGACCTTTTGTTTTCATAAATGTATTGTGATATTTATTTATTTTCTCAAGTAGTGGATGAATCAGTAGTTGGAAGTAAATAATTTTTTTTTTTTGTTAGATGCCTACAGCACTATTTGTTACTAACTCTTTTCCCCTTTTTTTGACAATACAACTGAAAATGTTGAACTCAAGAATTCACATCGGGTAGGTTCCCCGCGACGATCAGGAAGACAATGAAATTTCATTCAGTAGTGAGAGGTTGCATTCATCTTTCAAATTCAATTTCCAGATGGTGGAGGATGCCATTCACAAGATGGGTAGATTTCCAGAGCCCATAGAACTTGCACTCCTCTATTCAGAGGCCGGTGTAGCATGCGGGTTCTTGTCAAACTCCATGGACCTACTCACAAACTATCCTCTGGTTCACATTCTATGTGCAAAATATTTTTGGAGACATGTGGTCAATCATGTACAGATTTCATGGTCATGTTGTTCAGCCACACATCGAAGAAGACATAAATGAGATGTATCTTTCCCTTTGCACACTACTTGACCACCCCGCACCAACTCCGAAAAATGATGAAAAGGTTATCTAGTGACTTGGTATAGAATGCCCTTGCTGTTCTAATGAGGGCACAAATGTAAAGACAAAATGTAGAGAGTGAATTTAATTATGATCTCCAAAGACTTGTTAAATGGAAAATGGAAAATTTTAATTTAATTTTGTATTACTCTTTTGAAACACTACAGTTGAATGAATTATATTTTCTATTGCTCTTTATTAGTGTTTATTACTATATTTTTTATCACTCTTTATTACTATTTATTATTCTTTAATACATGAATACTGTTTTGTAAAACTACAGATTGTAAAACACACGGTGTTGTAAAAACAACAATCCACTTAGTTGTATAACCGTATCTACTGTTTTCAAATACTAATATTGAATAAAAGATATTTTGTATTACTCTTGATTAGTGTTTATTGGAAGTATTTTTTATTACTGTAATTACTTTATTGTTGTTTATTACTATTGCTTCAATTTTCATGACATACTCTACTGAAAACTTCTTGCTCATTCAGACCTTGTTAATTGTACTTGTGATATTGCATTCAAAACTCTATCCCTTTACATGCACGAAATGGGACATAATCCAAAAAATATTTGTTATGAGAATTGTATGACATGGTTGTAATAAAAAAAATATGAGGTACTGGAAAGTGTGTAATGAAACTAAGGAATCTGCTCTAAAAACACTTGGAAAGAAGTAAACCAAAGTGAATGAAATAGATAATGTATTGACTGAAGAGGTTATTCCTGCTCACGAGAAGTGGAGGATGGAGCATGTGCAATATGTGCAAGGGGAAAATGGCAATGTAGAAGTGGATTAAGTTAAAAGTTTTTCTATTGCATATGAATTTGTGCAAGCAAAGAAAGAGAGAGATGGTGCTATAAGTGAAGTTGAACAAATGAAGGAAATCATTCTTGAAGGTAGTAATTCCATGGAACAAATAAAATTAGAAATATATAATAAGGAAAAGGAAATACCAGATCTAAGTCCAGAAAAAGAGAATTAGTTGGGTGGAGGCATGAAAGTCTTATCCAAAAAGGAAGATAAGTTCCCTAACGAGCTTGCGAAAAGAAAAAATTGCATTCTCTAATCATAAACACACTACAAAAACAATAGTTGGAAATGCTCAAAATGGAGAAAAACAATTGAAGACTAAAATTAACCACCTAGAAAAGGGATTAAAACACAAGAAGAAGTTGTCACGGTGAAAAGAAGAGGAGATTAATGTTGTTCAAAGAGACCTACAATCTAAAAGATGGGAATTTGATAAAATAAAGACAACAATGGAAGGTTTTGTTGCACAACTATTAAATGTCAAAAGTCAAAGGTGTTGTTGCACAATTGATAGGTCAAAAGTTGAAGGTGTTATTGCACGATTGATAAAATTTTAAGATGCCAAACAATAGCTACATTGGAGGTTGGTGGAGGAGGGAATTTGCGTAATGTGGTAATGGATACGGAACAGACAGGAAAGCTCCCACTTGAAATAGGACATCTACATACAGGAGTAACGATTATCCCTTTAAAAAAATTCCAAGCCCATACCATTTCCTTCACAACTCAAAAATCACCAGCCAAATTGTTGAGAAATGGAAACACAGGGTTGCCACTATCTCTTGTTGCATATGAAGATGAAATTGAACCAGCTATGCAATTTGTATTTCCTAGTGCATGAGTTTGCAGCAATTCATATGTTGCAAAGGGGATGTTTTTCAGCCAAGTGGTCTTCCTATTGGCTGAAGTGACTAGTGAGGAGGTGAATTGTATGGGATTGGATTTTGTTTAAAGGGATAATCGTTACTCCTGTATGTAGATGTCCTATTTCAAGTGGGATATTTCCTATTTGTTCTGTATACACTACTTCACTACACAAATTCCCTCGTCCACCAAACTCCAATGCAGCTATTGATGTGGCATCTCATACTTTTATAAGCTGTGCAACAACACCTTTGACTTTTGACCTATCAAAATTCTTTGCAAGACCATTATAGGTAAGGTGAACATTTCCTGCAACTATTTTCTACATTTTCAAGACCATTATAGGTAATTTGAACTATTTTGAACTTCAATACATTGTTTTGGTATAGTTTGCATAGCAAAAAGTGGTCATTGAACAAGAATTGAGAAGTGAGTGACAACCTTGTGTGTTATCCATCGCGCAATTATTATGTGCATCTTTTGTTGGAAACATATGACAAAATTGAAATAAAATGTTTTCCAAAAGTAAGAGTTGATAGAAAATATGAAGGTGAACTTCAAAACATTGATTTGTTATAGTCTACATAAAAGAAAGTATTCATTGAACAAGAATTGAGAAGTGAGTCACAACCCAGTGTGTTTTCCATCATGCAACTATTATGTGCATTTTCTATTCGAAACGTATGACGATATAGAAATGGAATGTTTGCTCAAAGTAAGGGTTGTTATAAAATATGAAGGTGATGTTCATAACATTGTTTTGTTATAGTTTGCATAATAGAAAGTGGTCATTGAACAAGAATTGAGAAGTGAGTCACAACCCTGCGTGTTTTCTATCGTGCAACTATTATATGCATTTTGTGTTTGAAACATATGAACAAATATTGAAATGGAATGTTTGTTGAAAGTAAGGGTTGTTAAAAAATATGAAGGTGAAGTTCAAAACATTGTTTTGTTACATTCTAGATAAAATAAAGTGCTCATTAAATAAGAATTGAGAAGTGAGTCACAACCCGGTGTGTTTTCCATCATGCAAGTATCATGTGCATTTTCTATTGGAAATGCATGACGATATTGAAATGGAATCCATCTAAAAGTAAGGATTGTTATAAAATATGAAGGTGAAGTTGAAAACATTGTTTTGTTACAGTGTGCATAACAAAAAGTGGTTATTGAACAAGAATTGAGAAGTGAGTCACAACCCAGTGTGTTTTCCATCATGCAACTATTACGCACATTTTGTGTTTGAAACATATGAAAAAATATTGAAATGGAGTGTTTTTTTTCTGAAAGTAAGGGTTGTTATAAAATATGAAGGTGGAGTTCATAACATTGTTTTGTTACAGTGTGCATAACAGGAAGTGGTCATTGAACAAGAATTGAGAAGTGACCCACAACCTTGTATGTTTTCCATCTTGCAACTATTATGTGCATTTTATGTTCGAAACATATGAACAAATATTAAAATGGAGTGTTTTGTTGAATGTAAGGATTGTTATAAAATATGAAGGTGAAGTTCAAAACATTTTTTTTTTACAGTGTGCATAAAAAAAAGTGGTCATTCAACAAGAATTGAGAAGTGAGCCAAAACCCTGTGTGTTTTCCATCTTGCAACTATTATGTGCAATTTGTGTTCAAAACATATGAATAGATATTGCAATGGAATTTTTTTGAAAGTGAGGATTGTTATAAAATGTGAAGGTGAACTTCAAAATATTGTTTTTTTACGGTCTGCATAAAATAAAGTGCTCATTGAAAAAGAATTGAGAAGTGACCCACAACCCTGTGTGTTTTCCATCCTGCAACTATTATGTGCATTTTCTATTCAAAACATATGAACAGATATTCAAATTTAATATTTTTTGAAAGTAAGGGTTTTTATGAACTTCAATAGATTGTTTAACAAGAATTGACAAGTGAGTCACAACCCTTTGTGTTTTCCATTTCCTCCAACTTTTTTTTGCATTTTCTATTCACAAAACGTGTGACGATATTGAAATGGAATGTTCATTGAAAGTAAGGGTTGTTATAAAATATGAAGGTGAAGTACAAAAAATTGTTATGTTATAGTGTGCATAACAAAAAATTCTCATTGAACAAGAATTGAGAAGTGAGTCACAACCCTATGTGTTTTCCATCCTGCAACTGTTATGTCCATTTTGAGTTCAAAACATCTAAACAGATATTAAAATGGAATGTTTGCTAAAAGTAAGGGTTGTTATGAACTTCAATACATCGTTTAACAAGAATTGAGAAGTGAGTCACAACCCTCTATGTTTTCCATTTCCTCCAACTTTTTTCTACATTTTTTATTCACAAAATGTATGACGATATTGAAATGGAATGTTCCCTAAAAGTAAGGGTTGTTATAAAATATGAAGGCAAAGTTAAAAGCATTGTTCTATTATAGTGTGTATAACAGAAAGTGATCATTAAACAAGAATTGAGAAGTGAGTCACAACCCTATGTGTTTTCCATCCTACAACTATTATGCCCATTTTGAGTTCCAAACATATGAACAGATATTAAAATAGAATGTTTGCTGAAAGTAAGGGTTGTTATGAACTTTGAAATACATTGTTTAACAATAATTGAGAAGTGAGTCACAACCCTCTATGTTTTCCATTTCCTCAAACTTTTTTTTGCATTTTCTATTCACAAAACATACGACGATATTGAAATGGAATGTTCATTGAAAGTAAGGGTTGTTATAAAATATGAAGGTGAAGATCAAAAAATTGTGAAGTTATATTGTGCATAGCAAAAAGTGCTCATTGAAAAAGAATTGAGAAGTGAGTTACAACCCTGTGTATTTTCCATCCTGCAACTATTATGTCCATTTTGAGTTCCAAACACATGAACAAATATTAAAATGGAATGTTTGTTGAAAGTAAGGGTTGTTAAAAATATGAAGCTCAACTTCAATAAATTCCTTTTTTATAGTCTGCATAACAGAAAGTGATCATTGCATGTGCTTACATTTGTAAGCAAGTTTGACATAAATAAAAAAGACTTGAGGTGGCATTGCCTACCCATTACTTGATGGCATTTCACATTTTTTATAAGGAAATTTTAAATGGCAACAAAAAGTGTCATGAAATATGCAAGAACATAGTCTTATATTTTTTAATTAAGAGGGGTAAATGCTTTTGCCCTGGAGCTATGAATTGGTGAGGTCACAAACGGGGGACCTCATCCCCAATATAAATTGTCAAAAACTACACCCCAAATAGATTGGAGGCTTGATGGTAAGATTAACAATACAACTTAACAATCACACCACGCACTATTTGCAGAAGACCATAGTCTTCAAACATACCAAAGTACTATAATTCCACATGATAATTGATCAATAATTACATGATCAAAGATAATGTAATTCCACACCATAATTGTTCAATAACTACATGATCAAAGACTAAATGGAAAATGAATATTCTCAACCACTCATCCTCTCCTATAGTGCCTTTTATGTGCAATTGAGGAGATGGTCAGATAAAATCGTATAGCCTTCTTTGGGTCCTTGGCATTGATGATGGGGTGATTCCACTTGCACGAGGGTTCAGGGAAGCCTCTGCTTCAACCATTGCACTTTCAACACCTTTAGCCTATAAGAAACCCATGAATATAAATGACTACATTCAACAATTAACGTATGGATATAAGGAAGAGGCAAAATCAGATCTAAGCAGAGAGAAAGAGAATCTATGTAGGGACAGATGAAAGTCTTATCTAAAAATACAAACAACTTTCATAACACATTTATATACAAAATCAAATCATTTATATGTACCCGTGGAGGATAAATACTATTGAAAATAAATGAGAAGGAAAAGGAAAAATAAGACAGACCATGAAACATCACAAATAAACTAGGCTCGATTTTTTCGCTTCTTTGACAAAAATTGAAGGAAATAGAGAAATTGAGTAGGCTAGTGTGAAGAATCAATAAAATCGGGCCTAGATCTTATAGGTGACGTTTCTTGAGAAGGCTAGTGTTAAGAATCCATAAAATTGAGCCTCGATCTTATTACCATTGTTTCTTCACACCCACCAGGGTATGTGCAGGGTCATCATGGAAAAAACAGGCCCTTAAGTGGCGATAAAATTCAAAAAAATTAGAGTTAGGCAACTTGACGTAAAAATTTGAATAAGTTATCTATATTATTTCAAAAATATGTAACAATAGAATCTGTAGAAAATTGAATGTAGTTTCTAAACTACTAGGTTTATTTAAAAAATATATATATTTGGTGAAAAATTGAAATTTCAATGCAGTAGTACTTAAATTTCAGGGAAAAAATAAGAAGTAGACCTATTTGTCTAACCACCCTAAGCACAATAAAATGATAATATTTTTTTATAAGATTTTAGATATAAGTAGAGGAGTCAAGTCCCGATGTGATGCATATTTTTTGTAATTATTTTCCAAGTAATAATTAATTATGAATTTTTTATTACAATTTTTAAAAAATATAAAAACTCGTATGTCTGACAACCTTAACTTGGTCAAAACTTCATGAAATTCAATATTTATTTCTTTAATCCTATATTATGCAAAGCATATAATATGACGCATTTTTCATATTCAAAAATGTGATACCGTTTGAAAGCTATAAATTTTTTTCAATCAGCCTATCAATCAAGACTTTAGTCGTAATTCAAATAGAAAATGAATAATAATAATTTATTAAATTTAAAGTAAAGAATAATTTATACTGGTGGAAAGCTGAGAATCTCCTTTCAAAACCCTTTTCGTTTCATCAATTTTGGGTAAAAAAAGTCATCAACCACATGGGCCATCATATCACTTACATATCGCCACTTTTTGGCCCACCATGATCCTGCACATACCCACCACTTCCTTGTTCATCCTTGCCCTATAACGTGAAGAATGTTAACATCACATCAAATTGAAATGCATGCAACAAATTCATTCAAATTATGAAAATACACGTTCAAAAGTAGATTTCAAAATTACCCTTTCTTCCACTTTCATCCTCTAAAAGAACTAGGGACAACTGTGTGTTTTTCGATATACTAAGAAAATCAGCATGTTCATAACATAAATGAAATTTTCTAAATGAAATCATAAAGACACTCTAAATTTTGAGTGCAACAAGCCACTACAATGACACATATTACAAGCAACCACAAATGTATAGCTTAAAATGGAAAGTGCAAGAAAGTAGGAGTTTCCTATTTCTCAAAGACTTTTACCTAGGAAAATGATCTCCTCCCTAGGCACCCTTTCTTCTTGCTGCCCTGTCGAGGTACATTTTCCTGTCCCAAATGCACACTAACTTGCTCACGCCCACCACTTCCTTCTCCATCCTTGGCCGCTAATGCCAAGAATGTAAACATCACATCAAATTCAAATACATGCAACCAGTTCATTCAAAATATCAAAATACACGTTAAAAAGCATATTTCAAAATTACCCTTTCTCTCGCTTTCTTCCACTTTCCCTTTCCAAGTATTCATTTGTGGTTGCCTGTAATATGTAAAAAAGTTGCAAGTGTTACGGGACAATTAAAGTTCCAAAATTTATTGCACAATCTATTGTAAGAAAGCATATATTTTTTCAATCATAAGAAACAAAATTTTAAGGTGGACTTCCTTACATTCTTGGTGCGTAGGAGACAAAATTTTTTGGCAAGCAAATAACTAATAGGGGACAGTGTGTTTTCCAACACTGCAATTGATGTGAGCATTTTTTTTTTCTTGCAATCAGATGAAGATACTTAAATGTCATTTTTACTATTACAAATTGCATTTAGTATGATTATTCATTTGAAAGTATCCATGATGAGAAAAATAGTTGACCTCAAGCGATTTAAATTTCGACCTTTTTCTTTCATTTATAAGCAAGCTACCATAAATAATAAGACTTCGGGTGGCATTGCCCACCAGTATATTTCATATTAACATAAATAGAATGCACATTATAAACACATAGCCAAATGATTATTGACATAGTCTACATAACAGAAAGTGGTCATTGAACAAGAATTGAGAAGTGAGTAACAACCCTGTGTGTTTTCCATCCTGCAACTGTTATGTGTATTTTGTGTTCCAAACATATGAATAGATATTGAAATGGAATGTTTTCTAAAAGTAAGGGTTGTCATAAAATATGTAGGTGAACTTCAAAATATTGTTTTGTTATAGTCTGCATAGCAAAAAGTTCTCATTGAACAAGAATTCAGAAGTGAGTCACAACCCTATCAGTTTTCCATCATGCAACTATTATGTGCATTTTTTGTTCCAAATGTATGATGATATTGAAATGGAATGTTTGCTGAAAGTGAGGGTTGCTAAATACATTCATATTGTCAATATAATTCATGGTGGGGGATACATAAAAGTATAAAAAATCAACTGAGGTCTCACCAACCAATTGGGTTCTCACAGTGTAAGTAACCAAAATGTTTTCATTACATTCATATTGTCTATGTGTAATTACAGGTTAAAAAAAAATGGGTGTTATGAACCCTACAACCCAAATATTGTTTACAAACCCTTTACAAGTAACAACCCAATTGTTTACCCACCCCTTGGGTGAATTTGGATAGTCTTATATATCCCCAACCTACAACTCCCTATAGAATGAGAAAACCTAGAACACAGAGTATTTTCCAAGAATAGTACTTGTTACAATCTAAAACGCATGTCTTAAACACATGAACTCCCTTCCTCTCATAGTGAATGGATAACTTCTCACACAAGATTAAAAAAATTTGGCATAATTCAATGTGATGGGGCACCTCCTCGCTTTCCTTGCCATGATGTTTCCTCCTGTCTGTCGATTTCATCACTTTTATCATCTGTCTTGGCAAGCCCTGCACTATACCGTCTCCTCATGTTATGTATGTTTTTATGCATTTTTGTATGTACATAGGTGTTTTTTGTCAGGAGATTAGCTATGTCCATACATGGTTTTACAACATTGTGTGGGTTGAAAGTTTCATAAATCATGCACTCACATCCCACTATATTTTCCAACCTGCAATCGTACAGAGTTATAATTGTTGTTGGAAAACACTGGGTGTTTAAAAATGGTGCCTTTCATTGCATTCCTACAGTCTAAATAACAAAATCTTTTCGAGATGAATATTCATACTGTTGTGTAAAATTCCAAGTTGCAAAACACTGGTTTTTCAAAATCTGCAACCCACACAATGTTTTATAACCCTTTACAAGTGACAACCCAATCGATTACAAACCCCTCACCTTGATTCCGTTGGTTTTTCATCTCCCCCACCTACTCTCCAACCTTTCACTTTCAACCTGTAGAATGAGAAAACCCACAACACAGATTGTTTTCCAATAACAATACTTCTTACATATTAACCGTGGTGTTTCCTTTCGTTGCTCGTTTTGTCACTTCTATCATCCGTCTAGCGGGCCCCGCACTATGCCATCTCTTCATGTTATGTATGTTGCCATGTATGTTGTTATGTATGTTTTCATGTGTTTTTATGTGTACATAGGTGCTTTTTTGTCTACGAGTTGGAGAAAGCTAACTCCTAGACGAAAAGCACCTATGTATGTAACATGATGTTATACCCCCCATACCCCATGCCATGTGGTGGATAAAAAGCACCAAGGAAAAGACTTGATAGACGACTAGTCACATGCCGTTAGTTGGCATCGTCGGAAAAGGACATGCGACCGACAAGAAATGAAAAAGGCTAGAAAAAATGCACCTACCATCGCTATTTTCCACGTTTGCATTTTTCCACTTTGGTGGGTGGGGAGGGAGGAGGCACGAGCAAGGAAAATGGAGTTGTAGGTGGCCAAACTAGAGTAAAAACTTTTTAGTTTTTTATTTACATAGGTGTGTTTTGTCTACATTTTTGTTGTGTGTAGAGAGCTAAAAGTCACCATTTGTGACATTTCATTTTGCAATTTGATTGGGAGTGCAAGCGATGCAATGGGGGTTGAACGAGAGAAACACATTCGACACGCATGACAGCTAGCCAACAAGTATGTATACCTACCATTATATATTGCATTTTTCCATTCTATAGGAACTATGAAGAATGACACTCAAATGGGTTTGTGTGAAGCATTGAATAGTGGTTAAATGGGTTTTCTAAAAAGAATTGAACAACTATTGGTTAAAGAAAAAGGGTTTTCATTGATGGTAAAATAAAGTGTTTTGTTTGCATGTAGGGTTTTCATATGAAATGCATACTTGTTTCTGTTTATGTAGAATAAAAAAATTCAGCTAAAAATTATTTTCATTCACCACAATAAGCATCTCATCTATAAAAATATCATAACTTCTTAATGCAGAATAAATTTTGGAAGTTTAACTAACCCGTACACTTGCAATTCAAGATATGATAGCTATAATCACTTGTATTTAGTGGAGAAGCTTCATGTCTCATAAAGCATCCTTCTCAATCCACTTGCCCTTGATTTCTTCAATTTTGTTTCCTCAAATATATCTACCACCTGGAAGGAAGACAACTATTAGCGATAGATTAAATTGGAAAATTAAAGCCATTTGGTGCTACAAAGAATTCTTTTTATTCCAAATTTCACCAATATACAATTTATATGTTGTGGTGAGTGAAAAATGCCAACTTGCATAGACAATAAAAAATATAATTAAACTATACAATGGGAATTTAATTTCCAATTTAACCTATTGCTAACACTAGTAGTATGTATCAACAATTATATCTACCATTCTTCCATTCTACAGGAACTGTGAAACATTGAACATTCATTCGAATATATAAAAAACTCATCCCTCCTAACATATGAAAGAGGCCATAACTTAAAATAATCAATAAGTGCATAGAAGACAAAACAAGAAGGATACCACATACCACTATCAGACTTATGTTTATATCCTGTGTCTCTCAATGAACATCTAAATGACATATCGGTATCGTAACCATTATTCAATGATATTGTAAATTGAACCATTACTTGTACAAATGATTGAAAAAATATAGATCATTGCAAGAACAAAGGTTAACAATTCAACAAAAGCCTTGTTGATCACCTTGATTGACCAAAAAATAGCAGCTAATCTGCCAACAAAACACACCTATGTACATACAAAAATGAATAAAACCGTACACAAAAACATACATAACATGAAAAGAAGGCAGAATAGGATGTCAGTGCAAAAAAGAGAATCAGTCAGATGGAGACATGAGACTCCTATGTGAAAAAGGTAGACAAATTTTGTAAACAACTTATTAAAAACAAAACATCTGCATTCTTTAATCAGAAAGACACTCTCATAGCTGAGAACAGTATTTGGGTTGCAGGTTTCATAACACATACTATTTTCCAACATGTTGCAAGTATATATAAATAGGATAATTCTAATGAAAACCTTAAATTTTGTAGACAGTAAAAATGTACTAAACTTCATTCACCTTCACAATTTATAGCAACTCTTACTTATAGAAAAAAATTTAATTTCGTCATATCATTTAAAAATAAATGCACAATATAATTTGCAGGTTGAAAAACACAATTTGGTTTTCCATTTATTTCATTTTGTACATTCAAAGTTACATGGTTGATAGTACGGGTAGGAATGTCTTGAAAATATTTTTTTAATTAGGTAGTAGGAATGCAATGAAAGGAAACATTTTATAAACACCCACTGTTTTCCAACAACCATTAAAACTCTAAATGATTGTAGGTTGGAAAACACAATGGGAGGTGAGTGCATGGGTATGTGCAGGATCATGATGGGCCAAAAAGTGGCCATATGATGGGTATGTGGCTGATGACATTTTTTTAATCCAAAATTGATGAAATGAAAAAGGTTTTTAAAGGATATTCTCAGCTTTCCAAAAATATAAATTATGCTTTACTTTGAGTTTAATAAATTATTTTAATTCATTTTCTATTTGAATTACGAATAAAGTCCTGATTGGTAGGCTGATTGAAAAACATCTATAGCTTTTAAACGCTATCACATTTTTTGAATCCAAAACATGCATCACATTATATGTTTCACATACTATAGGATTTAAAAAAAAAGAAATTGAATTTCATGAATTTTTGACCAAGTTAAGGTGGTCAGACATACAAGTTTTTATATTTTTTAAAAGTTGTAATAAAAAATTCATAATTAATTATTTACTTGGAAACAAATTACAAAAAAATATGCATCACATCAATACATGAGTCCTCTACTTATATCTAAAATCTTATACAAAAATATTATCATTTTATTGTGGTTAGGGTGGTTAGACAGACACCTACTTCTTATTTTTTCCTTGAAATTTAAGTACTACTCCATTGAAATTTCAAATTTTCACCAAATAGATTTAAAAAAATAAAAATAAACCTAGTAGTTTAGAAACTAAATTAAATTTTCTATAGATTCTATTCTTACATATTTTTGAAATAATATACATAACTTATTCAAATTTTTATGTTAAGTTGCCTAACTCTGATTTTTCTAAATTTTTCGCCACTTAAGGGCCTTTTTTTTCCATGATGATCCTGCACACACCCGCATGATTTATGAAACCTCCAACCCACACAATATTGTAAAACCCTCTATGAACACAACTAATCTCCCGGAAAAAATGCATAAAAACATAGATAACAACATACATGGAAACATACATAACATGATGAGCAGACGTAGTGTGGGACCCATCGAACAGATGATAGAAGTGACAGAACCGACAGATGGAAGGCAACGTCACAATGAGGAAAGTGAGGAGGTGTCTTGTCATGTCAAATTATGTCGGCATTTTTTTCCGTGTGTGAGAAGTTATCCATTCACTATGGGAGGGAAGGGAATTCATGTGATTAAGACATGCATTTTAGATTGTAACAAGTATTGTTCTTGGAAAACACTTTGTGTTCTGGGTTTTCTCATTCTGCAAGTTGAAAGTGAATCATTGGAGAGCAAGGGGGCATTGCAGGTGAGGGAGATGACCAAGCAAGTTGAGGTGAGGGGTTTCTAACCAACTTTATGTATATAGGTGCTTCAACTCAGTTTTCCCGACATACCAATTGGGCTATTACATCTAGAGAATTTTATAACACTGTGTGGGTTGCAGATTTCTTAAAACGTAGTGTTTTCCAATCCCATTACATTCTTACTATCTTATTCACAAAAGGCTCTCAAGAAAAAAACAAAACATACCAAATTGAGGTGAGGGTTGAGTAACCAATTAGGTTGTTACTTGTAAAGGGTTTTAAAACACTATGTGGGTTGCAGATTTCAAAAATCCAGTGTTTTGCAACCTAGAATTTTACAAAACAGTATGAATGCAATTTAGATAGTACAAACAATGTGAGTATAAGTTGTCATTTTCAGATATTTTTTTCTGGCGTGGGAATTGGAGGCAGAATGATGTGTGTGTTTTACAGTTTGGAGAAAGAAGGGGGAAAACACTCTATGTTTCATATCCACACATTGAAAGTTGAAGGTTCGAGTGCACATGTAGGAGTTGGAGGACAAAAACAATGTTTTGAAACCTGGAATTTAACAAAACGGTATGAATTTAATTTAGATAGTACAAATGTAATGAAAGGAACCTTATAGCAAGACTTACATAGAATAAAAATTAAATTTCTATTTCTTAATATGATCCAAATATACATGCACAGTATGATTGTAGGTTGGAAAACATAGTGGGAGGTGAGGTGACAACTTGATTTACGAAACCTCCAACACACAAAATTTTGTTAAACCCTATACACACTGTAGCCAAATACCTTACTGGCTATCTAGAAAATGGTGCCTATCGGCACACTCCTACAGTCTAAATAACACAAAGCTTTTCAATACACACATACAATTTTGGAAAATTCTAGGATGCAAAACACTGTGTTTTACAAAACCTGCAATCCACCTAATGTTTCAAAACCATTTAGACACCATTATTTGAGGGATATTTAGGTGCATTTTATCTATTGCTTTATGTGAATTCCTACAACTCCATTTCCATTTTCCTCGATCATGCGTCCCTCCCCACACAACAAGCTACAAAATCAAAATATGGAAAATGGCTATGTGTCACGGCAAGGAATGCATTTGAGCGGTTTGTCTTGCAGCTCCATTTTCCTCCAGCACGTTTAGTGGCCTGCAACTCTATTTTCCTCCTATGTGTCCTCCCTCCCCACCCACCAAAGTGGAAAATGCAAATGTGGAAAATGGTGATGGTAGGTGCATTTTTTCTAGCTTTTTTCATTTCCCATCGGCCATGCATCAATTTCCAACAACGCCACCTAACGACACACAACTAGGTGTTCGTCAAGTCTTTTCCTCGGTGATTTTTTGTCCACTATGTGGCATGAGGTATGGGGGTATGATATCATGTTACATACATAGGTGCTTTTTGTCTAGGAGTTAGCTTCTCCCCTAATGGCATACTATACTAGTATTAAAGGCCGATTCATATAATATACCAGTATTAGAGGGAACAACTGATAGGAAACAGTGTGTTTTTCAACACTACAAATAATGCAAGAATTTTATTTAAATTCAATAATGGAAGATGTGATTTTGAACACATTCATACTATTTTGTAACATTCCATGTTGCAAAATCGTAGGTGTTAAAAATCAAGATAGTGTGTTTTCCAACACTGCAAATAATGTGAGCATTTTATTTAAACACAACAATAATGGAAGATGTGATTTTGAAGACATTCATACTATTTTGTAACATTAAATGTTGCAAAACTATACATGTTAAGAAGCAAGTAACCCACTGTGAGACAACTCTTTACATTTAAACAAGGAGATTCAAATAACTGAAACCCAACATTGTGTTTTCCAAATGGCAATTATTTTGTGCACTTTTTCTTTTCAATCATGTGAAATTTAAACACAATAATGGAAGGTGTGATTTTGAAGAAATTCATACTATTTTGTAACATTCCATGTTGCAAAACCATACATGTTAAGAAGCAAGAAACCCACTGTGAGACAACCCTTTACATTTAAATTGAAAGGAGTTAATGTGTTTTCCAACTGTTCAACAAAAAACTGCCAAACCTTTGTGGTTTTATATTTACCTTTGTGGTTGCGACTTAATTTACAACTGCTCACTGACCTCGGAATGCTCCACATGGCTGCCTCTCAAATATTTTTGCTTGTTGTATTGCTTCACTTTTTCCCGGTCTCTGTCTGTGTGTCACGTGGCTTTCTCTGGCTACTTTCCGAGCTGGGACCGCTTGGTACTTAATCTTGCTCGGAGAGCTCCACATGGCTCCCTCTCGAAGCTTTTCGCTAGGCATTTCTTTGAATTCTTGTCGGGCTCCGTCTGAGTGACATGTGGCAATTGCTGCTGTGACAATTACCTTGGAAATGCTGTTGAACTTTTGTACTCACCTATTGTTGCGTTTCTTGTTGTGGTGTTGTGTGTTCTCCCCTGCCACTCCATGTTTTTTCGTTCTATGTCGTGGCTTTGTTGGCATGCTCCTGACCAATTAATGTTCATTGTGACGACTCGAGATGATCTGGGTCATCGGTTTCTGCTCGTGGTTTTCTTTTTCTCTTAGTGTGTTTTCAGGCTGTGGGCTGGCCTATAATACGGCCATATTTCTTTTTAATTAGGTTGTTGGCTAAGTTTGCAAAAAACTCCCGAGCACTGGGAAGAAGGCCTTTGTGATAGCTTTATTGAATTTGAAGACTCTAGACTGTGCCAAATAATTTTGGCCTTTTTGTTTGTTTATGCATCTAATGAGACTATTGGTTTGTGCTGCTATCTTCTTTTATTGTATGAATGCCTGTTCTTCAGCTTTCTATAATTTTTCATAACTCAATAAATACAGACCATGTTTACTTCAACTCTTCTATGTTAGCTAAAAGTTATGCTAAAATTATGTTATGCAAAATAGAAGGTACTCTTATGTTTCAAGTGCTTTTGAGAAAATTAGTTTAACTAACAGCAATTTAGTGGTTCGGGCCTTTGCATTCTGCACTATGCTCTGGTAAAATTTGTCTAAGACTTTGGCGTATCGCCTGTAGTGTAAATTTTACATTCTTGTTGTCTTCCTCACCTTTTACTTCCCCCACTAAATGAAGAGTCAACTTTAGTAAAATCCTGTAGGTCACTTAGCTAGCACACAACGTCCCCCATTAGCTAAGTTTCCCATGAGACTACTGCTACATCCAAAATACTACGTCAATAGTTCTTTTTCTGGCACACCCAGTGGGACCGCGAACTAGCACGTTCGCCTGATTTTATAAGTGTGTATGAGCCATCAGCCTGTAACAAGGTCGCAGACTGCAAGATTCCCTGGCCAGATTGTACCACCATTAGTTTATGTGCAAACGAGAGGTCGTCGAGGCATCCCTTCACCTCCTCCATCTCCTCCATCACCTTCTACTCCACTGTCGCCTTCTTTGACTAATCTTATGGCTGCTGCTGCTAGAAACTATGTGGCCTGGGACTCCGACAATCCTTTAGTTACACCTGTGCCTCCTGCAGTATGGGCTCTCATTCCTGCTTTTGCTCTAAAAGCTATTCCTAAGTATTACGAGGATGAGTCAAAGACACCAGCAGAGCATCTGCAAGATGTGGCAGATGTATGTCTAGTACACAGCGTATCAAATGAAAATGTAGCTCTTAGGCTCCTCGCCGCCTCCTTCCGAGGAAAGGCGCTAAGACTAGTACCAGACTCTCGAAGCTAGTACTATTGCAACTTGGGACCAGCTCGAAACTCCATTTTATGAATGTTTCTCTAATGTTGGTGATAGATCATCACTATACCATCAACTACCAAATATAAAATGAGCTCCTCATGAATCTCTGCCTGATTTCAATGCGAGGTTCCATTCAACCTGACAGAGAGTGCCTGTTGGTAGCCGACCACCTCTGGATCTAGCGTTTATGTTCTACCTAAATTTGATCAATGCCAACATCCCCATGATGTTACAAGCTCTGGGCAGAGAAACTTTACCCAATGCTTATGCCTTGGCTGTCACTACGGAAAATAACTTGATTGCCGCTGGAAAGTTGGCACCGAGACCGATAATGCCATTGTTTTCCAAATGCAACACTGTAGAGGCTGAAGTTCCTTCCACTAGTATGCCTACTACTCCACCCCAATCTATGTATGTTTATCCCAGAAACGCTCTGAGCACAGCTCTGATAGTAGCTCCCGTGCCTAATCCCTTGGCTGCCGAGATGAACGAGATGAGAGAACAGATGTGAGCTATGACTAATGAGTTAACTACTATGAAGCGACAACAATATAGCTATCAGAAACCGGCTTACCAGAGTTACCAAGGTGGAAAATCCCCGTACCAATCAAATCAATGGTAGGATAGGTCATGTGGAAATACCTCAGCTCAACCAAGTAACTAGATAGTTCTGGTAACCCTGCCAATGCAGGTCGTCCATCCTAGTCCGGACAAAGAGCTGGTAGCTAGACAAAATAACCTAGCTGAAGACGCCAATTCATGGTGCTTTCCTTGCAATGATGCACACATGCCAAGAAATTGTTCATAGGGAAACTTGCAACAAAAGATCATTGACCAACGTAGCCAAGGTGGCACACCGAACCTCGGTAACTCATCATACGCCTCCTAGCAGATGGATAATTCCTTGCCGCTCAAATGCAAGGGATGTCCATTCAGCAAGAATTAGACATTGTCCCAGACCAGACTCTCTTTTCTTAGATGGAAGGAGAAGAGTCAGCATTTTCAAATGACATCCTAATGGATAAAGTGCCCCAAGTGCAATCTGACTACAACACGCGTTCAAAGCGTAGATTCGTCGGGGAGTTCATAGCCTTGCCTACCAATGCTTCAATCCAACGAGCGCCTAGCCCAGTGGTGGGCCTATTGCCCATCCCACCATAGTCTAAGGTGGATATTCCTAGCTCTCCGAGTCCACTTCCTCCGAAGGCAAAAGCTCCATTGATCACCCCTATTGTTGCCAAACAGCTGGATGTGCCAACTGCAAATCCAATGCCAATTGTGAAACCTAAAGAACAAGCTATCGTGACTCACCAGTCGAAAGCGTAGTTAAACATGGTGGAAAAACTGAAGAAGTCATCTGCCAATGCTTCTCTATGGGATGTCTTGGCTATTCCAGAGTAGAAGGTACTATTGCAAAAGGCTTTGTCAAGAGAAGAGGATGCGAAGGTTCCTACTCAATCTAATGAGGAGAAAGTATCCAAGCCCGACCTAGATAAAGTGATAACAACTCAACCAGAGGAGAAGCTCTAGTTCAGAAAGGAAAGTAAGCCTAAACCTAAGCATTTCTTTCTAACACTTATTATTAGTGACAAGCCGTTACATAATTGTATGATCAACTCTGGTGCTAGCACCATTGTCATGCCAAAGCAAGTAGTTGATGCTTTGGGTTTAAAATATGAGCCTCTGAACGAAAGATTCATGCAACTAGATGGAAATAAGGTTGATATCATCGGAATAATCAAGGGTTTGCCTATGACTTTTTTTGCCTGCCCGAGTATCACTGTAAATCAGGATACTGTACTCATCGATATTCCTCCTCTATTTGGGATTTGTTTATCCTAGGAATTCACAGCAAATGTTGGAGGATATCTAGCACTGGACTAGTCACACCTAATTCTGAGGACCAAACATGGAGCCAAGATGAAAGTATTATCAGAAACTTTGCATTCCGAACATGTTGCTGATGAGGCCCTACTCAATTTTGAAGCAACACATACTTCAATCACTCAAAAGGAAAGGTTCAATGTGGAATTTTTTGAAGAAGAGGAGGCTACTAGCTCCTGGACAAAAGACAAAGAAAATTTGTTGAAAGAGTTTATTGATACAGACCCTTTCAGGAATTACCATGCAATTGGACTTGGAACCTATGTTATACATGAAGAAGGGAAGATTATGCCCAAAGTTACTAAGGAGCCTGGAGGTGAACTATCTTCAGAAATATGGACTTTGTACTTTGATGGCAAAAGATGTAGAGTGGGAGCTAGAGTGGGAATTTGTTTGATATCCCCTTCCGAGGAAAAGATCTTGAAGTCGTATCGCTTCCAGTTCATGTGTTCAAACAACGAAGCAGAATATGAGGGTCTTGTCCATGGTTTAAGCCTTGCAGAACAAATGGGTGCAAAGAAGATAAGTGTGTTCGGAGATTCGAATTTGGTGGTCAACCAAATTCATGGAACTTCTGCTGCAAAGAATATCGTATGTGGTCCTATCGACATACGGTCTTGGATGTGATTGACAACTTTGAGGCTTTTAATATTCAGGCTATTCCTAGGGAGATGAATTTTGAAGCTGATAGACTGGCAACTGTCAGGGCTCAATTCAAGCTGGCCTCCAAATTATTGAGAAATAAGCATGCGGTGAAGGTGATTGTAAGACCCGTTGTTCTAGATAACAATCAAGATTGGCAAGTGTTTGATAGCGATGCTCATATTGCATCATTCCTCCAGTCATCTGGTGAATTTTTCGATCAATTACAATTGAAGATCACTGAAGCTTATGGGGATCAAATTATCCAGTTGAAATCAAATAAGCTTCCGAGAGGGCTAGTCACTCTAGAGAGCCTTTTTGATTCTGAGGATTCGGCGAGAGACAAAAGGAAGCTTGTGGCTGACAAAGGTGATTACACTGATTTTCATATCGGGGAAGACAAAAAGATCAAGGTCGAGAAAGAAGTGTCTCAAAAGAATAAGGATAGACTAAGGCATTTATGTGAAGAATATTCGAGTGTAGTAGCCTGGTCATATGATGATCTTAAACGATACGATCTCGGGATCATCGAGTATACAATTGAGTTATCAGAAGGGGAAAATCCAGTCCATTAAAGGTAGAGACCTGTGAACCCAAAAATAGAGTCTCTCATGTCACAAGAGTTAAATAATTTGATTGCATCCCAAATAGTGTTCCCAATCAAACTCAATAGTTGGGTGTCAAACCTGGTGCCAGTCTGAAAGAAAAATGGGGACATACACCTGTGTGTAGACTTCTAAGACTTGAGTAGAGAATCCTTAAAGGATCATTACCCCCTACCTTCAATAGAGGTAATTTTGCAAACTGTAGCTAGCTCTGAAATTTTTTCAATGTTCGATGGTTTTTCGGGCTACAACCAGATTCGAGTAAAAGAGGACCAACACAAGACAACATTCACCATGAAGTGGGGGACTTATGCATATGCTAAAATGAATTTTGGGCTCTTAAACACCGGAGCCACTTTTCAGAGGGCTATGGATATTGCCTTTAGGGATTTGATCCATAAGGTTATACTCATCTATCTGGACAATTTGATAGTATTCTCAAAATCTGCTGATGATCATTTTGATCATTTGGAGCTTGTCTTCCAGAACTACCAAGAATTTAGGATTTCTTTATATCCAAAGAAATGTGTGTTTAGAGTTCCCCAAGGGAAGCTATTAGGATATTTTATCTCTAAGGAAGGCATTGCCATTGATCCAGAAAAGAATTGACGCGATCTGAGAACTTTCGTTACCTATCAACAAGAAGGGTGTGCAGTCTTTCTTGGGTAAGGTCAACTTTATTAGTTGATTCATTGCAGATTCCGCATGAACCATTCAGCCTATTACTTTGATGCTAAAGAAGGACCAAATTTTCAAATGGACGACAAAAGCTAGAAAAGCTTTCGATCTTATAAAGGAGGCTATTTCTTCTGCTCCTATGTTGGTAAACCCTGACCTATCAAAATATTTTATTATGTATGTTTTTGGTGGTGGCAATAGTATTGCCATGGTGCTTATGCAAAAGAATGATGAAGAGAAAAAGGAGTCCCATATTGCTTTCTATTCATGAACCTTGAAAGAGTATGAAGTAAAGTACAACTTTGTAGAAAAGCAAGCATTTTCCATTGTTAAAGGGCTTAAGAAGTTTCAACATTTGATATCATATAACAAGGTTATTATTTGTGTACTACATCCTAGTGTGTGGGAGTATATCATGGAGGGAGAAATCATAGAGAAAAGAGCTAATTGGATCACCAAGATCCTAGAATATGATATTGAAGTTAGACCCATCAAGACTGTCAAAGGAAAATGACTATGTGAATATCTCACGGAAAAAAGTGAAACAGTGAAAAAACTTAAGGCTCCGAAACAATGTTTTTAAATGAAGAAACTTCTCAAGGTGACTGGCTAGAAGATAGAATAAACTTCATGCAGACAGGAAGGTATCCGATCAATCTACCTTCTTTCAAAGGGCGTTTCTATCATTTGCAAAATAGTAATTATGTTCTCTTGGAGGGTGTCCTATTTAAAATAAATTTTAATGGCGTCTTGCTAAGATGTGTAAATGAGGAGCAAGCCAAGAAAATATTAGATCAATATCATAGTAGCCCAGCTGGAGGACATTTTTCTGTAAGGACCACAACAATTAAAGTTATATGTGTTGGCTATTTTTGGCCAACACTCTTCAATGATGCATTTTTACTGATTAGGTTTTGCAACGAATGTCAGTTTTATGTTGGGAGGAGAAAGAATGTTGCCATGCTATTAAGGCCTATAGTAGTAGAAGAACCTTTTGCTCAATGGGGCTTAGATTTCATTGGGATGATTAGCCCTTTCTCTTCAGCTGAACATAAGTGGATATTGACAGCTATAGATTACTTCACCAAGTGGGCAGAGGCAGTGCCATTAAAAAATGCTATAGAGGTGGAGATTGTTAATTTCTTAGAGGAGTTGGTAGCCAGATTTGGCCCACCTAAAACAATCATTTCTGACAATGCTAAAGCATTCCTCGGCTCAAAGATGAGCCAGTTCGCATTAAAATATGGGGTTTTCCTGAAAACCTCTTCTAATTATTACCCCCAAGGGAATGGCCTCGCAGAGTCTACTAACAAAAACCTCATCAGGTTAATAAAGAAAATAGGCTCCGAACACAAAAAAGAATGGCATAGGAACCTCCGGACAGCATTGTGGGCAAATCAAATTATGCCCAAGCAGATACTAAAGACATACCCTTATGAGATGGTGTACGCTAAGGAGGCCTTGCTGCATATTGCCATGGAAATTCTTGCCCTGCAACTGCTTAAATCTTTGGAAATTGAGCAAAACGGAGCAATGGAGGTGAGGTTTTATGAGTTACTAGAGGTACAAGAAAAAAGAGAGCACGACCACGAGGCGATGAACAGACGCTAGCAGGTGGATAATAAATGGTTTGACAAAAAGGCGTCGGATCAGGGGTTACGATGCGGGGATTTAGTGCTCAAGTTCAATGAGCACGGAGCAAAGCCCAGTCAACATAGTAAGTTCGACAGCCTCTGGGAAGGACCTTTCAAAATTACCCAGTGCAAATAGTTCAACTCTTTTGAGTTGGAAGACGAAGAAGGTAACCCCCTCAGTATTCCAGTTAATGGGATATATCTTAGAAGATTTTATTAAATCTGCCTGTGCAGAGGCCATGTAGATTGTAAATATGTAATTATTTTTTCTTGCTTTAGGTTTTGGTTATTCTTAGTGCTTCGTAATAACATAAATGATGCAAGAAAATAGAAGAAAATATTGTAAATGGGCTAAGATTTCTGAAAAAACACATATTATATTCATAAAGCTGAAGATTTACATTATATGTGGGGGGCCAGAGGCCTTGTATCAATATTTACATATGTCCGCTATAGAGCGGAGCTTGTAAGGTGAAAAGGAAAAAATGAGGATTATCTTCATTCTCAAGTCATTAGTGAGAAGGACCAACAATCATGGCAACAGGCGATGCAAGATCGAGAAACACCATTCTTTCAAAATCTTTGTACCACTGAAGATTTTGGAATGGTTCAATGTAGTGCACATGCATAAGGAAGTAGCAGCTGGCACAGACCTTGGCGTGATGCTCCTCATGAGTCTCCAGCTCGAAGCCGAAAAGGAAGGGTTTGGTTGGAACAATTCCTCCATGTAGTTGCTGCAGGTGAATGTTGCGAACCGAGGGAATCCCATGATCAAATTGAGTTGCGTGCACAATCTGCTCCAGGCCTTCGAGGTAGTGTCGAGGGAAGACCCGCTTTGTCAGCTTTAGAATTTTGCGTTGGGAAACACTAATGTCAAGCAGTGAGGCGACAAAGTGGGAGCAAATGCTAGTATTCACCCGGTACTGCTCCTCATACTCCATGCAGTCTTTCCCCAGGATCCACTTGATTGCCTTCACATACAATAGGTTCTTCACACCTATCATGTACTTTAAGCGCCTGCATCTAATTTTGCCTAAGAAGGCAGCCTGATTCTTCTTGCAAACAAGCCTTACTGGTGTTTCCATGATGTTTACTTTTCTAGCTAGAAAAATGCAATTGCTAAGTAAATGTAGAAAGCTTGCCAAGCTAGGAATGCTAGAAAATTTTGTGATTTGCTATGCTGCCAAGAGTCTTATTTATAGACTGGCTAATGTTCGCCAGCTGAGGAAAGCCATAATTACGACTAAGCCAAAGTGTGTCACATTGCCTTGGTTTTCAATGTTGTAGCGTGTGAGGTGATGGGAATATGCAAGTATAGTTGCAACTTGTTCTATTGAGTCACCACATTTATTATAGATAGGCCAGGTGTCAACACAAAGAGTTGTCATCCCATCTGAATCAAGGAAAAATCATTTGCAAAGGCTGTTGGGCGACGCGCCCAGGTACGTTCAATTAAATTAGTAAATGCATAAAGCTTGCAAAAGTATTTTTGCAAGGTTTCCTTGCTTCATCTTTCAAGAAAAATCAAGCTTCGTCACACACGAGAGGCTGTCTCTTCAATTTTGGAGTAATTTGGTTGGTTGGCGATCCTTCCACATGTATGAAAAGCTAGTGACGCATAATGGCAATTTGGTATGAATGGCTGGCACATACCCTTTTCGGGTGCTTTTCTCAAGGATCGAAAAGGTAGGTTAAGGCATGTAGAAATACATTTATTGCAAGGACTTACTTAAGGATTAAATAGCTAAAGCATTCGCAAGAGGAAAGAAATTTTTAGGAAAAAGCTAAGTCATTTGCAAAGTTTGCAGAAAAGTTCTTGCGAATACCAAACATGGCTGAAATTGCAGAGAACCCAACGCAAACCCTGGCTCTAGCAAGTCTAAGGGAGAAAATGAGAAGGATGCCCTATGTATAGCTCTACGACCAAGAGTCTTATGCTACTCCAGGCATCCCCACAAAACCTTGATGGTTGTTCACCCATCTGATGGACCAGAGAATACTAAACATAGTTCTTCATAAAGATCAGACTTTGGTCGCAGAGGATTGGGATAACATCTTTGATCCTGAGCTATCCCACAATCCTAAGAGCCTTAGGGAAGCTGCATATGAGAAAATGAAGCATGTAACAGACCCATTCAATAAGCGTCTTTGGTTCTGTGGGCTTCCATAGTACAGGGTTCCTTTGGTGCACCCGTGGCCAGAAATTGTGGCAGCATGCATGGTACGCTTTAATGCAGATACTGGAGTGATCAACGGCAAATATTTTAGGGTAGCCATTAGCCCTGAAGCTATTCAAGATATATTGTGCATCCCACTTCCCTTGACCTGGGAGGTTGAAATTTTTGAAGTGAAAAGAATGCAGAAAAAGTGGGGAGAGCTCCAAAAGGCACAACAGTTTTATCACTCTGAGATCAATCAGCCAACAAGTAATTCAGCACTGCCCAAATTCCTTTTTAATTTGAAGGCTCTAAAAGGTGGGTCTTCTTCTGTTGCTTCTATGCTAGCACTGGTGTGTGGTCTGGATTTAGACAAACATGTTCTTGAGTTTCAAATGTGCCTCAGCTTTATGCTAAAGAGGAATCATGAGGCTCCGCTCCTAGATTTTGCAAGATTTATCAATGAAGCAATTTGGCAGTAGCTGCAAAAATTCCAGGCCGGCTCTAGGTTCAGATATCTCTCTTTCTTGGCCTACTTGATTCTACATAAAAATCCGGATCATTTTTCAACATTTGTCTCTGGCCATTTTTAACGAGGGCGGATTGAGAAAGCCAGTCTCGACATGGACTCCTATTATGTCAAAAAATTTTGATTTCTATATGTTTTCGAATTTGTTCCTAGCCCTAACTCTATGGGCTTTGGATGGAGCTAGCATCAATATAACCGAACGCATATCGCCCTGGCAGAAGTCCTGGTTGGGGAAGCAAGTTCCGCCCTATGACTCATTCTTTTGTGTGGATTTCACCATACTCCGCATGCGAGGTTTCATCTGGGAACCCTTTCGGCTACCCCATTTTCTTTCTGACAGAGTGTTGGCCCTGGAAATAATGAGGCAGTTGTGTAATATTGACAATGATTACTAGGGAGGAGAGCATTTGACCACCTATTTGCTATTGCCAATTATGTTTGGACCTATGTTATTGATCAAGAAGAGGACTCTGAAGATTGATACTTCAGAGATTCTACTTTCAAAGTTGGGCCATCTCGGATTGGTGTTGATAGAAGATACCTAGCATTACAACCCTAGAAATAATTTGTCAAAGGATGGTATCAAAGTCCCACATTCGCCTCGGCCATTCTGGGACCTTCGGAGAAATGTCGAAGAGGGTAATTTAAGTAGATATGTAGGCCTTGAGTATTTGTCTACTGAGGACAATTGTCAATCATGGTTGAATTTTTATTTCATTGCGGCGAAGGCCAACCCAAAGCAGCAAATCAACCTGTCCTTGTGCACTCAATTGACTAAGCTCAATTCGATGTCTGAGAAGATTTGAGACTTCTGGATATATCGGCAGGAGACTTTGGAAACTGGCAAGCTTCATGAAGAAGTAGCCCTTGATGAAATATTTGATGATATCTAGAAGAATGAGCATCCGGACATAGAAAGGTCTCTAAACTATTCGACATCCATACATAAATATCGAAGAGAAGAGAGTTCCATGGAGCCTAGGGAGGAAGTAACTCAGAATCCCCCCGCCATCGTCGAGAACCCAATGCATGAGAGGGATACTGATAAACAACTTGCATAGGAGGAGGATCCATACGCATAAGCATTGGAGCCATCCAGCTCCTCTAAATCAACGTGGAAGCGGGCGAGGACTACCAACGGACAGAGGTGGGTCATTCTTGACCTTGATGATTCTCCGGAGGAAAAGCAACAACGAACCGGAGAAGCTGGTGGGGAGAAAGAGCAGTTGATGAAGGAAGCGGTCGAAATTTCCGCAGCTCTGTATGAGCCTCAGGTAACTTTTCCTCCCTCTTCTCTCTCTTCCATGTCTCTGGTTTCTTCCTTGTCAGCACCTAATTTTTCATCTGTGCCAGTTCTCTCTACAACTGGATTTCCCGGGCAGTCCAGTCTTGCCCCTCCTAGTTTCCCACATTTATCTTCCGCTTTCCATCCCTTGGCTGGAACACAATTCGATGTGAGTACTGGGCTCGTGGGCCAACAATTTTTATCTCCAAGGCCTAGCCCTGCGATTGGTGCATCTCCATTTTTCCCTTACACCTCATTTCCATCTCCTCTAAGTGGCCAATTCATTCTGCCATTCTCCCCGACTATTATAACACGGCCCAACAAGACTTCTGATGCATTAAGTACATTGTCTTTCCTGCTGGCCATCCCTCAGGAGTACCCTTTTGCTGGTGGCCTGGGTATCCCTGCCCAGGAATATTTCTCATAGGTTGATGCAAATAAGAGCGCCCGTGCCAACTGGATTAACAAAAGAAGATAGAAAGATGCAACTAGGCAGGCAAGGCCCCACTTGCAAACCGTATTAAATGAAAGTCAGAATTCCTTGATGTTTGCAAAAATCACTCCTAATGTGATCAAGCCGGTAGGAGAAATGTTGTCAAGTTAGACTTGTAGCAGGCCCGCCCGCAAGATAAAGTTGAGCTAATGGAGGAAACCCAAAAAATAGTGACTACTGATTATCTCAAGCTTAACCACCAGATGAAGAAAAATGATGATTAGATAGCAGAGCTCAAGGGTAAGGTTGACATTTGGGCAAACAAGTTTAAAGCCCAGGAGAATGAAATAAAGCGACTGGAGAAGAAGAGGAGTGCCTTCGAAAGTCACATAAAGGAGCTACAAAATTTGAGCACAGAGATCATTTTGACTCTGCAGCAGGAGGTCGAGCAGAGCCGAGCAAACAAGGAGAAACTCTGCGCTAAGTCTGACTTGTTAACTGAGGGAATGAAGGAACTCTGACAGAACAACAATGCCGAAATTAATGAAATGAATGCCAATCTGGAGTTGGAAATTTAAAAGGCGAAATGGGCCGAATTGGCCCTGGCAGAAAAGGAAAAAGAATTTTTCACTCTAAGGGAGCAAATATCCACATTGGACAAAAACTTGTTGGAGCTTAGGGAAAATTTGAGTAGCAGAGAGGCAGAATTGGCTACCCTAAGGACCCAACCTCTTGCGCCCCAAAAAAATCATTGGTGATTGCCAAAGAGTTATATGCATCATACTGGGACAAGGTGAAGGCACTATGCCTTACTCTTTAGCCCACCTTAAAATTTATGGCGCAAGCGGCTAGCCTTTGCGAAACAGTGAGTGAATCAATATAGCAAGTTCAAGAGTTAACTTTTGACAAAGTTCTAGAGGCTAGGATCTTATTGGAAAAATTATATACAGCTTCTGATGAAGCATTGAGTAGCATTGGCATCAATGACTGAATGACGACAGCCATGGGCGCAAGTGTCCTCATCTCTATGCAGGAGGCCGTTCAACAGGTAGCAGAATGCAGGTCTCGATTGAACCAAGTTACCAATGATATGCATGTGAAATTTTCTCATTTGAATCAGAGAGGCCTTCCTTCACCCTTCATTGCGGATCAGGTAGTAGCGGGTGTAGAGCACATTGTTGCAATGATCGAAGAAAATAAGCAGGACCTTTCTGTCTTCCAATCTTTTGATCAATCTCTAATCACCGAAGAAATAGAGGGAATCATGCATCAACTGGCGCAGCTCTTCTTCCAATTGGAATTGGAGACAAAAGTATCAGGTGGATTGCCTTTCAAGGCAATCATCGATCTTAGGCTAGCTCATGAGAATCTGTAAACTCTCTCTATGCCATCAAATAAAGTATGGACCAGTTCGTAAGCTGCCCTCTCGAGGTTGTGAGCAGTTTTGGGATGCTGAACCAAAGTTTCTAGGGTTCTTCATTCCGCGAGTGAAATGCCCTTGTGAGTCGCCAAACGGTTCAATAAAAAACTGTCAAGCCTTTATGGTTTTATATTTACCTTTGCAGTTGTGCCTTAATTTACAACTGCTCACTGACCTCGGAACGCTCCACATGACTGCCTCTCAAAGCTTTTTGCTTGTATTGCTTCACTTTTTGCCAGTCTCCATCTGTGTGTCGTGTGGCTTTCTCTGGCTACTTTTCGAGCTAGGCCCACCTGGTACTTAATCTTGCTCGGAATGCTCCACATGGCTCCCTCTCGGAGCTTTTCACTGGGCATTTCTTTGAATTCCTATCAGGCTCTGTCTGAGCGACATGTGGCGATTGCTATTGTGACAGTTACCTTGGAAATACTGCTGAACTTTTGTACTCACCTGCTGCCACCTTTCTTGTTGTGGTGCCGTGTGTTCTCTCCTATCGTTGCATGTTTTTCCATTCTATGTCGTGGCTTTGTTGGCATGCTCCTAGCCGATTGATGTTCGCTGTGATGGCTCGAGATGATCTGGGCCATCGATTTCTACTCGTGGTTTGCTTTTTCTCTTAGTGTGTTTTTCAGGCGGTGGGCTGGCCTATAATACGGCCATGTTTCTTTTTAATTAGGTTGTTGGTTAAGTTTGCAAAAAACTCCCAAGCACTGGGAAGAAGGCCTTTGTAATAGCTTTATTGAATTTGAAGACTCCAGACTGTGCCATATAATTTCAGCCTTTCTGTTTGTTTATGCATTTAATGAGACTATTGGTCTGTGCCGCTATCTTCTTTTATTGTATGAATGCCTATTCTTCATCTTTATGTAATTTTTCATAACTCAATAAATACAGACCATGTTTACTTCAACTCTTTTGTGTTAGCTAAATGTTATGCTAAAATTATGTTATGCAAAATAGAAGGTACTCTTATGTTTCAAGTGCTTTTGAGAAAATTAGTTTAACTAAGAGCAATTTAGTGGTTCAGGCCTTTGCATTCTGCACTGTGCTCTAGTAAATTTGTCTAAGACTTTGGCGTATCACCTGTAGTGTAAATTTTACATTTCTTCTATCTTCCTCACCTTTTACTTCCCCCACTAAACGAAGTGTCGGCTTTGGTAAAATCCCAGAGGTCACTTAGCTAGCGCACAATGTACCCCATTAGCTAAGTTTCTCATGAGACTACTGCTACATGCAAAATACTGCGTCAACACCAACACTACAAATAATGCGAGCATTTTATTTGTTCCAATCAGATGAAAAAAGGGAAATGCCATATTTACATCACCAAACAATTTTTCTAAAAGGTCAAGGTGGACTTCACTTCATTTTTGGAGTGTACAAAACCAACATTTTTATGAGGGAATAACTAAGAAGAGACAATGTGTTTTCCACCACTGCAAACAATGTGAGCATTTTATTTCTATTTGTTTTATCTCTTTTGATTGGTACAGTCAAAATGGCATTTCACTTTCCTCATCTGATTCAACCAAATAAAATAATGCTCACATTATTTGCAGTGTTGGAAAAAAAATTGTCTCCATATAAGGTGTTAAGAAACAAGCAACCCATATAGTCTTGTAAAACCCTCTACAACTAAGAGGAGACAGTGTGTTTTCCAACTGTGCAAATAATGTGAGCAATTTATTTGTTCCAATCAGGAGAAAGCTAACTCATAAACAAAAAGCACTGATGTATGTAACATGAGATCAAAATGGCATTTCATTTTCCTCACCTAATTCGACCAAATAAATGCTCACATTATTTGTAGTGCTGGAAAACACACTGTCTCCATATAAGGTGTTAAGAAACAAGCAACCCATATAGTCTTGTAAAAACCTCTGCAACTGAGAGGAGATAGTGTGTTTTCCAACTGTGCAAATAATGCGAGCAATTTATTTGTTCCAATCAGGAGAAAGCTAACTCATAGACAAAAAGCACCTATGTATGTAACATGAGATCAAAATGGCATTTCACTTTCCTCATTTGATTTGACCAAATAAATTCTCACATTATTTGTAGTGTTGGAAAACACACTGTCTCCATATAAGGTGTTAAGAAACAAGAAACCCATATAGTGTTGTAAAACCCTCTAGAATTGAGAGCAGACAATGTGTTTTCCAACTCTGCAAATAATGCGAGCAATTTATTTGTTCCAATCAGATAAAGAAAGTGAAATGACATTTGGAATATACCAAATAGTTGGTCAAAAAATTGAAAATGTACTTCATTACATTCTTGGAGCATAGGAGTTGGCTAACTCCTAGATAAAAGGCACCTATGTACATACAAAAATGCATGAAAAACATACATAACATGATGAGACGTCATAGTGTGGGGCCTGCCAGATGGGGGATCAAAGTGACGAAATCAGAAGACGACACAAAACATCCGAAAAATGGTAGGTAGGAGTTAATGATGTCGTTAGGTCATTTTTTTTGCCAACTAAGAGGAGACTGTGTGTTTTCCAACACTGCAAATAATGCGAGCATTTTATTTGTTCCAATCAGAGAAAGAAAGTAAAATGACATTTGGACTGTGGGTCAACCCACATAAGTGGTGAACACTTTTGTGGAGGAAGGAAAAAATTGTTTTTTCCCTCTACACAAAGTGAAGGGGTTCGACCAAACCAAATTGTTCGCTCGAACCCCTTTGAGATGTGAGCGGAAATATTAAAATAAAGGGGTTCGAGCGAACTAGGGTTTGATCGAACCCCCTTTAATAAGGATTTAAAAAAAAAAACCCCCGTCATTTTCCCGGACCCCATGAATTTTTTATTATTATTTTATTGTAAATAGATTCGGCCAAACACCCTTTTTCCCCTATCTCCTAAAAGAAATGATTTTTTTTGTAAAAAATTATCGTTCGAAGCTCAATTTGAAAATGAAAATGCAGAAAAATTCAGAAACCCAACTAGATAATGATAGTCCTTGGAATGAGCTATCCGTCGAATATAATTTTAATATGATTTTCTTTTATTATGTATTTTATTTTTTAGTTTTATTAAACATAGGTTTTTCACTGAAAATCAAAATCTCTGGTTTGCACATGTGGAAAAATAGCAGATTATCAAAATTAAATTTTTAAAAATATGCTGACGCTGGGTATATATGTCCTTGATCCATTAAAAATAAATAAAATTGAATTTCGATTCATACAGAAAAAGTTATGTTTTATACAGTCCGCCTATGTCTGAATTGCAATTGGTTTGACTTGAAACTTGATTAAGGAAAAAATATTCAATAAAAAACTATGAGAGCAAATGAAAGTGCTATATACCATAGTTACAAATCTAAATTTGAAAAAATTAGAATTTTATCCTTCATACCAAAAAAGTTATGTTGTATACGGTGAGCGTCACTTTTTAAAAATGTTGTTTTATGAAAAAACCAGTTTTCGTGGGAGATGGAAAAAAAAGTGTAATCTGATTCCAAAAATTTTGAAAAGAATATTTTTAGAATCTAGAGACAAAATGTGATGAGACTCTAGTTTGCATTGTTTTCAAATTCCTCACGGTTTAGCTGCTACAAGAGCCCGAAAGTGAAGATTTAGTTAAAAATAATAATTGCAGTGTCCGGTTTGCCCAAAAATTGTAAACCACTATTGTGGGATCACCCCTATAGCAAAGAGATGTTCAAAAATTTGAAAGTGGACTTCATTATATTCTTTGAGAATAACAAAATAAAACTCTTCATATCAAACTAACTTAAATGGGACAGTGTGTTTTCCAACACTGCAAACAATCTATAACAACATTGTGTCGTGTAGGTCTCATAATACCTATTATTTTCCAATTTCATTACATTCTTGGCACCTCATTTTGCTATTTGCAAATAATGGTTTCAAATGCCACATTTTTTTGGGTTTTTGTCCATTCTAAAATATGATTTTGAAAACCCACCAGTGTTGACATGTTTTCCCAACAATAGGACAGGCTAAGGTAGGTCGGAGTTAATGTCCGACCATCAAGTCTTTCCATCAGTGTAATTTTTCCATCTGACCTTCTTTTTCGTCAAGGCATTTTGTTCCAATCAGATGAAGAAAGTGAAATGACATTTGGACTATACCAAAGTGGACTATATCGACAGACAAGACCAAACACCCAGGAAAGGTAGGTAGGAGTTAACTGACATGGGACAATGTGTTTTCCAACACTGCAAACAATCTATAACATTGTGCCTTGCGAGTTTCATAATACCTATGATTTTCCAATTTCATTACATTCTTACTATCTAATTCACAAAAGCTTCTCAAGACAATCACAAAACATATTAAATTGAGGTCAGGGGTGAGTAACAAATTGGGTTGTTACTTCTAAAGGATTTTAGAACAGTAAGGGTTTTAGGAGACAATGTGTTTTCCAAAACGACGGTGTAGAAAATGGAAGCAAAAATGGGATCTCATCTGGGATTTTTGCTATTTGCAAATTATGATTTCCAATGCCACATTTTTGGCTTTTTTGTCCATTCCAAATAAGAATGTGAACAATGGAAACATTCTAGGCTTTATGTGGTTTTCAAAATATATCATTTCATTGCATAACCCATGTGTTCTCCAACCTCGTAATATATTATGCATGGTTTCTGTTTTCTATATATATTATTCAGTAATTTCACTTATATTTCCACAATGGGTTGTCATTTATTTCATTCGACAACGGAAAAATTCGAAAACCATCATATGGGAGGAAAGGAAACAAAAATTTTAAAAAAATTGACACAAAAGAACATTAACAGCCTTGCATTTCAAATAAATACCCCTTTCCCCAATGAAAACCCTACAACATTCAAAATAAGAATGTGAACAATGGCAACGTTTTGGGTTTTATATGGTTTTCAAAATAGATCATTTCATTGCAGAACCCACATTGTGTTTTCCAACCTTGTAATATATTTCACATGGTTTTTGCTTTTTATAAATGTTATTCAATAATTTCACTTATATTTCCACAATGGAGTGTCATTTATTTCATTCGGCAATAGAAAAATTTGAAAACCAGGATATGGGAGGAAAGGAAACAAAAATTAAAAAACCCTCGACACAAAAAAACATTAACAACCTTGCATTTCAAATAAATACCCCTTTCCCCAATGAAAACCCTGCAATGTTCAAAATAAGAATGTGAACAATGGTGATCAAGGTGTCCTTGCATAACTTGAATTGTGTATCCAACCATCAGGCTCTATGGGTATGCATTGCATACTCAGACAATATATTGTCATGAAACATGGACATAAACTGGTACACTAGAATCTTCTCAATAACCAAATCACACATTTTTGCTTCAAACCTATCTTTTGTAGCATATGCCACTATTTTATACTTCCCGAACTCTACTAGTTTTTGTCCCACCTCATTTGTGCTTTCCATATGTTGACATATTGGCATATGCTGGAAGCCACGACAACGCTCGCATTAACGATCCAAGCATGATGTCCTATAGAATATCTGGCCATCCTCTATTTCACATAATTTTTTTGATAAGAACTCTTTTGAAGATTTTGATGGGGCTTTTATGCCACAATCTTGCAAAACATCATTAGTATGCAAATCTAAACATATAGAATGATAAACATCATAAGGGTTAGAAAATTCAATTTGTAGTCTACAACAACAAGTAGTGCGTGTGTGATTTATGTTGACATAAAAAGGTTTAAGAATTTCAAAACATCTTTGAAAAATACTAATTTGAGGATAATCATTTTCAAATTTTCGAAAAAATTGGGTTTGAGTCATATCCAAAAAATGCTTTGGATGTGTCTCACGATTCCAACTACTGATTCTCCTTCTTGCCACATCCCTTTGATTCGAAGATGGCCTTGTATTATTCTTCCAATACTCTTCAATTAGTGTTCTCAAGGCTTTGACAACTTCTTTATCTTTTCATGACAGTCTCCTTGAGAATGCCCATAATTCATTTGAATCAGTGCCCTCAATTCTTTTCCGCCTTTGAATGGCTCTTGATAAAGTTTTTCTACTAATTCTCATTTGTTCACTCATCTTTCTAATGAGATGAGCTCTTTTTGTTTGAAAACTTACCAAAGTTGATGTAATGACATGTTGGGTGACATTACTATCCTTTGAGCATGAGGTCTTACCCACACTCTCATAAGCATCCATTAAATTCTTCACAATAGTGTCTTCACTCGATGAATTTAATGTTCTCAACCCAAGAGTCTCAATAGTTGACATCTTGCAGTCTCATTTAGCCTTTCAAAGAATCGTTCCCAAATATTATCAGCATATCTTCTACAAGTGTGTGTTGAAATCTTACCTTCCATATTCTGCAAAATCTCATCATCAATATTAATCAAATACTTTGGCTTTCTAAGCAAAATTCCAGGTGGTGTTCTCCTAGGTACATACATCTCAACATTAGGAATATCATCAATATTTAATTGAGGTGGGATAGATTGCATACCTTCGATTGAGGGTGGAGAAGAAGACATACCTTGAGGTTCACATTGGGATGATGACATACCTTCTACATCAAATCCAAGTGAGGATGTACTCTCAACTTGAGATGTGTTGGATGGTTTCCAACAATATTCACTTGCGGTAGATGGTGTCCCTCCATATTCACTTGCAGTAGATGGTGTCCATCCATATTCACTTGTGGTAGATAGTGTCCCTCCATATTCTCTTGTTCTTAATGGTTTCCCTTCATATTCACTTGTCGTAGAGGGTGTGTCTCCAACTATGTTATCTAAATCTGTCTTACAATGATGCTTTCACATTCGTGCCTTTTGTGCTGCCAATGCCCATTCTCTTTTTGACAGTTGAGTTTCCTCTTCAATTGGTTTGTTTTTGTCAATCATTTCCAATTTCTTCTTTTCATGATATCTGCTCAACCGTGCTCTCTCCTTTTCTTTGAAGGTTTCGTTCTCTCCGTCTATTAGTTTCCTCTTTGTCTTTTTCTTCAGCATGATGGATAATTTTATCTGTACCATGGTAATGAGACAAATATTAGTTCCTAAAAAATGTATCCATTCAAGTTAATTGAAAAATATATGGCATTCAAGGCTTAATTTAAAGAATACTTACAATCATCATGTACAAGAGTTAACCTAGCATAGACAAAGGTGACATGATTTTTTTCAATCTAGAATGCCTTAAAGAAAAGTCGTAACATTGCATGCCATGATTACAAGATAGGCTCAAAATGGAAGCATGGACAAGCATAAAATATTTCAACCTATGTCATATATATGTATACAAACTGTGGAAGCATACATGGTGCAGGAGCACCATTGAATGAAAAGGGTGTTGGGCATGAATCCCTACACTAAAATTTTGAGTTTTCCATGAGATTTCGAGTGGTTTTGATATGCTAAAGTTTGTTTTGAGTTGGGGAAGTGTGGTTTATTGTTGAATTGAATTTGTGTAGACAATTGCAGACCTGTTTGAAGTATTCATAAGATTGTGTGAGGGTTGGATGAGTGTTTTTCAATAAACCACTAGTTTCTTGGGTAAAAAGGAGGGTTTTTGGTGCATGCAAAGATGGGTAAAAGTAAGGTTCTTGTTGTTTTTGAGTCTAAGATAATGATATAAGGTCTATGAGACCACTCTTAATATGTATTTAGTTCTTTTGAGTCATTATATGTGTTTAGGGGGGAGATTTGGCTTGACATTTGCAAAAATTACATTTTTTTGGAAAAGTTGTGAAGAGATTAGATAGTTAAGAAGTTACCAAAATAGTTAGATACATTGGGGGAGTTGATTTTGAAGTAAAATAATATAAATATCATGTAAATTCTCAAATTGAGGCTGCTCTTCAAGAATTGAATAAAATAAAATAAAGGAATTCTCTGATTTTTGTGATTTTCCCGTGTTTTTCTGTGTTCTTTCTCTGTGTATGGACCCGTAAAGGGTTGTGATGCCTTGAATCTTTGGGAGATAATTTATGCATGAATTTATATTCACTTGAATAAGGTTTGGTGTCTTAATACCATTTTAGAAGAGATTTTTAGTCGTTTCTCCAAGTTTGCCCTATTTTGACAGTGTAAGGGTTTGAGGCTATAATGTATTGATTTTCACCAATCCACGCACTGTGATGGATTTTTAACTCAATGGATTGGTGTGTAACATAATAATTTACATGTAAAATGTGTTTGGAATTCTTGAAGAGCATTGGTTTGGTTGGTGGAGTGATACACTAGGCTGGCCAAAGCACATTTGTATGTGAAAGTGAATAACCATGATGATGATTCTGAAAACTAATGAGTGTAATGGAATTTTGAGTGTTTGATAAGTTTTTGGAGAGGTATTGGAAGGTGTTTGGACCCTTGGGAGGAATGGGAGAGGCTCGGAGTTGTGAAATCCTTGAAAACCCTTGTTTTTGCTTATGTTTTAGAGGGTTTCTTGGGACAGTAAGGTAATGACCTCATGTGGGAAAATTAATCATGAAATTGGTGGTTTGATATCATGAACATTGACTATTATCAATGCTTGATTGGAAACCTCACCTTTAAAAGGTACTTCCTTTGCAAATTTGGGGTAATTGGGAAGCCTTTTTCTAGGTAGGCTTATTGGAAGTCAAACATAGTCCAAAGAAGTCACCCTTGGTTCTAATGTATGTTGTGTGCTTGGAATTGGGTTGATGCAGAGTGGTTGGAACCCAAGATAAAAATTGACATAACTTCTCTCAAATATGCCAACCAAGACATTAACCTTGAATTGACTCAACAGGACAACAAGGTTACCTATCAACCATGAATCTTCATTATGACTCCAAATTGAAATTTGATGAAGGAAAAGAGTGTCAAAACCTTCAAGATTTTAGAATCTTGACATTCAATCACCTACAAAAAGAAGATCAAACAAACTCTTCTAAAAGCCACTTTTGACCCGAAATTGCCTTGTAGGCTTCACAAACCAGTTTTAGGGATTTTTCTCACAAACCTCCCAAAAAAATTGTCAAACAAATGATTTATCTAGATATCCATTTTAGTGGTATGAGACATATAAAAAATCCATATATTACTCTTTTAAGACACTTTCCTCAAAATGACAAATTTCACTGTTTTAGGACCCAAATTATCCAATTTTACAAAGGGACCCCCTCAAGAACCCACCACCAGGCCTCCATGAAAAAAAAAAGTCTTGTCTTAGGTTTAAAAACTAACAATTATCAAGATTAAAGGACCCCAAGTACTCATTCCATCAACAAATTTCAAAACCCTCTCTAGAACCTAGGAAACAAGGGTTTTTAGGCCTCTTTACTGAAACTTTACTTTCCAGAACTTCCCAATTCAAACCAACTACCTAGAAACCTCTGTATAGGTCCCCCCAAGCTTAAGGAACCCTCATCTACCCTCTGGAAATGCTGCACCCCTCTTTCTTAGGTCTACACCATTGTTTTCTATGAGAAAATAGGGTATTTCCCCTTAAACCAACATCATTCATGAGGAAAGTTTAAAATTGTTCTTCTCTACTCCTAAGAACATCCTAAGTACATCCTACATGGTCACTCCACCGAGTCATGGAGAGGACAATAGGTGGGATTCCATCTAAGACATTAAATTGCCCTGAAACCCTTGATTGTCCAAGAATCCGATTTCTAGAAATTTATGAATTCCAAGCACAAAGTTCAATGAAAACCTCTTCAAAGGGAGCCAAATGATTATGGAATAATATCGATTTCACACCATTAATAATCCTATACAACCCGTACAGGGTCTGCAAACACACAAACAAAAGTGAGATCTTCAGAAAAATAGTGTAAATGCAAGTTTCTTTCTTATTCAAACTCCACCAACCTATTAAACGAGGCCATACCAGGTTTTTAAATAAAATTTTAGGCCCTTCTCCAACTGATCCATGTCCATAACCAACCTATAACCACCTGTTAACTACCAAGACCTTCTTTTTACTTAAAAATTGCTAACATTGACAACTTTTGCTAAATAAGCAACATTATGCAACTTTGTTGTCCAAGACACCTAAGACCACTCAAACACCTTTATTTCATCCCTAATACAAATTCTAGACTCTTGTATTGCACTTCCATTTACAATTTGAATAATTTTCCTTCAAAGATTATATATGGAAAAATTGACAATTTTCTGAAGCAAGAGTGCATACTTGCACATTTGATCACCAAACTCACAAAATCCCTAAATACATGAAAGATTGGTCTATTTAGACCTTATTTTAAATAAAATATATGAAAAAGCATCTAAAAACTCTTGAACTCACCTAAAGACCTTAAGACATATTGTCACCAAAGTAGATTTTGAAACATGGTTGTAGGTGCCCCTGCACCACGGGTTTGGAATACTGCTAGGGGAAGCATGCTCAAAGGATGAATTTTGGTGAGATATTTGGTTTATCTCAATCAATAATATGTTGATTATAGTGTCTTGGATGTCTGGATAAAGGTTGGTAGTTACCTTCCATGATTTGTTGTTATTTTTCCATGTAAGTTGCAGCATTGAGTTCTTGAATTAGTGAATCATGAACGAATTGAATGGTTATGAGTTTCAAATCAGCTTTATGCTATGTTACAATAAATTTTATGATAGTTAATCTATTTTTTAGTGTAACAAAGAGTTGAAACCAAGTTCTAATGTTTCGTGGAAATATTTAATCAAGTGAAATTGAAAGATTTTGATGAAAAGATGACTGAGTTTGTTGGTTGATCTTCTTCAATTTAAGTTAGGGTTAGAAGTACCCTTGATGATTTGTGTATCCTGGTAGATGCTTTGCATCAGGTTTAAAATGGTAATTGGAAAGTGTATATAATTGTGTAATTTAAAATGTGCATTGACAACGTAAGGAAATAATGACAAACAAACAATGATCAACATGGAATATGCAAAATAACAAAAATGAAAGCAAGCCATAATAGAATGAAAGAAAATGTGTAAAGACTTCACATACCTAAAAAACCAGACTTTCAAATGGAGGAGTTCAACCCAATTATGTAGCCTTAGCTTCTTCTTTCTTCAAACTCCACAACAATTTGACTTGGTCAAAAGCTTTTTCCCCTCCAAACTTCAATTGTATATCTGTTTTCAATGGAATTCAAACTTTAATTAATATTATATGTCTTTCAACATGGAAACTCTACTATTTCATCCAAAGGTGGTAGAAATATCATGGAAAAGGTGGTGGAATGTGAAAAACATGCTTGCACACTTCACATAATCAAAAAGCTACTTTTTGTTGAAGCACACGTAGAACCAGGAGAATATGCAAATTGTGGGACTTGACATCACGGGTATATTGAGTTTTTTTACCATTTTTAGTGGAATACAAAACATTCTCACGTTATAACGTGAGTGCATTATTTCTTGCTAAAACGGTAACATCTCTGCTTCTTCAAAACGTGCATGTGTTATATGAAATATGGTTTTCTTAATATATTTCTTTTCTCCCTCTTTGTTTATACCCTCTATCCTAATTCTATATCTCTTCCATATACCCTTATAGTAGAGGAGATAGAGGTGAATGTGTGTGTGTGTGTGAGAGAGAGAGAGGTAGAGGGAGAGTGGGAGAGAAGGAGAGAGTGGGAGAAAGAGAGAGTGGGAGAGAAAGAGGGAGAGAGAGGGAGAGAGGGAGGGAGAGGGAGGGGGGAGAAAGAGATAGTGGGAGAGATGGAGATATATAGCGAGGGAGAGAGGGGGAGAGTGGGAGAAAGAGAGAGTGGGAGAGTGGGAGAAGGAGAGAGTGGGAGAAAGATAGAGTGGGGGAGAGTGGGAGGGAGAGAGTGGGAGAGTTGGAGAAAGAGAGAGTGGGATAGAAAGATGGAGAGAGAGGGAGAGAGGAGGAAGAGGGAGACGGGGAGAAAGTGATAGTGGGAGAGATGGAGATATAGAGAGATGGAATGAGAGAGAGATAGAGGGTAGAGGGTTAGGAGTTAAGAGTTTAACAGTTAAGGGTTTAAATGGTTAAGAGATAAAGGGTAGATGGAGATAGTGGGAGAGATGGATACCCCTATACCCTCTTAATCCCTCAACCCTCAACCCTCAACCCTTAAACCCTAATCCCTCAACCCCTGTACCCTCTTAATCCTTCAACCCTCAACCCTAAACCCTTAAACCCTAATCCTTCAACCCCTATAGTCTCTTAATCCCTCAACCCTCAACCCTAATCCCTCAACCCCTATAGCATCTTCATCCCTCAACCCTCAACCCTTAAACCCTAATCCCTCAACCCCTATATCCTCTTAATCACTCAACCCTCAACCCTCAAACCTTAAACCCTAATCCCTCAACCCCTATACACTCTTAATCCCTCAAACCTCAACAAAAAAACCCTAATCCCCCAACCTTTAAACCCTAATCCCTCAACCCCTATACCCTCTTAATCCCTCAACCCTCAACACTCAACCTTTAAAACCTAATCCCTCAACCCCTATACCCTCGTAATCCCTCAACCATCAACCCTCGACCATTAAACCCTAATCCCTCAACCCCTATAACCTCTTAATCCCCCAACCCTCAACCCTCAACCTTTAAACCCTAATCCCTCAACCCCTATAACCTCTAAATCCCTCAACCCTCAACCCTCAACCCTTAAACCCTAATCCCTCAACCCTTATACCCTCTTAATCCCTCAACCCTCAACCCTCAACCCTCAACCCTTAGACCCTAATCCCTTAACCCCTATACCCTCTTAATCCCTCAACCCTCAACCCTCAACCTCGACCCTTAAACCATAATCCCTCAACCCTTATACCCTCTTAATCCCTCAACCCTCAACCTTCAGCCCTTAAACCCTAATCCCTCAACCCCTATATCCTCTTAATCCCTCAACCCTCAACCCTCAACCCTCAACCCTCAACCCTTAAACCCTAATCCATCAACAACTATACCCTCTTAATCCCTCAACCCTTAAACCCTAATCCCTCAACCCCTATAGCCTCTTAGTCCCTCAACCCTCAACCCTCAACCCTCAACCCTTAAACCCTAATCCCTCTAACCCTATACCT